>OX376375.1:54306244-54436244 GCA_947369275.1 Nemotelus nigrinus | reverse complement strand
TTCCATTTCGTTCATTTCTATGGAACAGGAGTCACAAACACATCAACAATACAAATAAGTTAGCGGAAAGGAAGCAGGTTCTTTGGCCGACCTTGTCATTAACTTCTCATTCTGTATTTTGAGCATATTTTTCTAGAACGACCACTCTTTTGGATCAACTTGGCTCTTCGCTGAAAATTCATGGAAGGTGAAGGCTTTTTTTGTACGATTTAGCTGGATATGGAGGGAAAATAGCTACCGAGGTTGTGGCTTGACTGACACGAGGAAATGAAAAATAAAGGAAACACCGTCGCATAACAATGGTGACTTCATATCCTTCCCAGTCCTGTATTCATGCGACGTCGGTTTTGTTTCTTCGAGAAAGTCATATTGCCTAAGGTGTAAATATATATTACCTGACTAGTTCTTTCCCTTTCGAAAAAAGTTGAGGTTCTGGTGTACTTGAATACTTTTCCTTGACTGTACGTTTGTTTTTCAATGGGCTTCATGCACAGAATTAGAGCAAACTGTTTATGAAGTCTGGAGAATTCAAGGTATTTTGTGTTGGGACAATGACTTGTTGTTTGTTTCATGGACATAAATATAAAAAAAGGAATTTCCATGAGTTTGAAATAATATTTGTAAATTTGTATAATTTTTGTAAGGTCTTGCGCATAGAATGCAACTAGAGAGATTGATTTTCAAAGAAAATAAGTAGAAATGTGAGCTTCATACTGAATATGGCTGAATCGTAACACCAGATATATAGCATGTGAATATTATTTTTAAGCACACAAGTGTTCAAATTTTTCAATGGTGTTGGTTGTATCGAAAGCTATAGGAACAGAACAAATTTGAGAACTATCGTTCGGAAAAAATTCAATACTTTAACAATTCAAACACTTGATTCCACCAGATGAGTACTTAACATCTCTTAGTTCAATAAGAAAAAGTTATCGTTACTGTCAAGGTGGGTCAAAATTTATCAAACTATTGGAAGATGTCAATGCAGAATACCCACATTGAAAGGCCATTCAACACTATACTCTTCAAGATCGTGGAATATTTCTTACTTTTTTAAAGAAATTCGATTTTGGCGCAGCGTGAATTTCAGCTAAATTTTCCGGCAATCCCACAACAACTGATCAAACACTAAGGCAATGACTCGCTTGCATCGATGAGACTGAAATAACACGTGACAAAAGAGGCACCAGAAAGCCTCATAGTGCTCGTCTCGAAGAGAATACCGTCGCTGGGGCAGAAATGCCGTGGATGAGCCATCAACGCTTACCAGACGTTGTGCCACGTAATTGGTCACAACTAGTGATGGGCGTTTCTGTTGTTTTCAAAAAACGAAAACGAACTGTTTTTTTTTAAAAAACAACTGTGTTTTTAAACTGTTTGAAAAAAACAGTTTGAATTAACGAAAAGGAACAAATTTTGTGCTGTACGACAATATATATATATATATATATATATATATATATATTTGAAATATAGTTCAAATAAGAAACATCGTTCATAGTTTGAATAATCTTCAATTAGTTCAGTGCAATGGATTTTTACGTATTAGGTGTTTCTAATACACATTTTATGTATTATGTCTTCCTGTCACAAACGTAAACATTCATTGCTGCTTCCAAACTGAATTGATACTTGTAAGGTACCTATTTTCCATTATATAAAAAAAATATATACTATTATTAATTTTTCTGTTGGTCAGTCTTTTCAAGCATTGCCATTCAAAAACGTGATCATTTTAACTTTCTTAGATGTCAGACGAGTTCTTCTATCACTTATCAGGTTCACTGCCTTGGAAAAATCCTTTCGCATGGAACGGACGTCGCAACGATGTTACACTTTGTTCTGAATATTTCAGACAAATTTGGATACAACTGCCGATGTTTTTTCCACCAGCCCAATGGACAGCTATGCATGCCTTTTTCATCAAGACGTGGTAGAATATCGTCTTTGAAATAACGGTTCACTTCTGTCTCAGCCCTTGTTTTTGAATCCGTCTGCGGTTTTTTATCTGCCATTATCTCGTTTCACACACACCATGCACTCATTTTTCCATGTAAAGGATCAGATTGAATCGCCACGGAAGTGGCGATTCTATCTGATCCTTTCAACATTAAACATGCACCCACTAGGGGGCCAACCTCTTCCGTAAGGCTGGACATGAGACCAAGGGGCACCTTACCTCCCGCGGTTTCGTTAATTTTACAACCCCGGTAGGGTTGGAGACACACTCGTGGCGACCTCCTCTCAACCTTTTCCTCCTTGGCACTTTTAGTGCTACTTTTAGTTTTTCCGGTGGATTTCATTTTGCCGTATCTTCGAAACTAGGCCGCTTTTTCGCAGACTTGTATGGAAATTTCGCCCGAAACAACTCAAAGTGGTCCCCGAATTCATGCAAGACCAAAAAAAAATTTTTGGAAAAAATTGACGTTTTTGCCCAAATTCCCCTATAAAAAAAATT
Source organism: Nemotelus nigrinus (assembly GCA_947369275.1). Classification (NCBI taxonomy): domain Eukaryota; kingdom Metazoa; phylum Arthropoda; class Insecta; order Diptera; family Stratiomyidae; genus Nemotelus; species Nemotelus nigrinus. The sequence goes on along the minus strand of OX376375.1, from coordinate 54,433,783 downwards.
GTTTTGCCCTTAAAATATCATTATTATACTCCCCGACCACTTCCAATCATCGAAAGCGCCGTAAAGTTAGTTTTTGCCAAACTATGGCCAAAAAACCCCTTACTCCCCTACAAAACCGAAATTTTTGTATCACAGCAATAGGTCTTGGCCCGTTATGTCCCAAACCACTCTAACCCAAAATTGGCCGATTTTGTCCGATTTCAGCTCCTTTTGCCCTAAAAACGTTTTGAATATTTAAGTAAAATACTTGTAAGTACGAAAACGCTCGCAAGTACGAAAATATTGTTTTCCGCAGCTAAACAGTTTTCCACTGCCAAACAGTTCGTTTTAACAAACGAAAAACGGTTCGTTTAAAAAAACGAAAAACGATGAAAAACGATTCGTTTTAAAAAAAAAAAACAGTGCGTTTTAGAAAAACGGTTCGTTTGAAAAAATGATTCGTTTTAAAACAACAGTTCGTTTTAAAAAAACGATTCGTTTGAGAAAAACGAAAAACGTTTCGTTTGAAAAAAAACAGTGCGTTTTAAAAAAACGATTCGTTTTAGAAAAAGAAAAACGATTGGCTATTCGTTGTAGAATAGTTGGAATAATTGGTTTTAGAAATACTATTCGTTGTAGAAAAATGGTTCGTTTTAGAAATGCTGTTCGTTTTAGAAAAACTGTTTGTCGCTATTTGGAAAAACTGTTCGTTCGTTTTTTGCCGCCAAACGTTTTTTTCCAAACTGTTTGGCGTTTTTGAGTCACAACACGATCAACTCTGCGTCACATTTTGGTAAAAGCTCAAAACAAAGAGATTTAAAGAAATGAAACAAGTGGTTACATATAAAACAAGTGGTAAGTGAAGCAATTTTACTACTAAGATAAAATCTATAAATAGAACAAACCGAAAGAATTACTACCTCAAATATTCCCTTTGGTTTCTCCGCTACCTAAGTTCTACGAGCTTTTGGATGTAACTTGTCAAAGTCGCGTACACATGGCCTGCTATCTCCATCTTCCTGTTCGCGGAGTAAAAGTCTGTCAAATTTGCCCATAGTGCCCACAGTTTTCCTTCACTACTACTAACGCTCTGATTCAGGCGAATTGCTTCAATTCTCACTGTTGTTTTTATTTCCTTATATCTCTCTCTTCAAAGGGTAAAAGACTTGAAGATGTTCCCTTACAAATTGAAAACAGTCCATAAGCTACTGGTTGCAGGTCATCAGTCACGAATTGTCGTTCAGGCTCTCCTGAGCCTCGACGATTTTATGACGATTTATTGAATCGATGGTTTTTTGTCAAATCTCATCTTAATCGTAACAAAACTCATCATAAACCTATTTTCATCTGAAGGGATACGTAACACAAGCACATAAACAAACGCCAACACAATTTACACTTTCGGGGCACTAAAAAGCCATATATCATTCACAAAGAACCGTTATATCCATTCGAAGTCACTGAATGATGCACCATTTACGTCAGATGCGGGCTAAATACTAATTCTTTCAAGGACGCTGAAAACCGTTACGTTAGTGTGCTTTACAAAACCATGATCAACGAGCTATGGTTGCTGCAAATTAGTGAATTGAAACTAGAGATTTTCGTACAAGGCAGTGCAGCCGTACTTACTTTTTTAGAGCTTTATCCGCAAATATACAATCAATGTGCACGAGTGTGGAGTGCTTCGAGTGATTCTGATTTTAATTCAGAGCTAGCTGAATTCAAAGATCAGTTAAAGGTCTCTCGTTCAAACCTAGAGAACTAGTGAACCCCCAACCTAGAAGCCAGTGCTCGACCCATAAGATTACATGAGATTATAAATAAAAATAATGTTGACTTTAGCCATCGTATTTTAGAAGAATAGAATGCAGTGCTCAAAGAATTGCATGAGAAGTCTCAAAAAGTGTATGAAATATTCATGAAAACTACCGCTGAGAATAGTCCACAGCCCTAAAAAGTTTTTTGATTTTGTTAATATGAAGCGGAAAACAACCGGTTATCCCTCGTTTATGAGAAATAAAAACTCAAAGTCTTCTTCTCCTCAAGAAATTGGAAACTTTTTCGCAGATTGCTTCGAAAGATTTTTAGCCCAACCAGTACTTCACTATCCTGTTCATCCCCAAGATTAACTAGAACAAATTTTGCTGAAACAATAACCATTTCTAGGGATTATATTTGCAAGGCTATTTAGGACCTTGATAGTAACAAAGGTCCTAGACCTTATCTTCTTCTTCCGACTATTCTAATTAAAAGTGTTGCACAGTTAGTCTCTCCACTTCACATCATACTTAATATCTAATACATGCCTTTCTCTCTTTCTTTCTCAAATCTTCTTACGTTACATCAATATTCAAAACTGACAACAGAAGATAAATCTAAAATTCTAGAGGCATCGCCATTTCATTCACTTTTCCTAAACTGTTTGAAAAAATTATATGTGATAAACTATCCCCGCTGGTCGCTGTTCTACTTAACCAGGTTTGTTCTAAAACTTCCAATCTGATGGAGCTGCTTTCCCATGTTCTATGCAAACTGGAGAAAGGTGATCAAATTGACGCAAGATAGCATTTGACCGTGTTCACCACTCCATATTCATTTCCATACTGCAGCTATTTAAAATTGCAAGATCTTTCATAAAATTACTAAGCTCTTACCTCCACAACCACTCACAACATGTGAAATTTCAAAGGCCTATTTCGAAAAAAATGCATGTCAACTCAGGTGTACCTCAAAGTAGCCATCTTGGTCTTCTGCTTTTTAAGATTCTTGTATCAGACTTGTCGAAGATTTTGCCAGATGTATTTCATCTACTCTATGCAGAAAACCTGAAAATATATCATACTATTAAGTCGCCATTAGATGCCAACTTTTCTCACTTAAAACTAGATTCTCTGGAACATTGGTAGTGCAGGAGTAACCTACCTCTCAATATTGTAAAATGTCATGTGGTTAGATGTTTTCCATAAAAGTACACTCGTACTGTATACGAGGATTGATCAATAAGTAATGATAATGAATATAAACCAAAGTGATTAAACTTAAAAGATATATTTATTTTCCAACAAAGTCTCTTAACAAGTTAATACATTTAGTCCATCTTTTTTCCAAACCCAGGATACCCTTAGAAAAAAATTCTTTATCTTCCTCAACAGCGGCCATCACTTCGCTATCATCTTAAAATTTCTTACCCCGAGGGTGTTCGTTGAGGCGAGGGAAGATGTAAAAGTCACTGGATGATGTTAAAAAAAGGATTCCGAAGAAAGATGTAAAAACTCGAATCCTGTTTTTTAAATTGCAGCCATCGAAACTGCAGCCTTGTGAGCCGGCGCGTTATCTTGATGAAACAGAGTTCTGGCTCGCAGTTTTCCGCGTGTTTTTTTCTCCTTTGTCTATCGCAATCTTCTTATTTGGTCAGCGTAGTAAGAGCTTTATATAGTGCCTCCCTTTTCCAAATATTCCACTATGATAATTCCTTCAGCGTCGCAAAAAACTCATGCATAGCCTTCCCCGCCGAGCTCGACACTATGAATTCCTTCGGCGTTGGTGAAGAGGGTTGTTTCCACGTCATCGATTCACATTGTCTTCAGTGAGGGACGTGGTTGGACGTCCTTCGTGGTGTTCGCCTTTAATAGATGTTCTTCCCAGTTTAAACTCTTTGGCTAAGCGTGTAACGGTGGAATATGGAGGAGCAGAGTCCCCTTATGTTACTACAATGTCGCCGTGTATGTCTCTGGTAGTCAGTTTTTTCAAACAGAGGTACTTAATAACAGCTCTAATTTCGTTTTTTTCCATTTTGACGTTCTCTCTTCGACTGTTCGTATTCAAATGAATGAACTTCCGCTTAGAACTGTGTTATACTGGAGCTAGTGCTTTCGGCACTTTGACTCCCCTCTTCTGGGTGGGCGACTCCTCGGCCCAACTCACTTCTCTCCCAAAGCAAATTATGTCACTTAGTGCAGTTGTTCCGCACTATTCCGTTAGCTGTCTGAGGCTTGGATATCTCTCGTTAGGACGGGCTATGGTGTTTTTCAGATGTTCCATGGTACTGTTAGGATGTTGTTCTAGTCTGTCAAACAGTTTTAACGTTTTGTCGCGTATGTATATGTCTATTGTCTCAACCCTTAGTTGTCTGTGTATGTCCGTATTCCTAACATACCATGGAACTCTGAATATTTTCCTAAGAGCGAGGTTTTGGCATATCTGCAGTTGTTGTTTGTTAGTCTTGCACGTCTGGTAGAAGGCAGTGCTACCATATGTCAGTATGGGTCGTATGATTTGTTTGTAGAGGAGCGTTTTGTTGGTCATATTCAGTTTGTCTGGTCTGGTCATGAGTTGTAGTTTGCTCAGTACTCCGTTTATGGCTTGTCTCTTGTTTTTTATGTGTGTAGTCCACGTTAATCTGTTGTCAAATGTAAATACCAAGTATTTGGCTGTCCGTTGCCATTCTATTGTCTGATTGTCAACTGTAAGTTGAGGTGGTTGTTGTCTTCGTCGTCTCGTTACGAAGATAGCTTGCGTCTTCTCGGCGTTTATTTGAATTTTCCATTTCTGGAAATATTCCAATAACATGTTTATGTAGGATTGCAGCTTTGAAGATATAGCTTCTGCATGCTTCGAGGTATAAAAGATGCATGTGTCGTCTGTGTACAAGGTTACTTTTGTGTTGGGCATGTTGGGGATGTCTGAGGTGTATAAGCTATAAAATATCGGGGAGAGTGGTGAACCTTGTGGGACTCCAGCTTCTATTGAACGCATTGTGGAGAGGTGGTTGTCAATTCTGACACAGAAAGTTCTACCCTGGAGAAAGGAGGCAATGAGCTGTATGAAAGGTAATGGAATTTGAAATGTATGCATTTGAAGGATTAGTTCTGCATGCCAGACTTTGTCAAATGCCTTGGCCACATCAAACATGACCAGGCCTGTTGACTTTTTTTGGTTGAACCCTGTACGTATGTGCTGCATCACTCTTGCAAGCTGAAGCTCAGTAGAATGTAGTGGCTTAAAGTCAAATTGTACCTCCGGGATAATGGATTTTTCCGCTATGATTTCATTAAGCCGGTCGAGAAGAAGACGCTCAGCGATTTTTCCTACGGAGGATAGGAGACTTATTGGTCTCCACTTTTGTGGGAAGTGGAGGTCTTTACCTGGTTTAGGTACAACTGTTATAATCGCTGATTTCCAGATCTCAGGGAAGCTCTTCGTTCGAAATATAGCGTTTATAATGTCAGTAACTGTTGTCAATGTATTGTCAGGAAGTTGTGCCAACCATAAGTTCCCTATTGAATCAGGTCCAGGTGATTTCCGCTTATTAAGTCCGCTAATGAGTTGTTTGACCTCTTCGAAGTTTGTTGGCCTGATTTGATAGTTTTCTGTTGACACAGAGGCAAGAATTTGGTCTACAGACTCACAAACCTCTTCTTCCTCGTCAATATCATCCTCCGGGGGGTGGTTTTCCTGAAATTGAAGCTCTAGTACCTCAGCGAAGGCCTCCGCCTTGCCAGCGCCGTCAAATTTCATGAATGAACTTCCCTGGAATCATGGCCTTTTTATATATTTTTTCTATGCTGACTTAGTGAGTATATGAGGTAGTAAAAAAAATTTTTATTTCGAATTTTATTCAAACTAGAAATAACCAATTATCATTACTTATTGATCAACCTTCTTACGTACCTTTTAAGCAATACTGCACTTAGTAGGGTCGACAACAAATTTGATCTCGGCGTGGTGCTGGATGAAAAACTCTGCTTTAATTTTCATAATGACAGAACGATTTCTCAAACAAGTAAACGACTTGGCTCCATTACGCAATGAGCCAGGGTGTTTCAGAAGCTTTTGGTTACAAAATCCCTGCACACCGCGCTCGTTCGTCATTTTTTTGAGTATGCTTGCATTATCTTGAATCCGGTTTTCGAAATTCACTGGCAGAATTTTGAATCTGTTCAAGAGGAATTCTTACTGTTCGCTCTTGTGATTTAAGCAATTTTGCGCCATATGAATCTCTCCTTAGGCTTCTAAACTTACCACTACTTGCATTCAGAAGATTAATGCTATGTGCCTGCTTCAGTTTCGATGTCATTAGAAACGCTGTTAATGTCGACTACATAAAGGATAGGTTTGTACTTAATTAGCCCATAAGAGTCACTCCCCCCATCTCGATGATTGCTTATAATCAACTAATTAGCATGAGTCAAGACTTTTCTCTTGCGATATTGAAAGCGTCCTTTAAAAACAGAATTATCAATGCTCTCTTAGCCTACCCTTTCTAGTCTACCCATCAAGTACCATTTTTATGTACCTAGATGGTATGTTAAGGCCGGCGATACATGCAAACGCCTGAGTTTAGACGAAAGTGATCACATTTATTTATTGCATATTAAAATACAAGAACCTGATTTAATTAAATTTTTTTTTTCAAAATGGCTGCCGTAGTAATCAGTCTCGTGAGACCCTCGTGACGAAAGGCATCAATCGGCGGGATTTTCAGCATCATTTACAGTATTTTGAAATAAAAAAAATGGATTGGAGTGTGTTTATAAAACATGTATCTTCTAGTTAAACCAAGAAAAGAAAAAAAAGTAAAAAAATCGTGAATTAGCACGCCTCATAAAAAAAGTACGATTTTTACCGTTTTTTCGACAGTTTTTGGGTCGAAAATGCTAAATTTTGAAATTTTTTTTTTGGCATTATGGAGGTTCAACTAGAATCTTACACTACAGAAAAAACGTATGCCAAGTTTCATAAGAATCGGTTGAGAACTTTTTGAGTTAGCTTGCCCGCCAATTTAAAAAAAAAGTCGTTTCGAGAAAAACGCGTAGTTTTGACACACAGAAACTCTATGATTACAGCGACTTACCAATTAATGAGTGATTCCAGGCCCATACAGAAGTTCTTGAGTACTTTTATTTTTTAGATATTAATTTAACTATTTATGCAAAAAAAGAAACTCGAATTTTTGAAAATTTCACATGTATCGCCGTCCTTAATGCTACGTTTGCTTTTTTTATGACTGTTTAATTATTTAATTTTGTTCTTGTTATTAAATTTTGCAATAATTTGTTTAATAGTTTTTCGTGTTCCGTCTTGTGTTCTACATATTATTTAACTGTTATAGGTTTATCTATTTATTGTTAACTTATTTATTTGTATTATATTCAGTCGAATTTTATTCCTCGTTTTTAATTTGTTAATTTTTTTAATTCTATTTGTATGCAATTTTTTTTATATCTTGTTTGGTAAATAAATAAATAAAATATTTGGTTGAATATTAGAAAAAAAAATCAATCAAACAAAATTGGTAGCAACAATACTTGGATGTTTTTTAATACATCAGATGTTCCAGAAAACTGATTGAATCTTCTCTTCTTTATATTAATATCTCGCCCTTCCACAACCCACCGATTTAATTCCAACCCTAATAGCTTTAAATTACGTCATATCGATCGATAGTGAACAAAAGCTATCTCTACTTCAATCAACACCAGCTTGTCCCCAAATTCCCATTTGGCATTTTCGTACCCTGATTATCGCTGATATCCTAGACACCCGCTAAAATTCTAAACAAAGCTATTGCATACACACTTGTATATAAACAAGCATGTGACACGACTCGATAGCACAAATCGATAAATTTCATTCCGAAAATAACGGATATTCGTGCCCTATGCTGCTCAACACACTGCCTACTATCCCATAAACAGGATGCGAATGATGAGTAGAATCTATCAATAGATAAGCCTGTTCCCAGTCTCTATATCTCTTCCAATGCCGCCTCGCAATCGTTTTCCAAAACTCACCTCCGCTGCTCCCTTATTGATATATCATTGAACCGTAACGAACGTTCAAACAAACGAACAAATATACAATGCCGTACGGTTTTTGACTACTCGAAATATGTATCTGGCATATTTGTAGTATGCTCCAAAAAGGACATGTTAGCCAGACTTTGTATCTGTCCGCCAAAAACCGATATCTAGTCTGAGCCGTGGGCACAGAGAAAACTACACTACATACCGAAAAAGGACGCCGCAATTGAGCATGGATGGCACAGTGGCACAAACTGAATCGAATCGACAAACAAACGATGACGATGTACTAAAAAGATCTTTATGAGAGATAGATAAATCCGATGGGAAATAATGTTTGTGGATCAAAAGAACACTTAAATCAATTTAATATATACGTATGTTTCCAACAGAACAATTCTGTCTGTGTGGATAAAGTAAGCACTATGGGAGCCTGCTGTGAGCTGAGTTTTGACTCGAGACAGGATACTGGAAAAGGACGTGCGAGAAAATATAGCCACTTATTTGTTGGTGAAGTGTAGGCGCACAGGATGATTTCAGTGAATCTCGAGATTATCTTATTAATGCACTTTTAATATTTATTTCGGCATGGCCGTATCGGTGTTGGTAATGCTATGGGATCGGAGGTGTTTGTGATTTCTTCGTTGTTGATAATGCAATTAATAACGGATCAAATGGTAAGATGAGATTAGCTGGATTGGTTCAGTGAACACCTGAGGTATCTGATTTAGATTTGCAAAGGTTTGTGAAGGGTAATTGAATTGGCGCGTGTGGAGGGGATTGAGAGGTTCACAGAATCAAATTTGTCAGCTATCAAATGATTTCAAATGATTTAGTGAGAAGTGCTTCGAACAAATTATTAATATCTTGAAAGTTTTCATTGTTGACTTATGTAATTGTAATATGTCCCTAGGTATTCGATCTTCGTGAGAAGAAGGTGAGAATATTAACAGATAAATTGAAAGAAAAAATTATGGTTGAAGCACGATTCTAGGGAACCACTTCAATTATAAATCAATGAAAATCGTGGAATTCTCTGTAAGTTAGCTGAAAACATAATTTGAACACTGGGTTTGGATATTTTTGCGAATGAAGAACATAAAAATGGTCAATTTCAGGATCTAATTGGATAGCCAACGGTTTCGCAATGGTATCAATCACGATCACATAAATTAAGCAATACTCTTAAAGTGCCTGTTTTCCTCTAAATAAAACAGGGGTACGTAAAAGTCTGGGATTTATATGTAGCCTCGGTCATAAGGAACACCGAGCAAAGGAAGAAGCTAGCACCAAGACCAAAGTAAAGACTAAAATGCCTTAAATTTGTCCTATTTTATACTGGGGTCTTGCATAGACCGATAGAGACATGGATATGAAAACAAGGACCAAGAAACAGATCGAAAGTTACTGGCCTAATATGAAAGATTTGAAAAAAAAAGAGTACCTCCGCTACGATGGCGAAAGAGTCAAGAAAGCAGTGGCTCTCTTCGGAAGTGGCATAAATATCATATGCAAATCCTTGACAGGTCACCTTTCCTTCAAAAAATCACTTTTGAAAAATAGTACGGAGCGGAACGATCACTGTAGATACTGTAAAGAAAAGGCAGTGACTGTAGAACATCTTTTCGCACACTGTTTAGGACTAGTGAAGCGAATATTAAAGCTCCTTAAGCTCCCTCTTCAGACTTGTTAGTTTTCAGAATATATAGCAAATCAACAAAAGGGTAATTATAAAAGCTTTCACTAAAAATGCAGATTTGTTTATAAGGGCCAATTACTTTATGCCCTAATCAGACAGCAGGGAAAAACTTAACAACGATACTTAGTCTGATGATAATTTTATAATTCCTGCACTTGTGTGTGGAATAGAATTGAACTAGGAGTCAATCGTCAGGTATGACTGTGCCGCTCTGTACCTTCAACACTAGCTGACAAATTACGAGCTGTTGTCAGTCACCTCTTTGTTTGACTAGTTCAGCGGCTATTTTATCGGTTCCAGGTAACGTATTGTTTCACACGAACAGTTTTATTGGTAGTAATAGATTTTGACCATCATGCTGCTCGCTTTCATCAGTGTAAAATTTAAGCACAGTTGAATTCTGCGAGGAACTCTAGGTTTTTAAAGAGCAAACTCCACTTTTATTTGGAGATATAAAAAATGCTAGGGCTTTCAATCTCTTGCAACGGATCTATAAGCATTATATGCCTTTCCTATTATTGGTGCCTTTCCTATCCAGCAGGATGCCTTTCTTATCCAGAACAAAACGCTCGAAGAGTAAATTTGTAATTTCAATGTGCAACACTCAGAGCAGAGAGATTTAAGGAAATGAAATAAGCGTATATACATTTACGATATTTAGTGAAGCAATTTGACTACAAAGGTAAAATCTATAATTAGAACAAATCGAGAGAATTACTACCTCAGATATTCCCTTTGGTGTCTCCAATACCTAAGATCTGCGAACTTTTGGTAAACGTGTCAAATGGCCTATTATCTCTATCTCTGTCTTCCTGTTCGTGGAATAAAAGCCTGTCAAATTTGCCCAGAGTACCCATAGTTTTCCTTCACTGTTACTAACGCTCTGATTCAGGCCAATTGCTTCACTTCTCGCTACTGTTTTTATTTCCTTATAACTCTCTGTTCTAAGGTGCAACATAATAATTACTTTTAATCTCATGTTTCATTTCAGATCCTGTCCTTTCTTATCCTAATTAAAATATGCATATGTCCGACACGTGCATGAATTTTTGGGAAAAATATAGGCTTAACAGAGAAAGAGCAGCGCTAGGCCGGCCATTGTAGCATTCTTTGGAGGAGGTCTATGACCATCAGTGGGCTGAAATGATGATGATGATAAAGGTCAAAATATTGCTGAGCGGGGGCGACATTTTTCAGTTTTTGCCCCGCCTCGAAAAAATTCAAGATCCGGGGCTGACTTCTACAACTTGAATTTACAGAGGTTTATTATCGTTAAGAATCCTACATTTCAATTGACACACAATAAAACGTAGTTCCAACTAAGAGCTAAACTCTATCACTACCGGCCTCCAAATAGGGCCCAACAACAATTCGAAAATCCTAACTGAAACTCCTTCGCAAAGGCATTGTTAAATAGTTGTCGTCGCATTAATTTAAACTTCCAACGAGTACGAAGGAATCCTCACCACACTTCCAATCTAGTCGTAACTACCAAGCGCAACAAATTATCAAAATCTGCCTGAAATTAATCTAACATCAACTCCATATGCCACGAATGCATAAACCTCCGGAGACTGTTAGTTCGCACCGATTCTAGTCAAATTTAAACAACCGCAACAACAACAAGGAATATCGGTAGAATTATATCGTCAGGAGTTTTGGGCTATAGTCGTTACTTTGGAATTTTCCGTTTGTCTCCTGGCCGTTACTTATACTAAGCTAAAAAGATTCAGTTTGCCATGCAACGTTATATCCTGTAGGTGCAGTAGTGAAAAGTTTGCTTGTCCTTTGGTAAGCAACAAGTTAGCATAAGGACGAGCAAAAGTCTGTGAAACTTTCAGTTGCAGCCGAAGTAACTGACAAAAGTTCTGCCCACTTAATGTTGGGGCTGAGTACATATCTATTTATGAGGAGTCGCTACGGTTAAGAACAAAAGTTGAAGGTTGAACCAAGCTGGGAGTAACTGTTTATTAGCATGGACATTTTCACAGGAAATATATAGAGTTTACAAAAAGAAGCTCCTCGTATTTTACGGTAAAAACATTTGACTTGAAAGAATTTTTTTTCTCATTGAAAAGATTGATAGCGTGTTATTTATAGCAGTATTTTAAATTGGCTTTGAAACAGATGCTTTTATTTACAAAATATGACCCTATGAAAAGTTCAATTTCTTCCTTCATAGAAGGTATTATTAGTTGCGTGTATTGAAGTTGAGTAGCCAAAGAAAAAGAATACAAGCTGGTGTTTCAAAGATGAACTCTTGAAAATCAATTTACTTAGTGTTACTGGAAGAATAAACTCAAGCATCAATAAAATTATCCGTTTTACTCCTGGCGTTTTGATCACATATCATTTTATTCCCGAGAACCTTTTACGTAAGTACTTGCAACCTGCAACGCCTGTCTGTCTGCTCCTCCGTTATCCATCATCCAACGAAATACGACCTGAACTTTTCTTTCGCATTCAATTACAGACTACTCCTTAGAACCGAAACGACATTTGAAGCATACGGTCTAGCATGAAGTCGCAACAAATCGAAATAAAGTGACTTTTTGCTATGTGGTTTGTGCGGATTTTTCTAGGTGGATATTTGTAAGACACTCACAGTGGACAAACGTGGAGACATCTATGGTCAAACGATGGACTATAATTACAGCTACATGAGTCCTTGTCGTAAGTTTTATTTTAGCACGTCTTATGCTCTCAAGTTGCATATTGCGTCAACTGCTCCAATCAATGCAATCCGATAGTCCTTCTAGTGTGAAATCCGAGACTTTAAAAGCATTCCTGCCACTTCTCTACTAGTTCGAGCGTCGCTTGAGAGTACGTAGGCGAAATTGCCCGGCCTCTTGGCTAGTTGCAATTAAAGGATCTTCTAATCGTAATTGATGGCTGTTGAAGCATGCTGGAAACTAGATTTGTATAGTGTTTCAAAGAGCTTTATGCATTTTCTACTTTAGCTATGTGCTTTGTTTTTCATTTTGGGGTAGGAGTTTGTGTCGTGGATTATTGAAGTAATCTGCTTTAATTATTTATTATAGGGTTGAAGTAACCGCTAGGATTATTGTGTCTTTTTAGGGTTTAACTTAGGATACAAAACAGTTTAAGTATTCCTTGAACTGTGTTTAACATTTTGGAAGGTGTTTCATTTCGGCTGTTTCAGACGTTTGAGTCCAAAAATTGCCCAAAAATTGCATGAAACAGTTCTACCAGAGTTCCACCACAGCCAAGATTTTCTAATGTTTGACGGCAATGCCAGAGTTGTGAGTCAACAAGTTACATGTCGTGTAGTCTACGGTGTTCAGTCACTGGCTTCTAGTTTGAACCGCGTATCAATTTTTGAGTTCACCTAGCATTTACTAAATGGCTGAGTGGTGTCATAGATGAAGTGAGTTTTTATACCCATTATGAAAAAGGAATGTCAATGACCTCCAATCTCCAAGACCTATATGGGATATGACGGGGCAAATTCACTACTTTTCTAACGTTGACAAATACAAAAGAAATATCCTGATGAAATAAAGAAAATGTCGATTTTAAAGTCGTAGTAAAAAGGCTTTTGTTAAGTCGATCAGAAAATAGACGGAACTTTATAAATTTGATCACTACATTGATAAATAAAAATAATGAAAAAAATATATGCAATTAACAGATAAAACAAGAATCGAAAAGCGGAAGTAATGAAAGTAAAATAATGACTGGGCTCATCGAGTTAAAAATTAAAAAGTTTAGCGCATCAGAGCCGCTAGAAAACTGATTTTCGAAGAAATTATCTTTGAGTGACTTAAAAATATGTGAAGACGTAATACACTTCTTTTAGTATCATATCAACCATATCTCACTCAAAGTAACAATTATCATTTTCTGATAGTATCGCCTACAACACAAATAATGAAAATGTTCAGTGCTGGCAACATTTGTCTAACGCACCAGCAATAAGTCTACCATGCTTAATCAACCTATCCCTTGAATTTCGTTTTTATCCAAGGATATCATCGACAGTTTGAGCAATAGTTTAGTTGCTTATCGAAAAACTTGGAAAATTTAAATATTGGTTGCTTATTTTATTGTAAATACTTTGCTTATGAATACAAAATGGAAACATCGATTGGTACAATATTTACGAAATTGTCTGGTGCAGGCAATCATGTGTTAGCACCATAATCGAAAATTTACTCAATCTGCTTCACGTTGAGTTAAACCCACCCTGTGAATTTCGTTTCGATTGAATACCTGCGCTGGAAGATATAGGAGTGAATAGAATTTTAGGGTTACCATCCTCAAAACTTTTCAAATTTTTGAAACCTTAATATTTATTGTAAATTGCCATTGCAGGATCAATCCCATTTGAAAATTCAATGACAACATAGCTCAGTAAAGAAATATTAAAAAATTACAAAAATTACCATAGCTGGCAGCACTTTAATGTTTTTTTTGCGAAATTTCTACGACAACTGAGCTACAACAAGTTCAATTGACTACATGAATTTCGTTTTGATTTCATGACTAAATCGAAAGTTATAGGGAAAAAAAATATAGGGAAAAGGCGAGGAAATCATTACTTCAGGAATCATTACTTCAAACATGAAGTAATGATTTCGTCGCCAATAAGCTTGAAAGCTTTGCTTTGGACTAGTTCCACTGAAGCAGTGTCCAAATCTTGATCTTATGAGAAACTGCGTCTAACAGACTAAAGTATGTTTTACTTTTCGGAGGTGCCCAGGATTCCCATAGCATTTTTCACTATTTGAAAAATGTGGCCTGTTCAGCTAAGTTTGCTGAAGACGCTAAAACCTATTAGGTTTAGTGATTGTGATTCAAAAATCCCTACATCTTCAATGAAAATAATGTGGCTAGCAAGAAAAATGTTAGGTTTGAGTAAAAGTAGACAACATTGGGTTTTGAACTCATCGAACACGAAATACGGCTCGCTATGCTCCAAGCAACAATTCTTAGTAGGCAACTTTTTAACGAGGTAAGAGAGAAGTGGCGTCTATTAACAGAAGTAGGTATTGCCGCGAGAGTTAATCACTCAATTAAAAAATATAAGAAGCCACGGGTGCTGTCGTCGTCAAAACTGTAAATGGATGGAAAGAGAAAGAAAAGAGGTCATTTATAAATAAAAGGAAGAGAGTTGGTGAGGGAAAAGGACATTGCGATACCTCGGCATTCGTAGACACAAGATTTCAATGGTATTCCAAACATCATTCCTACATTTTTTCGTCATCTGTGTGTGTCCTACCAGCATTACTCTATCTCCTGATTCTACCCTCTCTCTTTCTCTTTAGAAAACCACCAGAATATCTCCGATGCATGAAGCTCATAATTGGAAGATGCCCTTTAACCTACCGTCACATTTATATTTTTTCTTGTTTTAGTCAAACCCTAAAGAGAGTGGTTGATAGGATTGCTAGAATAGTTTTGTCCAACTTACTCTAGCTTAAGATTAAAATAGTTTCGCAAAAAATAAATTAGTTAAGAGAGGGTTTGCATCACATGCCCACACTTAAAGGCTCCAAGGTCTTCAAATAATGGAGATATAGAGGTCCTTACTAGATCAGTTAATTGATCATAGAACCAATCAAGGCCCAAATTTCCTGGTGGTTATCAAAAACCACTGAATAGGAAAAATTAAGGGCCAGAGGAAGGAAAAAAAGAGGAGCTAAACATACAAACAAAGGGTAGAGAAAACAGGAGGAGTGGTAAGGGGTAAAGAGGAAAAGAGGAAGGCGATAGTGACTCTTGAACAATGATTACTTTTGACCGCAGATATGATATGAGTGCCCGTCTATACAATATACTAAGGAAACAAGGAAATAAATAAATCAACTCCAATATAAACTATTAACTACATATATAGATGTAAAGACATAGTCTGAACTCTAAATTAAGAAATTATCATTTGTATTTGTACAAACTAAAGACCATATTTAAAGTATATAATCTATCTATCTATTCTACATTGGTTTCTCATCATACTGGGGCTTTGCGAAGGCTGCCAAAATATGGATAAAAGCGCGGGCCACAATGCTCTAGCACATTCCATTCCATTCCGATCCAGCACTCTCCAGCTCATGTCCATTCCAGCAAACTGAACACATAGTCTCCATTCCGTTTAGTGAGTGACAATTTACTTGTAGTTTTATAATTTCATTTTTTCGTGATTATTTTAGAATGAATAGCAATTTTTTGTAGTTAACTGGAATGCTAATAAGCTTTGTAGCCTTGTATAAACAAAAACCACAGCAAATTTTTTTTTAGTATTAATAATACCTGTAATACTCTTCTGATCCAGAAAAGTTGAAAGTTGGTCAACTCGTCCTTTCCATTCCATTCCATTCCAACCTTATGTGTTCAGTCTCATCCATTTTCTATGCCGTCAACTTTGACGTTTATTCTGGAATGGAATGGAATGGAGCATTGTGTCCGGTGCTTAAGAAATAAAATTGGAAACTACTGGCGTAATCTAGTTGTTTTGAAATGCGCAAAAAATACTTCAGCTTCGATACAAAAAGATCAAAAAAAGCTGTGGCTTTCCGTAAAAGTAGAATAAGGTCCGTATGTGGAACTTTAACAGGCCATCTTCCCTGCAACAAGTAACCCCAGCGAATAGACAAAGAATGATACGGCTGGTACAATGTTGAATCGTTTTACCTGTTTTCTGGTTTTTGTGCATCATAAAAGTGTTTTCCAGTGGTAATTTAATGTATGGATGGTGTGATTGTTTTATCTTATTATTTGAACGGAAAAAAACTAGGCACAAATTTTCATTGATCAATGCAACTCAAGCCTGAACATGGAGTAAATACAGCACAGTTTGCAAATGTGTTGAATGCTGAAACAATTATTTTTTTTTTATATATATAGTGCTTTATTTCCATATCTTGACACTATATTACAGATTAATCAATTCAATTTTAATACACTACTCCTCCTTTTAAGGTAAGGTACCTTGTATTAGGAGTGAGGAGTTGTAAATAATTTTTCATTTCAAGGTTTTACAATTATAAAAAAAAAACAATTCCAGTCCATTACAAATCTATCAAATTTCATACCATATAAAAATTAACAGTATTTAAGATGATTACTCTTACATAAATAATATTTAAAGTCTAAATAAAAAAAATTATTAGGAAAAGGAAATACACAGAATAAAGAAGAAAGTCTACGTTATATTATGCACAATACGATAAAAACACGCACAGCCTTGTAAAATAATAAAATGAAAGTAATAATTTAATGGCTAAAAAATATAAATGAAGTTAGAAATGAAGCTACTTCAAAATAGAAGCACACAGCTAGCTTAATCTCTAAGCCACATATCCATGATAAAAAAGGACTCTGAATTGCTATCAGTAAAAAGTAGTGCAGAGCTAATGGCGGATGCTTTCAACCAGCACTTTTGCAACATCGGGAAAAGCATGGCACAAAAAATTGCCAATACAAAAAATCGTCTCACATCTAGTGAATCAGTTCATTCTGCATTGTCACGTAAGACTAATTCTGTTTCTGAGGATGAAGTCATTTCAACCATTCAAAATATGAAAGGAAACTCGTGCCCAGGATTTGATAGCATCACAGTAGAATGCCTCAAGAAAATTAAAACTTTTATTAGCAAACCACTAGCACATCTAGCCTCACTCAGCTTTGACTGCAAAATCTTTCCGCAAATATAATAAAACGGCAATTAGAACACAAATTCACAAGTGCAGTAGCAAATTAGATGTTAATCACTACCACCCAATTTCTTTGCTGTCTAACATATGCAAAGCTATAGAAAAACTTGCAAAAACACGTTTAAAGATTTTTTAAATATGCGAAATTTCATAAATGAAAACCAGTTTCCTTTCAGACCTACATTTAGTACCCAAAATGCGATGGCAAAATTAACTGGTTTGATTAGAGAAGCCTCGGACAAAGAACGGAAGCTTTTGATTCTATTCCGCACAAAACGATTATGCGGAAAGCAAAATAAAGCATTAAGCTTTGAATACGGAATTCCTCAAGGGACTGTACTAGGCCCTATTCTTTTTCTCATCAATGCAAATAATATCTCTGCGCAACATATCAAAGGGCATTTAATATATTTTGCTGATGACACAGTGCTTTTGATACAAGAAAATAGCTGGAATGAGGTAAAAGTTAATACTGAATATAGTCTTTGTTTACTGAATGAGTGGCTAAGTAATAATTCCCTTACCTTAAATGTACAAAAAAACACAGTACATCGCATTTGATTCTGCTCAACGTGGGCTACCAAAAGTACTAAATGTATCGATTCATTCAATGAACTGTGCAGCTGGCTGCCTTTGCCTTCCTTTGCAGAGAGTTACCAAAACTAAATATCTGGGCGTAATCTTAGACCAACATATAAAGTGGGAGCTTGAAAATGTCGTAAACAAATTAAGAAAAATTATTCCTTTATGTTTCGAGGTTCGTTCTTTTTTGATCAAGCAAATAATTAAACTGTTCTACTTTACTTTGATACATTCTATTATTCAGTATGGAATTGTTGCATGGGGCTGTGCTTTACTCGCTCTGAAAGTTATACAGAAATCTATACTCAAAGTCTTATTACGTAAGTCCAGACGATTTAGCAGTGAACAACTTTTTAGTACAATCAATGTTTGAACAGTGGAGAAAGTCAATCAATTATTTACCTTGATACAAACCTTTAAAGAATTTGCTGCCGGTTAGCTCCTTCAAACTAATACGAATAAAACGAGAGGTGGTAGCGAAGAAATTTTGCTACTTTCGAAGCGTATCACGCAACTAGGTCAGAGCCACAATACATACATATGTATATGGAAATAAAACTTTTTGATAACTTGCCAAAGTCCACCAAGAGAGCTAATAATTTAAAAATGTTCAACAACAAAAAAAGTTAAAAGTATTATAGGGGAGATAATCATAAATTCTCTTTCTCTCTCACTATTCGTATTTTTTTGTTTATGCTTGGTCTTGAAGAAATAATGAATAAAGTAATAATAAAATAACCCGAACAGACGGCGGCATCTCGGCAGTTGACAGTTGTAATGTCACGACTGACAGGCGAGATGTTCCATTGTGGAATGTTCCGCAATGTTTCTGAGGGAATGTTCTATCAGATGATATTCGCGATCATGGAGTCCAGTGCTCCTATGTCTGTACCAGGGCTCCCACGACTGTACCCGTGAACAAAGTGAAGCCCTAAATATGTTGAAAATAATTTATGTGGAAAAAATACCGGAAAGTTTCGGTGCTTGAAAAAATTTTGGGAACGCAAAGGAATTCGATTGCAGCTGTTGAAGGGGATTGTTAGAACGGCGTTGAGGTAGAAAAGTTTAAATTAGAGAAGCCCAAGTAAAGTAAAATAAAAACGCGATTTTTAAACCGCTTACAAGGTTTTGCCGTTCTGGAAATCAGTTGAATAACCGAAACCGTGTGAAGTATACATAAAGATGAAAATGTTGGTTTAGAAGCCAGAGGAAGGATCCAAGGAAAACTAGATAGGTATTGTAATCTGGTTGATATTGAGTCAGATATTTCAAGTAATACCGAAGATAGAGAATACTTAAATATACCTAGTCTAGCCATAAATACTGTTACAAACTTTTTGAAGCACTGTTCAATAAAAGAAGTGTTTTATGTTAAGAAATCGTTGTTTATTTATTAAATGCATTGTCAACAACGGAAATTGCAACAAGTTATTCGAAGTGATTGCCTTTTGCCTTTACGCAAGCCTTTAATCGAGCTGGCCACTTATCTATGGAAGCACGCACGACTTTAATCGGAAAGTTGGCGACTGCATGTGTAAGAGACTTCTTTAAGGATTCAATATTAGAATGTCTTTTAGAGCACGTCATTTGCTCTAAGACAGACCATAATTCGTAATCCAGCGGATTCAGGTCTGGGCTAGAGGAAGGCCAATCTTCAGCTTTAATAAAATCTGAAACATTTTCTTCAAGCCATTTTTGGGTTGACTTCGCCTTATGACCTGGTGCAGAATCTTGCTGGAAAATCAAAGGCTGATTTTTGAATAATGACGTGTTGAGAGGTTTCACTACACTTTCAAGGACACTTTCTTGATAAATTTTGGCACACGTTTTGACGCCATTCTCACAAAAATGCAACTTTGTCACCCCGTTGTAGCTAACACCCCACCAAACCATTACTGAGGCTGGATGAAGACCTCTTTGAACCTTTTGGGCAGCTTGAGAAGCTTCTCTGGCACTGCGAGTATAAACCCTATAGTTTTGTTTATTAAATGTTTCTTCGACGGTAAAATTTTTTTCGTCCGTAAACAAAATTTTACGGTGTTCTTGGTTTGCTTACCGGCAAAGTAATCATTTTGATTTTTCCACTCTATTTTTTTTAACGAATCTGTTAGTAAATGTCCGGTAGATCTACGATAAGCACCCAACCCCAAGTCACTTTTGATGATACGTGAAATCGTTCTTTGGGGTATTTTCATTTCACGCGATAAAATTTTTTGTTTCCGAAGAGGATTACGGCGAATTCTCTCGCGAACGGCTTTAACCGCTTGAGGTGTTCAAGTAGTTCGCGGACGGCCACTTCTTTCACGGTCACGTACTCCAGACGTATCATTAAATCTTTCAATAACCCGATATACAAACATTCGGCTTATACCAAGGGTATGCAGAGTCTTAAAAATATCACTTGGTTGCATTCCTGCTTTATGAAGTGCAATCAAAGCAATTCTATTTTCTTTGTCGCCCCAATCCATGTTCACTACACTAAAAATTAAAGTCAAATGATGACAAATGCATCAAGCACAAGCGTACTATAGTGATTAGCTCAATTTTTAAGAAATGCAACATAACGGTTCCTTTCTGCAGGGTTGCCAAACCTTGTAACAATATTTATGGCTAGACTAGGTAGTCTTTAAATAATTCAATTTAACATATTAAAAATTTATTATTATTATTATTATTTATTATATTGATGATTTTATTATGCGGATTTTTTTTTTTTTTATATGATTGATGTAAACCAATCCCAGCCGGGAGCGGGTTTAATACTCCACGCAATACTTAATGATTGGTGAATTTTGCTGTATTATTTGAATTGTTTTTTTTTCTAATTTGTGTTTTGAAAGCTTGGTTATTTTCTTTTTTTTAAAGAAAAATGTTGAAGTGCGCTTAAACCACCTTCTTTTTAATAACGATTCTTTCACGGAATCTTCCTTATCCGTTCCCTTTGTGCCTTAAGCTGTTCTACGTCAGCGTGTCGTATATCGAAGCAGTCATCTGCCCGCAAGCCCACGCCCTGACTGAGCTATTCGGTTGTGCTAAGGCACGCAAGGCAAACAGAATAACTCTTTAACTAAAAACATGCTGCACTGGCGAATACTCGTAAGAGTTATTGTTGGTCGCAACAAGTTCTGAGGCTAGGCATAGCTTGATGTTAAAATATTTTATCGATTTTTAGCTGTACAGATTTTTTTTATATAATATAACTATAAATTTTGAACTCTGATCTATTTTTAACTCTGATCTATTTTTAACTCTGAATACTCTTTGTGAAAGATGACCAAGAAAGGCATATTATCACAAAAATTGTACTTAGCATCAAGAGCCGTGATCATTTTCATCATCTTTGCACTAAACGAATGATGAATCCGTAAAAAGTCTTAACAATTATAGGTGCGTTTTTTTGCGTCTCGATCAGTAGCAGGTTAGGGTAAGCAGCATTGAAAACAACAACAATTCTGCCTCAGTTGTTGTTTTTTTTCAATACTGGCTACCTTAACCTGCTATAAATCGACACATGAAAAACACACCTTATAATAAACTGTTGCTTTTACAGAACACACGTAAAAAATACCAATTCATAATCATCTCCACACAAAATGCCATCCTACGGAAATTGTTCTGCACTCATGTATATTTTCAAATTCCTCATACCATCCTAATCGTTCGAAAACTTTTTCAAGATTAAATGATTTAAATTTTCAAAAATCCGAAGAATATACCAGAAAACAAAAAAATCAACAAATTAAATAAACTTTTTTTCGTCTGGGTCGGGCGGGATACGATGAATTAAGAACCAAGCAGTCAAACGAAGAGCTTGCCGACGACAGGACTAGTCGTCGACAACAGCCGCATCAAGTACCGACAAAGCTTTCCGTCTTGCGGCAAATCTAAAATGAGTAAGGGACTCGAACGAAGACGATCAACTTTAAAACAAATAAATTTAATTTTATCTTATCTAGCGAAGTTAAGTTAAGATGGACGTGACTAAAATGGAAAATTTCACAGTTCACTGTCTGCAACGCTAAATCAACGTGGGTGTATTATCTGTTGAGAGAATGAGTTGCTAGGCTTTGAATCGGAATCCGGTAATATCTCACGTAGTCGATTTATTCACGATTAACACAACCACCATCTATCTACCCAAATAAAATTAAACGGTCTTGTGAAAATCACTCGATGAATAAAAAGTTTTGTGAAAGCGATCGAAAATCAATAACAAAAAGAATGGAAAATTGTTTAAAAATAAAGCCATCATTCTCTCATTCAGTTTCAAATTTATTTCAATACATTTTTCTCTCACTAGTTCTTCAAATTATATTTTTGCTTTTGTCGCCTACGACTGAATTTTAAATAGCATTATTGCCCTGCCCCCTTCCTTGTGCGTTCCCTCAGGCTGTCAATTCCCCGAACATATTCCCATTTTATTGTAAAATTCCTAGCTGCCGTTTGACCTCGCTTTTTCAATTCCTACCGTTCATCTGCATTCTTCCAAGTTTTCTAGAATGTCCCCTCACCCATGCTTCTATATCATCGATTATTTTGCTTTATATTTGCTCTCGAAAGAAATTCGATCACAATTTATTAGAGCCTTATCAGATTAAACAATTCCGTCTCTCTCGTGTCTTTCACTGTGGTAGTGGTTCTGATAAGTCAAATCGGGAGGCCAGGACGATGCGCCTTATCTGGTGGCTAACTGGGTGTCTGCATTCGATGGCTGGCCTGATTTAGAGTTCCGTTAGTTCGATACTGGGAACGAGTATCGTCTTTGTCAAGTATCAGGATATAAACGAATAATTATTTATCTTCGAGATATCTGCGAATGTGGCCAAAAGAAAATTGAAAGGATATGGCCGATAACGAACAGTTTTTTTTTATTCTTGCACTGGAAAATCAAGCTATTTTCCAGCTATTGATTGTGAAAGAAGTAAATTTTTCGCTTCGCTTCCTCTTGAAGGCGATGAGGGGAGCGGGAAGAGTCGAGGTATTTCAAATGGGGGAGTTTAAATCAAACGGGAGAACGTCGATTATCAGCTTGTGTAATTTCTGTACTTTGTGAGTTTGTCATCCTTACACAAGTGGTTATATAATCCTTTTTATAAACGTAATATACTTTTGCCTGATTTCTCTGTAAGTCATAACGTTTAAAATAATTTCTGGGGACCTAATTTAAGGACAAACAACATCTTCCGAGAAATGCCATTCCATAAGCTTCCCGTTCTCATCGCATTAAGACGCTATATCGACCTCAAAAGCTCATCGAATCCGTTCCGGAAATAGCAATTCGTAATCTTGGAGACGTTACGCAGCCACAACGAAACAAACTACACGAGTCCTTTTCATATTAACAATAAAGTCGCAGCCGAAGAAATCCTTTGAAGTCATTTACTCGTCGGCATTCCTGGCCTTTTTCGATTTCAATGAAAACCTCAAAAACCAAGCGACCATTACAAAAGAAAACCTCATCAAGGTGAAAGTTGATGCCAGCTAAGCAATGACAGACAAAAACCGACCGGGCTCGGGACAGGATTCGGAACATCTTCAGAGCAGATAATAATTTCGAACAAAACAATTTCGTATCTTCTCGATTTTTTTGAGTTGCCAGGACAACGATAAACCAAGACATCTCATCTGGAATCTTTGTTGTGGAGAGTTAGTTGTTTGTTCGCCCGTAGGCTTCATTCGATTCTGTGGCAAATAAAGGATGACCAGGATTTGTTTTGGTATTTATTAGGATTCTTTCTCGGCTCCTTCATTACCGTTCTCATGTTGATTTCAATCTTCTGCTTCGATTTCTCTCTCGGGCTGCCAGTAGTTTCTGTAGAAAATTGTTTTGTCAGTAAAATGTCGTCAAATATATTCAGGCAGCCTGAACCAACACACATACAAATTCCAGTTGGTCGAATTGAAATTGTTTGTGGCTATTACTTGATGAATTGAGTTTAGACCTATCGGTTTGCAACGTAACCGGGTGCGGAAATGAGCTATTGGTTTGGGTTTGTTAGGAGATCTATTGGCTTAAGTACAGTGTAGCTGGACTTTTGTTTTTCAGAATACGTAAATAATGGATGGTCACAGATTTTGTGGAGTTTTAGAGTACCTTTTTGGGGATTAACATCTACTTTGCGTACACTCGGTGTCGTGGTGACTTTATAAGCTTTTGTTTTCCAGGAATAAGATGTTGGATTCCTTGAAAAGATTGATAGCGAGTTTTTCTTTTGAAATTTCGTTTATGTAAAGGTGTTTTTGTTCTGTTTTGAAGGAATGGATATCTTGATTGCTAATAGTAGGGTACTTCTTTTGAAGTTAGAGTTGTCAGATTCGATAATGGTGTTTGTATACATTTAGACTATTTAGACTAACTTATTAATTAACTTGGCCTTTTTTGTGTGAACATTTTCCTATTTTCAGCATTGTTGTACAGTTGCGGACAACTGTTAACCACCCAATTTTCATCTATTTCACCAATTTAGAGTCACTGCCAGTCAAACGATTTTACTAGAGTTATTATTTCGTATGAAATTATCAAAACCAGCTGTTTATTGCGATAGAGCTGCACGTCAGCGTTACCATCGAACCCAGCTTGCATTCAAATGCAAGCAAGTTCATTGGTCTGGTTAAAATTTATTTTGAACTTCAACATCATCACATTAGCTGCAATTCAAGCTAACAGGTCTGGACATAGAGGAACCGTGATCTTCAGTTGGTGAGTACACATGCAGGTGACTGCGCCAGTAATATTCCGTTATTATGATTGGCACTGTCGATATAATTTTTTTAAGAGCGTAATTATATTAGATAAGTTTTGTTGTATCTAACTTGTCAATTTGGTTTGTTTAATTTTGGCTCCAGAGAGATCGGAATGCTCTCTATTGCAATATCTTTTGTTTATATTTTGCGCCTCCATGGCCAATGTCTTCTGTTATTGCCTTACCGATTCATTAGTAGCGAAGTTTTTGAAGCTCGTGGATAGATGAGTAGGAGCGACCAGGTTCAAGTAAAGTCAAAGCAGATCTCAACTCAAATTTTGGGAGCCTGTGGGTGGAACCCACAGCCACAACAAACTCTGATTTTTTGGCGACCGAAGCACCTTTTGAATAATATTTTTTAGCAAAAAAAAATAAGAAAAAAAGTACGGACAAAATATTTGAAGTACGACCAAAAAGCTAAGTCAGAAAATGTTTTGGCCATTTCTCTTTTATCATAGTTAGTTTTTCTGCCAACCATAATGATGGGCATTACGCTGCTACAATATCAGCATGCTAATGAAGTAATAATTTTTACCTTGCATCGAAAAACTTGTTAATGAATTTCGTAAAACCATTTAATGAATTTCGTAAAACCATTTAAATAAAAAAGCTCTTGAATTTATGTTTAGCTTTTCGTCAAATTGTCGATTGCTATTTGTCGCACACCGCCCAAAATACCAAGCTGTTTACTTCAGAAGCTACTTTAGTTATGCGTCACAAATATATTGCCCGAAACAGATTGTAAGTGCACAAAATCTTCATTTTGCTCAATCAAAGACAGTAAAATTTTTTTTAAGAGTAAAAGTAAAATTTTAATGAATTATTATAATCCTATTCAGAGCTAGATGAACTCAAAGCTTGGTTTGCGGTTCCCCGTCTGAAATTAGATTCAAACCAGGGACCCACACACAAGAATCCAGTGCCGTACTCATTAGGCTATTAAAGCTCTTTTAAGAGTATATTTCACGATATCATCTGAGGAAATTAGCTATATTTAGAGTCTAAGACAATTTTCCAGGTTACATTATCAACAAACAAATGAATTGCTTACTTTATGAACGATGTAAAGTTGGCGCCTAAATTTACATACTTCGGAAACACGAGTCCGTCAGCCCACACTGGGCGCAGTTTTTATAAATGGTTTATCTTGGATTGTTTCATGGCAAACAGTGTTTTTAATATTGGGGTAGATTATTTAAAGACATATATTGCTCGCAATTAAATAAAATCATAATTTTTTTTACTTTATTCAAGTCAGTGTGGAAGTTATATAATATTCTTCTATTGAGTATTAAATCAAATAAATATTTCTTGTTTCAATATATTACTTTAATGCAAAGCTGAAATGAACCAGTAAAAATTCAAATAAAGTTTCAAATTATCAAAAGGTTTTTTTTTGTATACGTGAATGTGTGTAAATATTTTGACCCTGATGTACATGTATAGTTTTCATATGAATTTAAAAGTTACTCTTGGTGACTTGGCAAGTCATCAGAATTCAAATCATATTCTTATTCTCAAACTCTTTTTCAGCTTATTTGAACATATTTAAACATAATAAAAGCAACACAACTTAATTATATATCAATTTTAACTTTCAAACTAGTAATGTAGCAAAGTTTCATATATTAGGGTTCTCACCTCAAATGAAAAGTTCCAACGGTACAAACGCCACAACGTATGTATCTATGTTTTTCTATAGTCCAGGCTATGACTGCCACCGCTTAGTGTCAGTTCGAGCATAAAAATCCACAAAAAAAACCTTTCCCGCTCTTTACTTGTTTTCAAGCAGTTCTCCTGCTTTCTCCACACGTTCTCAGAATCGACGTTGTTCTCGACTTGACTTTTTCTTTACGAAATGGTTGAATTCGTTCTCTTTTCGTTCTGCATGAACGAAAGCTATCGCCTTCCACACTGCGCTGTGTATGTCGGTAGACGTAGGAATATATTTAAAGTTGTCGTTGCATAAAGGTTAATCACCCTTGACTTAGATAAACAGTCCGAAATCGCTTGCTATTTGCAATTTTTTTGAGTACCGTCTGGTTTTATCATTAGGCTACGGAGCCAAATTCGCAAAAACTTTTGAGAGGATTAAATATGTGGAAAAACAAAACAAACTGAAGTCTTTTAGCTCCTTGATGTACCTTGATGCTAGTCAGTGACCTAGCTAAGCTGAAGAATATCCGGATATTCTTTACGTTTTTCTGAAAGTAGCCTGCTTTCCTTTCGCCTTTCGGTCTTTTATGTATTTACGTTTGATATTTTTCGAGTTGGGATACTCAAGAGCTCTTACAGAGCTTAAGAGGTTCGTTTGATTTAACCCTTCAGCAATATTTTGGCTTTTCTCCAGACGCTATGAAGTTTTGCTGATTCGGAAATCCTTCAATAAATAGTGCTTCTAAACTTCACTTTTGCTAACCGAGCAGAAAATGGGAAGAAACACTTCTCTCTAGAGACTTTATAGAATTTAGATAACTGATTTTTCTTCTATTCTTTTCTTTGAACTTAACACGAGCACACTACACGATCACTTTTGAACACTTCCTACAAGGATAACAGCCACTTATTTGCCAGTTTGGCAATAACACTTTCAATCGGAATGGATTCAATGCACTTGATTTTTCAGAAACATACAATTTATGAAACACAGGATACGAGTGTATCCTCAATGATGACGGCTTTTTCGACCACGAAAAATTTGAAGTAGCGACGCGATGTACGAAATTCAAGACGCACTAACTCAAATCATGAAAACTCGAGAAGAAAGTATTTCTTCCTTTTCAGGACGAAAAGGACTGAAAAAACTTTTCAATGATGATACAAATTATTTTTCGATATGTATGATTGCGGGGCCTGCAAGAACCTGGTACTCTAGGCTTAGGTACAACCGAAGCTCATCGAGAACTGAAGGAGCCACAATCATTGTTCTACTGGGGCTGGACCCCTCGGAAAGATTCGGCATTCCATGGGAGAGAACGATTCAATTCGAGAGAGAGTCTGTGCAGTAGGTTCCTGACGAGAAAGGATGTCATTCCAGTAAAGTGGCGAGCACGTTGAAGTAAAATGCAACAGGTGGCTTCAGTATCTGGAAGGGCTTCCAGTCCGCATGTATATATATACCTGGAGCCATGTATATGTACACAGAAGGGCACATGCTTCTTGTTGGCAACTTGTATAAGTGGCGTGCGAGAGACCGTGTTTTGCAACCAGCAAACAACGCGTTGGAAATTATGTTAATTGATGTGATATACAGTGACACACTGACTTGTTGATGTACTTTGGTCCCCATCTGTCTTTCTGGTTGTCTGTGTCGTCATCTCATGCTTAAGCATAAATTCAAGTGAGCACTACTTTTGTCAATGTCCTGCACAAAAATATAGAAGAACGTCTCATCAAAATCGGGATCATAGCTCTTAAAGTGCAATAGGATTTGCGAAAATAATGAAACGCAACCATAGAAATTTCAGTGCAAATGGTACTTGCACGTTAATGAGTGAATTAATAAATAGAATCAAATGAAGTGCGAGCTCAAAATGGTTACTTTCTTGGAATGAAAACGAACGATGTCGTGTCACAACCGTTGTACTAGATTAGTGCAAGTACGTCCTTCAAACGTTTTATGCAGCATGTAAAAGTGCAAGTAAGCTAACATTCAATATATTTCACGGGTCTCTAACTAAATTAAAGAACGGTTGGTGTAAAATGACATTTATGATGATCAACTAAATGATTACCACCATACTAGATGATTTTTCACATTGTGTATTTTAAAGCAAATGTTAATAAGAGAGGAATTTATTCTGAGAACTCTGAGCTTTGACATTAATGCCTGAAAATGCTGATCCATATTGTTTCGAAGCAAATAATAAGGTGGACTTGGAAGTTAATATGGTAATTGAAAAGTTGGGACAGTGGCTTGAATTTTAAATATAGTTCGAATACTGCACGGAAAATCCATTTTCGCTGCAAGTTAAATTGAAATTAAACGAAAATTATATTAAAACAATTTCATCAATTTAAACAACTCGTTTTATATCTTGCCAATTATTCATTCTGCCACCTTTTGTGGGCAAGTGACTAACCATACACCCATCTGAACAGTCTTGAGATAGATCTACCAGCCAGACAGTCCATACACGATGGCACGCGAAAAGATTCACGACCATGAACGAGAAAATTATGGTATCAGGTGGGTGATATCCTTGTTAACTGATTCCTTTCAGTTCGTTTAAAGTCACGAGCTGAGAAATTCAAATACTACGAGGGATTTATTATCAGCATGTCGGCATGCAACCGACAATAACCGGATCCGGAATGAAATGGGAAACGAAGAAGAGCGAACGAAGCCCATCGCGGAAAAACTCTTCGTAGTCGAGATGTTCAGCAGCATGACCGTCGGCGGTTCACCAATGTAACCAGCTGTTTCAACGAAGAAAACTAGGAGAATTTCGGGAGTGCGCTTAGACATACAGTTGGAAATTGCTGTAGCGTTTATCTTCTCGGACACCATTTCATTCTTCACAATTTATTTCTTCTACGATTTCGTATTGCGTGAATGTAGCAGGAAGGGTTTCATTGTGGATCCAGTGACAGCATCAAGCTTTAATGGTGTTTAAAAGAGATTTCGAAACGGTGGCACGAATTCAGAGAACGGTAATTGTAACAAACTAAACAGATTTTCGGATTCTTAGCTGATCGGGATAAGAGATGATAGAAGGAATGGGCGATACAGAATTTAACTGGAAATGAAAAATGGTGTTATATATTTTTTAAAGAAAATTTTTTTGGCGTAGAATTTCGGAAGACGATGACGAAGAAGGAAAAACTGCAGCAAACACGAGTTGTTTCGAAGTGAATCTTAATGTGTTCAAATATATTGGTTTATGATTTTTCCATGACGTGCATTATCTTAACTATAGCTCAAATGCACAACATGAAGCCTGCCATTTCTTAAAATCAGATCAATCCTATCCAGCACACTTCTCTTCCTTGAAAGTAATAGCAGTTCGTGGCAAAAACTCTCTCTACTGAGTTACAAACTTAAACACTAAACGAGTTCTTGGTTGAAACCTATCTGTACTACTTTGTGATTTCCTCTTTAACTTATTGATCTGCAGAAGTATTCTTGCACTCCAATGGTTTCTACATATTTTTTTTAGCTTTTATAATCCTCTCAGTGCTCATTTGGCAAACCCTTGTGGAATTTCACTTTCAAAGTAAGTTGGTTATCAATTTCATTAATGATCTGTTCGCCTTGAAGGTTTCAGTTGAATTTGAGACACCCACACAGTCAAAGCCAGAGGCACATGAACAAAAGCGAGAAAGGAGAAAACTTTTGCAATTTTTCTTACCATTTTTTTTTTCAATCAGTTGGATTGAGAATAGTGATAGCGATGATATCGATGACAGCGTTCATCATAGTTAAAGTGGGATTGAAATCGATGTCAATACTACAATAGAAATAAATGAATGACGGCGATGGATTGTTTTAGAACGTCAGGAAAAAGAAACTCCTTGAAGGAAAAAATATTTTAAAGACGTTAAAGTTTCAACTCAAAATTTCCTAGAATTGGTAATCCGTTTTGATTTTATGTGTTATGCACTAAGGAAAAACGATTCATTTCATTTCAATAAGTTTTTACAACTGTCATTGCAAGCAAGGTGTTCCTCGCTGTAGTTTGCCATAAAATTTTCCGTACAAGGGTTTGCAGATGCTAACATAATTTTTTATTGTAAAGTAAACTACTCTCACTACAACCCTTGTCGGATCTGGAGGTTAAAGTTGGTAGAGACTTTGAAAGGTAATGAAAGTCAGTGTAAAGCCCGGTGTATGATTATACTAACGTATGCTAGAACTCAACCTACACACACTTGTAGCTAGTAAGTAGGTTAGGTTAGGTAATACTGGCTACCACAAGGCCAGACATATACCTAATTATATACCTATAGTGATACCAGATAAGTATAGTGATACCATATACCTATAGTGATACCAGATAAATTGACCAAAAGAAAGAAAGTTCAGTCGAAGCGGCCATCGAAGGCCCCGGAGTTTTTCGCTAACGGAATGATGCTCTTCAGCCTCTGCTCCACCACGTGTCTGATTTTCTCCAGTGCTGGGCAGTGACACAAGAGACGCTGGCTTGTTTCTAAGATCCTCGGCTCTTGACACATCCTGCAGGTGTCACTGGTTAGGAGTCCCATTTTCGTGGCATGTGCTACTACAAGACAGTGGTCACTGGCCAGTAATGATGCCGACCAGCCATTTGCAGTTAGTCTGCGTTCATTCGAGCAGGAATATAATCGCTGCGAGACTGTATGACCCCCACATGATTTTAGTTACGCTGCAGGTCTGTACACGCCATCTGCACATCGCGTACTGGATTGTTTGAATAGGAGCTGGAATATCTGCCGATCTTGACAGGGAAAGACTAGCCACGTGCTTGGCTAACGCGTCCGCCCTCTCATTTCCATCAATGTCCTCTTGGCCAAAAAACCAGTAAAGTCTGACTCTTTTGCTGTTGCCCAGCCTATTCAGAGCCTGAATGCACTCGAGTACACACTTTGATTTGTAAGTGTAAGACAGCAGAATTTTGATTGCCGCTTGACTATCTACAAAGATGTTAGTTTCCTCCCTTGTAGTATCTCTGGCATGCACTAGATCTGCGGTTTTACGTATCGCAAAAACCTTCCGCCTGGAAAATACTACTCTGATTAGGAAGCACGAAAGATGCTTCCATAGCTGCCTCTGCAGAATATGCTGCAGCACCCACTCCTGCAGCTGTTTCAGAGCCGTCCGTGTAGATATTAAGAGCTGATTCCATTCTTGCCCATCACCCACAGTCGCTTGATATCGTCGCTCGAAGCACAGAGTGGGGACCAACTAGTCAGTGCTACCTGTTGTTTAGCCTGTCGATATATTTTTAAAGGATTCTTCTGGAGCAAGCACGTTTTAAGTCAAATCCTTAGAGTAAAAAATCGAATAAATAGATATTAAATGAAGTGTCTTAAAAATGATCTGATGATCTAAATTCATGAATGAAAAGGACAACATATGCATTAAAAAAATCTGGCTAACTGCGGATATTTATAATAATGTAAAACCTCATAATTTCTGCCGTAAAGATCAGGATCTTTTAGTCAATTTTTTAACAGAATATTTAATTTCATCCTTATTAACTTTCCTATTTCATCTGTTCGTTTAAATACTACATAAGTCTTACTCCCATTATTCTCCTCTCGTTACAAATACTTTTCTTGCATTCTATGGAATACACATAGCTTCTAGAGGACACTAATATATTCATCAAGAAGATACAATATCATATGCTCTGTCAGAAAGGATTGAGTTGGAAGAAGAGTACTGATTTTCATCGGAAAATGTGTCCAACACAAGATCTTGAAATTATTGAACGTTAAAATTGTGGAAACCGTGGCTATTAAGCTAAGTGACTCAATTCGTTGTGTGACCGTTGTCTTACTTTTACTTTTTTCCTATTCAACTTTTCGATTTCGACATGAAGCTAATTACTAAATCCAATAGTTAATTTATGGCGTGCGGAGACTTCAATCCACGTCACCGCCTTTGGAACTATGTCCCGGCTAAAAGAGCTGGTAAGATTATGAATTATCTATTTATGCAACATAATCTATTTACTCACACACCAGAAAGGCTTACTCGCTTTCTTCTTAAGGCAATCTATCTAGGTTAAAAAATATAAATAATGGTTTAGTACTACTCACTCAGTAATCTTTCCTACCTTCGCCTTCCGGCCTATTCCACAATTAAATCTTATGTAAGATTTAAGCAAACATTCTATTTTTTTTATGTCAAAATCTTTTAGGAAGTTTTTTGGCAGCACATACCTATCAACTGATAGCAAATAACACAAATAACATGCATCTAGCAAATTTTGAATTATTTAATTTAGTCTTACGAACCCCGAAATAAGCGCGGGAAAACATCACACTATCTGATAAGGCAAAAGCCCATCTTTCGTTGATTACGCAACAACTTAGGTTCTGATCAGATATATCAACATGCCTACTTATCAATGACAGATCCATATTTTAGCTTCCATATTTTAAATAAATCAATAGATGGGCTAAACTACCAATTTCGTGATTTTTTTTTTACAAACGGGACAAAGTTGAACTACTTGGCAAACGCTTCCACAAATCACACATAGACTAGATCCCTAGTATCCTCCTTGAAAATGTGCCAAAAAACTCATAATACTCTCTTTTTTCCGTAGGTTATGCTTGCTTTAAGGTTGACCATTCTCAAAAGAAGAAAAAATATCAATATAATTCCCTTGTAAAATGCAAGCATTCGGGATATCAACCGCGGAAACGCCATCAGAGCTCAAAGGGTAGAATGGCTCGAATATATAATTTTCAACTTAATTGGGAACTTGGATTCCTAAGAGGCAGTACAAAGCTGATGGACTGCTGCACTTGATGCGCCGCGTCTGCTGGGGACTATGATTAACCGGGAAATGTGAGCTCACAAAGAGAGACAGCGTATCAATTCTCGAATTAGTCCAGCTGCCGTCAGTAATCTGAGGCCACCTTGCATTCTTTGGTACTTGCAAATTTGAGTTATTGGTACCCTCAATGCTAACTTGATTCAGATCCTGGCAAAAACTGATGTTTCCCGGAGAATGTTCAAGGGAAGATCCAACGAGTGATTAGAACTTCATCTAGTCCATTTTTTCTCTATAAATAAAAGACACCTGCTCAGTTGTGCTTTAGCCACTTTAATCAAATGATATTTTTTTTTTTTTCGTCGTTTGAAGGTGGAAATCTTCCAGAAGATGCTTCAGGGCTCCTGCCCTGGAACATGCCGGATTTTTACCGACTAAAACCATCTCCTTCTTCTTCCGCACTCCCCCACGGGACTACTTATTCAGCATTACTTCGTTGGGGTGGATCAGCCATTAGCTGCTTCTACGCATCCTTTCTTCTTCCTTCTTTCTGTCCCTTTCCGCGTCACGCAGTTTGCGGTGAATATTTTTTAGTGTTTTTTCGACGGCATTCCACGCAGTTTGGGATTTCAGCATGCAGCTCACGATATTTACCGCTGATATCCTTGTGCCTAGTTCCGTCTCTAGGCTACTTCTACATACATCAAAGCGGGGACAGGTGAACATGACGTGTTCCGCATCCTCGGGTACATTTTTGCAGGCTGGACAGTCCGGTGAGGTGTCGAGTCCAAAGCGATGCAGATAATACCGATAACCCCCATGTCCGCTCAAGAATTGGGTTAGGTCATAGCTTGTTTCTCCGTGGCTTCTTGAAACCCATTGCGCAACGTTGGGGATTAATTTGTACGTCCAACGTCCGTTTTGCGCCTCTTCCCAGTTACTCTGCCATGAGCGCATTGACACTAGCCTTTGAATCTCTCGCGTGCTCGCTGTCTGTGCTTCGTTTTTATAGAGTCGAAGCGCTTCATCCGCAACAATTTCGATAGGCAGCATACTGGCTATAACACACGTTGCCTCATAAGACGTTGTTCGAAAGGCACAGCAAGTTCGAAGTGCAATCAGTCGGTAGGCTGCTTGCATTTTTCGGCGATTCGATTTTATGTGTAGCGCTGGTGCCCACACTGGTGCTGCGTACATTAGAATAGAGGTCACCACTCTTGAAATCAAAAGCCTTCGGGTTTGCTTCGGGCCGCCAATTTTGGGTAGCATTCTAGCGAGTGCTGAACCGACAACGGATGCCTTCTTACCAGCTTTCTCCAGATGAGGTTTGAAGCTCAGTCTGCTGTCGATAGTTACGCCTAGGTATTTAATAGCAGGCTGCGAGGTAATTATACAGTCACCAACCTTTATTCGTACTACTGGTAGTTTCCTCCGCTTCGTGATTAGTACCATTTCCGTCTTATGGTCGGCTAGTTTGAGCCCAGCCCAACTAAGCCATGATTTAACAGCCCAGATTGCTTCGGTTGCGTAAATTTCGACCTCTTCAAGGTGACGGGTTGGAATCACGATGCCAATATCGTCGGCGAAGCCTACCACCACCACGTTTCTGGGTACTCGTAGCCTTAGTATCCCGTCGTACATTACGTTCCAGAGTAGGGGGCCAAGAACAGATCCCTGTGGTACTCCCGCCGTTACTAGGTAGAGTTTTGGTCCTTCGTCTGAGTCGTAGCGTACTGTTCTTTCCTTGAAGTAGTTGACGATTATAGATGCCAAATAGCGTGAAACTCCATTATCGACCAGAGCGGCTATAATACGGCTCCACCTCGCGGAGTTAAAGGCGTTCTTTGCGTCTAACGTGACCACGGCGCAGCATCCTCCTTTACTCCTCGCGTTCATTGCCATGTCTGACACCATTCTGACAGCGTCCACAGTTGATCGCCCTTTCCGGAAACCGAGTTGTCGATCCGATAGTCCGTTTTTGCTTTCGATTTCTGACAGCAATCGTTCGTGTATCACTCGCTCGAAAATCTTCCCCATCGTATTCAGCAGGCATATTGGCCTATAAGATGATGCCTCCCTAATAGGTTTATCCTGCTTGGGCAGGAGCACCAGTTTCTGCTGCTTCCATTGCTTGGGAAAAACGCCTTCCCGTAGGCACGTTGTGAAAGTATCAGCAAAGACATTTGGCATCCCTTTTACCGCCAGCTTAAGTGCTTTGTTCGGTATCGCATCCGATCCGGGTGCTTTTTCGTCACCGATTTTGCGTATGGCTGCCAATACTTCTTCTCTGCTTACCGCCGGCACGTTTTGAGGGTCTCGGTTCTGTGGGAATAACGTTGTGACTATTTCCTGGAGCATCTTCGGACACTTTATTTGAGGAGAACTCTTTTGCTTTATTTTAGTCATAACGGCTTTGTACGCTCCACCCCATGGATCGGAATCGGCCTCGTTACACAGCTTTCTGAAGTGCTGTCTCTTGTTCTTAGCGATCGCAAGTTGTAGGTTCTTCCGGGCGTATTTATATTGGTTGTGCAAGACTTCGTAGTCTGGAGTATTCCTGCGGTGCTGGCTACGTCGTCTAGCTTTAAGACATTTTTTCCGAAGCTCCTGGATTTCTGCATTCCACCAATAATTTGCCTTCCTGGCCTTGTGGAGAGAACGCCGTGGCATGGATAAATAATCAAATGATATATAACTGAGATAAAAGAACAAACCCTCCTGTATGGTCTTCCATTCATTTACGAGATGTATGTGCCACTCGCATATTGAGGTAATGTCAAGAATCCTCCTCCGATTTAAGGAGAAGAACCTTGATTCGTTGAGAATATTTAAAGATCTTACATCCGGCAAACCTAGAGTCAACACATAGAGTACGAAGCACAAATGTTTTGTCGGTGCATTCATTACATTCTTGATGATGTCACAGAGAGGATTGGAATCATGAAAATGTGCTATGTAGCAAGAAGTAGACCAGCATGTCCTTCGATCGATTTCTCCAGCGACAGCCAAGTATTCTTTTCACAAAAAAATAGAAGAGTAAGGACATTAATTCCATTTTTGGCAAGAATGTGGACTCGTTCTCGGATGAAATCATTTGCATTCAACCTACAAAAACAGATGTTTGCAGCTCATGAAATAATATTAAATCCTGTTTTATTTTGGATAAGCGGAGAAGTAGGGTAGCTGTTGCTACTTTGGAAAACTTGTAAAGTTCTCAATATAACCAATTAGGCTTGAGTTGAGATCACGCTCCAAATCTGACCCAGAATCAGGAGATTTAAACAGTCGCCCAAAATTAAAGGTCATCTGATTCTCGCTCAGATGCACCCCTCGAAAAGTAATGGACCACTTGCTGGTTGACTCTTGATCTATTGGGTTTTGCTTGATGTTCTCAGAGCCCTTAGCCTTATCATACGCAAGAAAAATTTCTTGAATGAGGATTTGATGATAAAAGTAAAGGTACAATCTAAGGTTAGAAGTTGGTAAAGAGTTTCATCACAAATTTACAGACAATGTGAATACAAGTGTGGAGCTATTAGTTCCACGACTCACTTTACCCCTGATTTAAATCAAGTACTTGATTAGACCTAGGTGAACTCAAAGCTTGGTGCACGGTACCTCGTTAAAGCCTGGATTCGAACCAGGGACCCCACATACAAGAAGCCAGTGTTCTGCCTACTAGGCCACTCAATTTTCTCAGAATTGAATGATGTCCTTCACTAAATGTAGTACTGCTTCTTCACTTAAGATGAAGACAGCCTTCCGTTCATTTTAAACATGCTCAATAATTTGGGCCACCTTCCAATACACCGCCGAAAGATCAGGGCTGAAAAAACTAACAAACAAACAAAATATTTTCTAGACCAGAGTCTAAGCAGGGAATCTGAATCCGGATTTCATCCTTCGACACCACTTAATAAAGTTCCCCCAATTTGAAGATTAACTGCTCGTAGAAGTTGGTCGAGCACAAAACTTCACATGCTACCAGTCTGGCTCCTCAACACCTTAGGTGGAGGACAGAAGCTAGCTTTCTGAAGTTCGCAACAGACTCTGAACAAAGTCTGTCTAATTTTCAATTGCATTTCTTCAGAGATGATTCGGTATCTTTTGCTAGTATTAATCACAGCTCAGATAATGCGTTCTTTGGACATTTGACTAAAAGTTCGAGCTAGGCCTGGTGCAGTGACCAGTATTTAGTCCTTTTTGATTTTTATCTACATTGATTTTTGCTGTTCAGCAGACCATTTTCCTCTTTGGGGAGAATCTGTAGCTACACAACAAATTT
This sequence comes from Nemotelus nigrinus, assembly GCA_947369275.1. Classification (NCBI taxonomy): domain Eukaryota; kingdom Metazoa; phylum Arthropoda; class Insecta; order Diptera; family Stratiomyidae; genus Nemotelus; species Nemotelus nigrinus. Next base: position 54,396,588 of record OX376375.1, on the reverse strand, counting down.
TTAGAATTTCGAAAGCTGAACGTCTAGTTCTGTAAGCATACAAAGAGTTAACTGGGTAGCCAGTTTGTAACTCAGGCCACAAAGTGGTTTTTGGCCAGGCTTGGTAATAGAAGCCCCAAAAGCCCTTGAAAGATCTGAGAGACAACGCAACTAGCTAATTCGCCATACTATTAATAGCTCCAACAGCTTCAGCAGCTATGCCAGAGATCAATCCGTGGAGCTGGCTTACCCATCAAAGCTCCTATTTCTAAAGCAATAGCTGCACCCAACGGCAAATCCATCTCGGTTTCTCTTGAGGACATGGTGGATTATAGGGCCAGACGAATTTCAAACTGAAGAGTTTAAGTTTCGTGTTCTTTTTTTGAAGGCCGTTGATAAATAAATGAACAGGATTACGCATGGATTTGAAAGAGGGAAGAAGGGAATGAAAAATTGGCATTTATTAAAAAAAGATTGCTGGAAAGATAAAACAGTATTTTGACACTGATATTAGTTATGAATGTTTGAAGTGAAGATGTAAAAATGACTTGAAGTAGAGACAACGATAAACATACCGGTCATGGCTATGGATGATGAGAACCTGACCAGAAGTCAGCAATGTAGATGTGGTATGGGTTTTATGGTATACAGCATCAACGCCCAGTCATTTAAATCCAAGCCTGATCTTCTGATGTAAGGTAAAAAACTCTCCGAGATCTTTTGGGTTATCTAGATGTTTTATCTCCTTATAAACTGTAAGGTTTTTTTTACGACGAGAATTAAATATCAAACAGTAATAAGAGTCATACAGACCAGCTATCATTTGCTAAAGTGTGATCCATAGCTTACTTCCCTCTATTGAAAGCTCGGCTGAATACTTTTGAATTCGACATAGCAATTTAATTTTATCGCCCAAAATAACTTGCTGAATAAGAAAGCAAAGTCACAATCATTATAATTACAATCAAAATTAGTGAAAACGGGGAATCGAGCTTCATTTGAATTCAGTTTCAAATCTATTTTTAAAAGCAAATAATTGCTTAACTCTAGCCTATCACAAAAAAAAATTCATGGAGAGAACCTGATTCAAATGAAAACGGCACAGCTATTTTCACAGTTTTTCTTACAAAACAGTACTATTGGGGAAATTTTCATTTTCATAATGCAAAATTCTTTGAAAGTTATGGCAGTTATTATTTTCCATCTCTCAGCATTGCAAATACATTGCTTGAAATATGTTTAATCTTTTCGATAGGATGAGAAACTAACTCGAACAGAAATTCCCAACTGAACATAAATACGCAAGCACTTTGCAACAACACTCCAAAAATTCAAATAAGAAAGATTATTGCATCATTTCTGGGGCAGAAAAAAATCTACGGATACGAAAAACTTTCATCGAAACTGGAACATATTATGTATTTACAACGAAACTATAATATATCTTGAACCAGCTTCTCTGCCATGTAGCATCATCATCGAAGGGATATTTTCTGGACAGTCCCTGAACAATGTAGAACTTGACTTGCTTTCGTCCGGAGCCGGCATGTCTGTGTGCATTTCTAGACACTCAACAATATCGATATTTTCCAGTAGCGAGAACAGCATGTTTGAAGACAACAGCTTTCGTATAAAAGAATTTACGGGTAGATAGAATGGATGACTGGGCACCAGACAACCGTTTTGACACTTTAATCGAGACTCAGTGAGCAGGATGAATTTCGGAAAGGAATGGCAGCTACTATTAGGATACGAAAAACAGACAAAGCCGAACAAATCAATTGATATACACGCTTTAGGGGACAACCGAAGGAGTTTCATCTAGACTTGGATGCCATAAAAATACTGTGTTGAATATACGGGTCTCCCAAGAAAGAGCATTGTGATCTGAAATGAGTTTAAAGCAAGACAATAGGTGGTTGTGGAAATTTCGTGAAAGAATAGTGAGCATATTGTTATTTTTTTTTTTCAATGAATATAATTGAATCGATTTACACCTGTGCTGATATCAGATGTTTTAGGATAGCTTAGTGTGAATGATTTGATAAAAGAGCAGGACTCTCAAACTGCAGATAATGCCTCCCAGGAAATCAAAATTTTGAAGAAGGATACATAATTGTATTTTGAACGATATACCTAGCTTTAATGATTAAATTTAATTTAGCACTTTTTTTTAACTCACCTCTCTCTTAACTTCCAATTGAAACGATATCTTTTCTCGCTTTAACCAACATTTCTCGCTTTAACCAGAATTTCATCTACTCCCTCGAGAATCCACATTATTGCATGCTTAATTGCCTGAAAGATATTCGAAGACATCTCCAAGCAATGGATGATAGTCAGCCAATAAGATGTCTGACCAGAGTGTCATTCTACTAATGTTCCTCCATTTCCGCACTACAGAATATATTTTCTTGGAATTTTTCTCTCCCGGTTTTCGTTCATGACTGCTTCGATTGTCGCATCGGCTTTTTTCGTTTACATTTGGTGCTGCTGTCATTTGTTGGCGCCAGATAATCCAACAGTAGTAGCAGTAGCAGTATTATTGATTTTGCTGGCAATTCGAGACTGTGACGAAAAATACAATAAAAGCGAAAACTTGTCTGATTTCATTTTACTAATTTTGTTCCATGGCACGAGCATGGCAGAGCGGGACATCTTTTCTAGTTCAGAAGTCTCGTGTGCAATGATGGTGATAATAGCCCGAACTCACCATCAGGGATGCTGTGTAGCTCTAATGGTCCGAAAAGCGTTGTGGCTCGATTTAATTGAATTAGCTAAGTGTATGAAGCGTACGATTCTCGGAATGGTATCTTTTATTGGTCCTGTGTGAGGTCCTAAAACGGAAGACGGATTCGAAAGAAAAATCCTTGTAGATAGAATTTCTTGCCTTGGCTGCGGATGAGAACAGCTTACGGAATAAAATCTGCAGAATGAACAAATAGCAATAAAACTTGAATACCTAATTAGTGTGTCTTGAATGAAATAGAAGGACTAATTTGGTCTTTGGAATTCGAAAGAAGGTGAGACAACTTTTACGAGTAAGTTCTATGTCAAATCAAATTCATGGACGACAAATCTTGAAATCGTGCAACAATATTTCAAACGAGTCCAAGAAAAGTAGGATTTGTTGCTCAAAAGATATTTTTTTCAAACAGATCAAATGATATTAGAAAAATCCGAATGAATGGCGCGTAACGACCGCAGATTCAAACTTCGCCATTGCAATGTTTCTGCATTGCTATTAAGAATATGAAATCTTTTCGATTCACATTCATAACACGTAGACCACTTGACGCTAAATGGAGACCTCTCTGCCCTAGTGAAGAATGTATCCAGCAACAGTATCGGTTAAATCCTCTTCAAGTGAAATAAGTCGTAACCTCTTTCGTGCAACAATTCCTATGAAGTTTCTCTTAGAGAATCTAGAGTGAAGGAGCTTCTATATAGCAAAATAAAGGTCTAAGACCAACAAGATGACGACCCAAAGTAGCAAAAAAAAAGTTCACGTCTACTTTTCCAGGTTGAGTCAAGTGGAATATACTTTTGAATGCCACTATATTTTCATGTACTTCTTCGTACTGTTTTCATCTCGGCGCTCGAATATTGTCTACTTATGTTTCAGTTCTAGAGCTAGCACACATACCTGCTTGGTTCTTTTAGCTGTAGTATAATCGACTGAGTCCTTGGTAGATATTTGTGTCAGTTATGACTAGGTATATGGACTTAAGGCCATTATTAGAAGATGGAAAGGGGTTACTAGGCGTAGTTCAGTTTAATTTTTGGAGCTTGTTGAAATGGTTTCAGAGCCAAGTTAGTTTTGAAGTGTACAAGGTAAGTTGAATGGAGTTCATTCCGGAAGAATGGGAACAGAATGACGGGAAGAAAATACAAATTGCAGGATAATTTGCAATGGCGTGAAGAGACGAAGTATTACAGCCGTATATTATTCAAATATCACTTTGCTGAAAAAAATAAGTAACAGTGGAGGCAGTGGAAGCTAAGCACTTTTTGAAATATTGAGCAGTTTTAGAGCGATACGCATTTAAGACCATTTAAGGTGATTTTCTGAAGAATATTTACTATTTTCACCACACCTACAAATTGCAGATGATCTCAGTTCAACATAAACTTCTACAAGATTGGGTAGCAAATTTTTTGAAATCATATACGAATCAAGTATTTTAAGATTTTCAGAGGCGGGCGTAGAGAAAAAGAAGCCACGTAAATTGATTCATATACCTTGACAGATATTGTGTTGCTGTCGGTCGTCAATGTCGATAATATTTTAGCCAATCGCCAGTATCAACACTAGACTTGTCTGCATTTGAAAATTCCTTTAACCCTGAGTTTCATCCCCTTCGTATTTGATTTTAAAATACTGTTGATATAAGTTTATAAAGGTGAATGATGTACACAGTGGCGGCTCGTGGCCTAATTTTATGGGGGTTCACAGATCGAAAGCATCTGTATTGGGCATATGCTTATTTACCTTGCTATACTTTTAAGAGTTGCATTTATTTTAGTTGATTTACCAAAACATCGCAATACTGCTATAGAACGAGTTAAAAACTATTCTAAAAAAACAGAATAACTTACAAAATCCTTCAAAAGGCGATTTTAAAATCTTGAAGAGCCATATTTTTTGACAAGACATTTAAGAGATTTGATACTTATATTTCCAGTGAGCCTGGTATTTTCATCAGAAACCCTCATGGTGTCTTAACCGTGACGGCCTTAGCATAGTTCATTACAGTACAGTACAGTATGCACTGATATCAATAAAAAATTTTTACAACTTTTGCCATAACTCCGTGATAAAGTAACACTTGCTAAATGAAAATTGTAATATTTTCCAAAAATATGTTTATTAAAAATTACAATTTGTGATAAGCAATGAACATGATCATTTATGGTTGCTACGTAGTGATGACTCCAAAGTAACTGCTGTAAGTCGAGATGACCTCAGTTCGTAAATTGGGATCATTTGAAAAACAAAACAGAATATAATTTTGATAAATAAACTAAAAGTTACTAAAATAAGATCAATATCTGAGACAGGTATTTAACTTTTGTAAAATGAGCAAAAATGAAAGAAGAGGAAGGATAAGTGAGTGCAGAAGTAAAATTGCAATCCAAACTTAATATTTGCAAGTAGTTCATACGCAGAATATTAACACATTCCTAAAATTAATTACATAAGCCTTATTTTTCTAAACCGAGAAGAAAACTTCGATAATTTATAAATATTTTGCTCAAGTTTTCTCTCTATTGCTGCGCTATGCAAAGAACTTATTTTTTTTTTAGAATTAGTGTAGTGATTTAGCTTCTTCAGTTAGCTATATTTTTGTCGCATGCACCCACCCGTTAGGTACATTGCTTATAAGCAAAATCCATTCTCCTTTCCTTCTTAGCTGGAAATTTTTCGATAACGCGGTCATTGAAGTCAACTATTTCGTGGACAAGTTTTTGTTCCATAGATAGCATTGCAAGATCTGTTAACCTTTAGAGAAACATCGTTCGGCTTCAGCTGTTGTCATAGGCAGAGTCACAAGAAGCTGTAACAATTGAAAGCATGACGAAAAAAAATCCTGAAGGTTATTCTCTGTAAAGAATTTTAGTAAATCTACCGCTTCACGCACATTTCTAAAATCTTCTCTCTTGTAGATTATATCGAGCTCAGTGTTGAGTCGAACACCATCCAAAAAAGGAATTTTTTTTCATACAGTTTTCGGACAAAAATAGGCTTGAAGCGCTTAGACGAGCCGAGAATGAAAACCTATCTTTCGTGTGACTGATAATAATATCACAAATTTCCTTTGCTACTAATGTTTTTGAAATGTAGGGATCATTATTCACGTGTCTTCCTCTCAATTGAATTCCTTCCGGAAGTCTAATATTTCCAATATTATCTCATTCTTTTTGAATGCTCTTTTCGAATGCTTCGATATAACTTTGAGTAATCACTGAATCCTTGTTAATTTTTTGTAGCTGGTTATATAATTTATATGCATGCGGCATAATGCGATTGAAGACAATTAGCCAAAATATAAATGTGGCATCTTGAAGCATGCACGCAATAGCAGATACTTGATTGATGGTTGTTGACTGTCTTGTTGAGTTTGCTATTTTATTCATACCGTCAATAAGCGCTTCTTTATGCTCGTAAACCGTCATTACACTTCTAAACTTGATATTCCATCTTGTATTTGAAGCTCGAGGAATCCGTCGACCAACAGTTTTGTCTAAATCGAATATCCTTTGAGGAGAGTTGGCAAAAAAATTAGTCTTGTCACCTAAATTTGAGAAAAAAAATTCGAATTTGTTGGATTTCACTTGTGGTTTGCAAAAGTATTAAGTTCAGCTGGTGCGCATAGCAGTGAATATAATACGCATATTTGTATTATCTGCAAATTAAAGTTTGAACTCCAGAATACTGGCCACTCATGACACTTGCACCATCGTAGCTTTGCGAAATCAATTTTTCTGAATTGTAAAGTAAATTGTCCAAAATGCCCTGTATGCATTCCGCTAAAGCAACTGCATTATGACCTGCGGGATTCACGAAAGCCCAAAAACGTTCTACAGGTGCTCCATCTGATAATATGTATCTGAACACTACTGCCATTTGATACACAAATAGAGGCAATTGCTAAAATGATCCCTAATAGTTACACTAATCCATACAAAACGCTCGAACGGCAGCACGAATCAGCGCATGGAACTTACCACCGACAACAATGTTTGAATACATCCAATTGGTTGTCGATCGCACATTCTGAGTGTGAGCCCCCAGCTAATACTGAGCCGAGCTAAATGGATGCACCCCTTGCTTCCTCGCACGCTCCTCTAGCCCCCTAATTCCAGCCACAAAATCGCACGTGCGATCGCTAGTACAAGAGGCAGTAAAGATAAGCGAAATTGTATGTGATTTGTCGTGGCAATATAGTCGCTGGGTATGAATGAAATAATAGGTATGTTCCCGTACCACGATTAATTGCGATTAATCGCGATTAATTGCAATGAAGCTGTTCCCGTACTCCGTTTTACTGAAAACTGAAAATTTCCCCTCTCTCAGTAAATTTCAGTAGGGTATGAGCTACTGAAAAATACTGAAGTGTCAAACGGAGTAAATATTTTCAAATGTGCGCGGCAAGCAACATATTTTTTGCGTAATGTTGCTATGAAGGTCGAATATTTTTGTGGCGATAATTTATTACCGCTTAGGATAACTTTATAATCACTATTGTTCTCCCAAAAACCGAAAACTGACACTTTCGGTTCTCAATTTTCAGGAAATACAATGAAAGCGTTCCCGTACTTTTCATGAAATTCCCCACCACATGATTCAGGAAAATTCAGTAAAATTCAGTTACTGAAAGTGCGGGAACAGACCTAATAATGATTATAATGATCGGCAGGTAACATTATGTGCTGCCATAACATGTATTGTTCAATGAAGTTCAATGTTAATTGTTCAATTGAATCATTGATTTTTTTGTGGGGGTTCACGTGCGAAGCTGCACATAAGGACGAGCCGCCACTGGATGTACATAAGCACGAACATGATTACAAGCTTTTATGTGTCATACATCTCTGGTGGACATGTTTTTTCGTGAAAAATATCATTTTAACTATCACAGAGAAGATTTTAAAACCTAGCTGTTCAACATCTTCCTAAATATTAAATGTTGCGACTCAGTTTTCACACTCGCCCTATATTTGTACTATCAAAATTATATCAGCTGGTTTATGCTATCGAAAATTCACAGATTATTTATGCATTCCTATAATCTGGCTTTAAAGCAAAAACTCGAAGTATATATGTACTTTTTTTTTTACTAACAACAAAGAATCCCATCACAACCAATTTTTGGGGTCTTGGTGCTAGCAAATGGACAGGTCCATTTTCATAATCGAGTTTATTTACTCAGGTGTCTACACAGAGTTTAGCAGTGCTGCTGACGTTTCATTGCAATTGTAATATTTCTGTTTAAAATGTATCTGTTCCAAATAATTTGATGAATTTATAGCAACATTGCATTTTTCTGGGATCTATTGCATTATTGTGAATTCGATGCTTGTTTAATCTAACCGGTACATTTAGTAAGTTCGTTCCACAAAGCGGTAAAATTACGTGCATCATTTTGGTATTTTGTGTGAGAATCTACCGTTATAAGTGAGAATCTACCGAAATTCATTGGAAAGCTGTTTTGCTCATCCGTGTGTGTTCTTTTATCAATATTTTAAAACCTTAATATTTCGTCCAGTATGCTTCCTTTTTTAGGAAATCTGCCAGCATAATTCCAATTCTTAAAGAGGGAGATACGTCCTGCATTTGCAATTATCACCTCATATCTCCCTTAGTTTGACTTAATTACCTCTTCGAAATGGTGGTTTACAATAAAGAATATTCAATGACTAAGCCTTATCTCACCTCTGAACAAAATTTATGTGTTAGAGACAGATCAACCGTATTCAATTTAATATTGTTCACTTGATACTTACTCTTCCGCTATTGACCAGCAGGGCAACTGAATGTAATAAATACAATCTTCACCAACGCTTCCAATTCAATAAATCACAAAGCTCTATACTCAAAGCTAGATAGGGTTGCCTGTGCTTTTGGTTTTACCTATGTAATCGTACTTGCTTCATAGCAGCCTGAAAATATTTGACGAGATCAGGTCAACGGATTATTGCTCTCAGTGACAGGATGACTTGTATGCGCCGGGCAACTGATTCTCTCAATTCTATTACTTTTAATCTTGCCAAAATGCTTCCAAATGTCCTACATACGAGGTGTGGCTATCACATACAGTTCGCCTTGAAACGCCGTGACTATCACATCGTACTGGTAATTGGGAGCCAATAGCCAACAATCAGCTGACGGATTTACCACCAGCGCCAAACAATTAGGAATACGAAAAGAGTCGATTGGTTTAATGAGGAAAAATGCGTAGCCAAATGAAGAAAGTCCAGAGGACTTACGTGGGGCAGTACTTTCCTCCAAAAGCCATTAAGGAATCAAGGCAGCCTACGACAAAACCTTCTAAAAAAAATTATTTTTATGTGACTCTTTTTTTTTATTTGTTTTCGTTTTTATATTGTTTTCAACTACATGACATTGATTTTCTGTGTTGATTGTAAAATCCAAACAGATTGTAGAGTGAGAAAGAGATTTTTTTTCCCTGTGATGAAAGGAAACAACCACTCGGACCATATCTGAGCTTACGGCTCAGATAAGTCAAATAAACCAACAGATGATAGAGATCCGGCAACAACTCAAACAGAGCCTGAAAGAATTGGCGGACTAGAGAAAACGCAGCGCCAAGCTCTCACAAAATCAAGAGCTAATGCACCAACTGTTGGGATTGAAGAGTTCTCCGCCATTGGCAGTGCCATCAAAACGACGAGAATGAAAGAACACCCAATGGAGCCAGAGACTTCAACGGACAAACATTTATAAAGAGAATGTTCCCTGTTCTGCCAACGCCGAAAAAACTACCACTGGTGGTCTTGGCGAAGCCAATTTCTCCTCGTAGCGGCAAACAAGCAAGCAAACCGGATACTCAAGAGAAACCCTCTGCAACCTAGGCAGAAAGGGACACAGTCGCGACAAAATCAACTGTGCCAATCATTATTCAGCAACCAAAGAGGTGGACTCAATTATCTAGAGCAATAAAAGAGCTGAATTTCGGATATGAGACAGTAAATAGTATATAAATAGGAATTCAGGCTACCTCAAAAACCCCGTATGACCACAGAAAGCTCACTAGATTGCTGACAGTAGAAAAAATAGAATTTCACACCTATCTTCTGCCCGAAGAAAAGGATTTAAATATTGTCATTCGGGGTCTTCAAGGGCTGAAAAACAAAGAAAACCTTAAAGAGAAAATCTTGCACTTAATTGTGGTGTTGTTCCTCAAACTGAAAACCCCCTCTTTAAACTAGTTAAAGTCCAAGAAACGGACATATATAATATTAAGGTAGTATTCCATCTCATATGCAAAGTGGAAGCACAAAAACCATGTGAATAACATTCGTAATGTCATAATTCCGAACAATTTGGCCATGCAACAAACAACTGCCACGCACAAGCTAGAAGCGTCAAATGTGATCATCACTCGGAGTGCACCAAACCGAAAGACGAAAAGGCGAAGTGGATAAACTGCGGCGCTATTTATGGAGAATGCCCGAAACATCCAAAAAACTTAAAGAAATCATTTGCGCAGGTCATTAAGGAGCGAACACCTGCCACCATCCCTGAGGATAAGCCAACTAAATTCTCCGGAGCCCAAAAATCAACCCCGTCCATACAACATAATACTCAGCTCCCGAATGCAGAAAACATGAATCATATTTTCTATTCATGATGAAATAAAATGTTTTCTGTAGTCCCAGTCAACAAAACTCCCTCTAAAAAGCTTCTACAATGAATGTCCTCAACCATGTTTTAGTCCTCGTGTGGAATGCGAACTCTATTAGAGACAAAACGAGAGAACTTATGCGATTTCTCTTTAACTGCAAAGTCTACATAGTTCTTATTCAAAAAAACATTACTACATTAAACATTACTAAACAACATAAACTTAGAGATCATCTGCGTTCTCGTTACTATAATTTTCATAGAAATAAAAGACTTTTTGGCAGAGGAAGTGGCACTGCCATCATCGTAAAAAGAAATTTCAACCACCATCATATAATTATTCCCCACCTTAACCAACTAGAGGCAACACCAATCAAAGTATACACACAATCTTTTGAGTTTTTGGTGATTTCGGCTTACAAACCCACAGGCTCACTCAATTTCAGCTAAGATCTCTCTAAACTGTTTGACCAAAAAGGACCAGTCTTTATAGCAGGAGATCTTAATGCCTACCAGTGGCTCTGGGGGGACAGGAATAGTAGCAGAGCGAGGACAGAGCTAAAAAAGTTTGTCATGGAAAAACATGTTAGCCCACATATTCCAAATCAGCCTACCCACTGCGGGATAACCAACAACCATGCACTGGACATAGGTCTTTCTCTGGATTTCCAGCACAATGTGTGGACCAGAGTACTAAACGAGGTCTCATCTGACCATAAGCCAGTACTCTTTCTAATGTAAGATGTCTGCATTGACAATCCCCTGAAATTTAAAACAAAAACCAACTGGCAGGCTTTTCAGAGCCCAATGTCGACCGAGATCCCCCCTAGCAACCTCCTTAAACCACCACCGATAGAGCTACTGAAAATCTATCAGCGTAAATAGCCCAGGTGAAGGAAGAGCTCGCCACGAAGACCCTGATATAGGGCTATAACCCCTACGAGCTCTCAAGAGACAATAAAGAGCTGATCCAAAAAAAAAACGGAGTAAGGAGAAGAACTAGACGCACAGGAGACCCTAGCTTAAAACGGGAAGTGAAATACCTCACAAATCACATCAGCCAACAGATCAGGAACGAGCAGTGGGAAACGTCCCACTAAGCATGGAATCATGAAAAAGCAATTTTTGGAGATTGACTAAATATTTCAGACAGTAAAACAAAGCTGCCACGCTGGCAATGCATTGCCTCAAATATGACATTGAGCAAAAGGTAGAAGCTTTCGCAGACACATTAGAACTGCATTTTAAGGAGAGCCTATATAATCCATAGGAATACGACACACACTTGCCACTAACAAAATTGAAGAGACAACGGTCATTGCAAATGCGATTTCGTGAACAAAAAACTATCCAAATCCCTGAAAAAAGCTACTGCAACTGTAGTTCCAGAACCACACAAAGACCTCACATTTCTGCAAAACATGAGACTAATCAGCCTACTATCCTCGATCGGGAAACTATTCGAACGAGACCGATACTTCTCCATTCGAAATCCATTGTCCCGGAATAGCAACACAAATCTCCTTTTTTTTAGATGCATCTGCATCTAGTACACATTTCGATAAGCTGAATTTATAGCCATCAATCTTCAACAATTTATAGACACTCTGATGTAATACTTCCAGAAGTGGAAGATTCATGTCAACGCGGAAAAACGCAAGCAGTCTTCGTGACAAGATGACGAAGACAAAACCCAAACCAATTGACAGTAGACAACGAACCCATAGAATAGAAAACGACAACCAAATACCTTGGATTAATTTTTGACACAACAATAAAAAACAAAAGGTTTTTGAATGCTTAAAGCGTTTTCAAGCAGTCTTTCGAACAATGGAAGATTCGCAAGGATCATTGTAGGTATAGAAGAGGGGTGAATATTGAAGGTGATAATAAATAAATACTGATGAAATCAAAATAAAATGTTTTACAGCTTCAGTTTCGTTATTTAATAGCCACACCTCGTATGTAAGCTATCTTTTATTACGTTTACTTAGTCTATCTTTGGTTCATCTCACCATTTCGTTGATTATGTCAAGAACATTGATTTAATGCTTAAATTTGATATCAATGGTACGACTTCATTCTTATTCTGTACGCACAAGTACTGTGTACCTCGAATATTGTAAATAACGTAGATTTACTCGCTTGCTTGTACTTAAATTCAAAATCACCTACTGTGTGCATGAGCCACATGCAAATTTGGGTTCGGACCAAGAACCCCATATACCAGGAGCTAGTGCTTTCTCCACCAAGCTAAACGAGCTTAATACTTCAAAACAAAAGAGTATTTCCCTTGACTCATAACTGCTATTGTCAACCCATTCCACAAAAAGGATGATAAAATGAATGTTCGTGGATAGAAACTGTAGAGATTAAAAGCTGTAGGGATGCGAAATCATCTCAACAAAACCAAAATCCAATCAAAATGAATGCTAAAGCTGTAAAGAGAAACCACCAGCCAAGCTATATTTGCCCTGAGGTAGGATGCCCTACAAATGGGTACCTAGTTCGCATTAGCAGAGCACTTTTTGTAATTCACACCGGACGGATGCTAGTTTGGCGTTTTGCTATCTCCACGCAACTAAAGTGGGTTCTTGAAAAGTGGAGCTGATTTTCTCTAACAAAAAATTATGCTTCATCTTTTTATCATGAAATAAATACTCTGTAGACGAAATATGAAACAAAATACAAAGAAAAGGTATATGTCCGTAAAATACTAACAATTGACTCGCCAGACTCAGCCGAAACGCTAAAAAAAAAGGGAGCTGAAAAACAACAAATAATAAAGCGAAATCGTCCTACTTTCAACTATTGAGGAAAATGTACATCTTTTGAAGTAGACAGCTTCCGGCCCCAGATGTTATGGGGGCCTACGCGACTTTTTGACTTCAGCTCTAGAAAAGGTAGCCAGTACACTCTACCCAAAATGAGCATGCAACCCAGGGTAAACCTTACTTGAAAAGAAAAGTATTTCCTAAAAAAGAAGTGTATGAACATGTACGAGAACTCACGACCCGATAATTAGATGCGACTGAAATCTACGGTATGTAATGTTTTTGAGTAGGACCAAACCCGATAGAAGCGATGTTGCAATGTAGGCCAACCTGCGCCAATGTTGCCATCTTGAAAAATCACCAAGAAAATAATGCCCTATGAAGTTTGGTAGAAATTTTGTTGAACATTTTGACTGGAGCTGCCAGCTTTGGTAATTATGGTGTCATGTATTTTGAAAATTCGCTCAGGCAAATAAAGCTGTTTGCCCTATACCCTCCAGTGCAGTCATGAAATCGAAATGAAATTCATTTGGTAAAAAGACCTTACTATAGACAATATCCAGTAGGAATCTGGTTCAAAAATCATGATATGGCTGCCAGTTATGTTTTTTTTTTGTGTTTGTTTGCCATATCTTTAGTAAACAATTTTATCGCAAAATTTTCAAATGGTATTGATGTTTGTTTGGAAGTTGACATGAATTTTCAAGAATGTCTTATATAGACTAAGACTATAATTTTGCAATTTTTTCGCTTGCGGTTGTAAATAATGCTCTTTCTGAAAATTTAGCTGCGTGCCTACTCATTTGCACAAATAAAAATTAACATCTGGCTTTATAATTCAAAGCCAATTATATTTTTATATTTTTCTGCTAACTAAAATACTCAAATTAATACATTGCAATTCTGCACACGTACGACAGCCTTTTGGAACGATTAATTTTCTTTTGTAAAAAGTAAAGTAATCCCACGGTTCTTTTCGGGTCTAAGGGTTGAAAGTGGTAGACAGCTTCATTCACAAGTTTATAATCAATGTGAAAACGACTATGAAGTCTTTAATTCCAAGGCTCACTTTACCCCTGCAGGCCCGTCGAGAGAAAATCCGGGCCCGGGGGACATAAAATTATAGGCCCCCCTCCCCTTAATCATTACAAAATAAAGTTTTTGAGACAATAACTATGTACCTATCTGCTGATTATATGAAGGAGCAAGTTTATTTATTTCAAAGCAATTTGTTTTAACAAACAATCTTATAAATTTATAAGAATGAATCTTCAATATTTTACCCAAACGTTGAAAACAAAGGTACAAAAAGGAAAAGTTCAATTTTCAGCTAAAAATGTTTTATTGGATCGTTGCATTAATCAACATTTCAATCGTGGTCACTGATAACTGTTAACTGTTAGTTAAATTTAAAAAACAAGTGTCTTTTAATTACAAATGAGCTTTCCTTGCTTTTCGGGCCGCAAAACTTTTTATAAGAACATCAAAATCTAGCTGTCTCGCTAAAGGGGCCTCTATGCAAAGAGTGGCAAGACCTGAAACACGGTCTTGTGTGGAGCACGATCGATGAAAGTTTTTAATTCTGGCAAGAACGCTGAAGGAACGCTCGGCGCTGGAAACAGTAACTGGAATAGTGCAATATACACGAAGAGCAACACAAATATTAGGAAATACTGTTTCCAAATTTCGAATGTAGATTGCATTCAGCAATGCAAACGGCGACAACTCTTTTTCAAAATTGGCTTCGTAGATGTGCTTCAGATGGATCATTTCGTCCTCCAGATCTTCAGAGACGTCCGACTCATGTTTTTTGACAAAATTTGTGGCTGCCTCTCGAATTTTAGTTTCTTCCATCGCTGTGAATCGCCACAAAAATGAGAAAGTTGCATTCAAATCCTTCATAGCAGTAAATCGATTTGAAATTCCTGCAATAACCGAATCAACAATTACGAGGTTTTTGTTTTTTGTTTTTTGTTGACGCAATACTCAATTCCACATAACGGAAGTATGTGATAGGCTAGCATTATGTACGTCAACATGTTCATTAGTATTTCAAACGAACGAATATGATTATCTAAATAGTAATTATGTATCTTACCAACATATATTGTTCCTTGTTCAATGTTCAATCTGCGTTGGTACTTGAAAAGGTAAAAAAGTATCAAAGATTTGACGGCACAATGTGTCAGCTGTGAAAATCAGTGAGAATGTCAAAACATAGATGGCGATCGCGGCCTAGTTATGTGGGAATTTTGCAGCCCTCGTTACTTGAAACCGGGAAAAACTGTCGGCTCGGCCACTGGCGCTGAGCAAGCGTTAGTGGCGCCTTGATTCGATGGTGGAACACATACAAGTTTTGAAACAGCGCTAAATTTAGAAACTAATACTTGAATTGTTTGCTACTTTTTATTTTGAGCTTACAATGTATTACGAACTCTTAACTTTAAAAAATCGATTCTTTTGAATCTGCTAGTTGAAAACTAATTTTTTACGAAAAATTTTTTTTCAGTCTATGATTAGTGGGCCCCTTTGGGGAGCACGGGCCCGGGGGGTTCCCCCCGTCCTCCCCCCCTCTCGTCGGGCCTGTACCCCTGATTAACTTAGGTACCTAATCAGGGCTCCATGAACTCAAAGCTAGGTGTAGATTTTCTTGCCCGTATCTGGATTTGAACCAAAGACTACACACACTAGGAGCCAGTGATCTATCCACTAGAATACACTAGCTTCAATTGTCTTTTGTATTCAAACATTTAACATCCCAGCAGTGCTGACAATGTGCTGTCTTGTATTAATTACAGGGACATAATTCAAATGTACTGGCAGCGTGCTGTTTTGCCACTACAAAATCCTATCTAAAGTCTCGTTGATTTTCTCATCTTTCGATCTGACTTTACCGAAAATCTGATGCTCTCATTTCCCTTCCAATCCTTTCATATTCCGCTCGGAGCCAACATGAATCCAATTGTTGACCGAAATGCATAATTGCTCCGATGGTTAACCAAAACATGGGCCCAACGGATTTATGAAATGTATGTCTGACTAGAGCCAGAAGTGAATTCAAAACCACATTATTGTTGTAAGCAATGATAAATATCAGCGATAGCCTACAAGCAAATTTAGGTGGTAGTGTTCGATGCTCTTCTTTAGTTCTGTTCTTGTGACTGTTTGCCGGTTTGGAAGTTGCTTCTACATTTTGGTGATGGACATTTGTTTGCTGCGGATATGAATTTCAGTCGAAATGTCGACAATTACATCGAGATATGAGTAATTATTAAAACGATGTGGAATCAGATATGAAATATGAGTAAATAGTAGTAAGGTAAACTGGTGTTGTACTGTTTGTTGTAAGATTATGTAATCAGTTTTTACTGAATTTTCGAAGAAAATTCAGTATTAAACTCGTCAAACTCGTATATATATATATATATATATATATATATATATATATATATATATATATATATATATATATATATATATATATATACACCCCGCGACACAAAAATTTACGAATTGTTCATTTCATGGAAATTCCTAAATATTTCAATCAGTGTCTCGAAACGTTAACTTTGTATGTAGAAAATATTTTTCTGACGACAGTACCTTTCTTTTATAAGCGCTACAAGTTAAGAACGTTTTTTTCAACTGCTTATTGCATTGAAAATGGAAAATGAGTGTTTTTTTCAAAAATTTCGGAAATTTATTAATTAAAACAAAATACATTATTTATTAATTTATTTTTGCTCCGTAGTGAGAATTACAATGAACCCATAGTAACAAACACGTAGAACTTAAAATTGAACAAAATTTGAAATTTAAAGACAATTAAAAAACTATTAGTAATTGATTGGTCCGCCTTTAGCTCGGATGACAGCCTTCACTCGCCTCACCATGCTGTCGTATAAATTTCGCAAGAAATCCTCGTTTACAGCTTCTTCCCACACCTTTCTGATAACACACTTTAAATTGTGTATCGTTTTCGGCTCGCTTTGTCGTATCTTCGACCCCATTACCTGCCAAACGTTTTCAATAGGGTTCAGGTCGGCACTGTTACCTGGCCACGGGAGGGACTCTATCCCTAGTTGCACCTTTAATTGTGTTACCTAGAAAAGAGAAACAATTACCAAGTTTATGAGTGACAACATTTTTTTAATCAATGTCGAAATAACTTACAGAGCGAGCTCGATGCGCAGGGGCCGAATCGTCTTGAAAGACGGGATTTCTGACATCCGCTGTCAGATCCTCGATTGCCGGAACCACGCCTTCTTCGATAATTTCCTGGTATTTCGCAGCATTGACGGATCCCTCAAGAATAATTATCGGTCCTACGCGATTGTATAAAATGCATCCCCAAACCATCACATAGGGGGAATGCTTCACAGTCGCTTGAATGCATTCGTCCGAATACCGTTCACCGGTTCTGCGTCTCACTCGCAATGTTCCATCTGGACCAATGAGATTGAATTTCGATTCATCCGAGAAAATGATTCGTTTCCAATCCTCAGAGGTCCAGTTTTTGCGTTCTTTCCACCATTCGAGCCGAGCTTGCCTCATGCGCTGGGTTAAAAGCGGCTTTTTCGCTGGGCGACAAGAACGTAAATCCATCTCGTTTAGTCTCCTTTGGATTGTTCTCGTGCTGCATGGTCTATTCGTCGATTTCAACAGCTCAGCTCGCAGCTTTGATGCTGAATCGAATCGATTATTCAGAGACAGGAACTTTAAATCAAGGTCGTCCCTTTGTGTGGTAGCTCTTCTTCTTCCACTCCCCTTTTTTCGCTCGAGGCTACCAGTTTGTTGTTTTTTTTTAACCAAATAACGCACTGACCCCTCACTGCATCCTACCTGTCGGGCAACTTCCGATTTGGACAATCCTGTTTGCAAACAAGCCCAAATTTCGGCCTTTTGCTCCAAACTTAACTGAGCGTATTTTCCCATCTTTACTATTCCTACAAAATTCAAAATTCTTCACTGGCCTTCAAAATCAAACTGACGCAAAGGTTCTGAGTTTTCAAGTTTATATAGGGTCTGTCATTACTACCTGGAAAATTTAATCTTTCTAAGTACGAGTTAACTCGGTCATTTTGATGATTTCTTGGAAAATTGCTAGTTCGTAAATTTTTGTGTCGCGGGGTGTATATATATATATATATATATATATAAGCAAAATGATTAAGGGAGATAATCTCTGGAGTGGCCAAACCGATTGAGCTGAAATTTTCGGAGGACATAGATGTATATAGTAGGTAAGTCCATAGCTTGCTAGAATTCAGATATTTTTAAAATTTTGGTGGGGGCGGGCATTTTAGTGAATTTTCAAGTACTAGATTTCCAAGCAGTGTAAATTTCTGTTAAAAAAAGTATAAGGGATGAAAGCTTGTTATGTTTTTAGCTTGCTTATGATAAAGAATTGGAAATTTCGAACCGTGTGTGGGTGCTGAGTGCCTAAAAGTAGGCAAGGATTTTTTGCAAATTTTAATTTATCATAACTTCTGACAAAAACGCTAAATCATCGTGCAACTTACAGAGCTTGTTGATGTTGACCAAAACTTAACACATATGAATTTTCAAGACAGTGCGGGTAGCCCTGTAGCTGTGGCAGGCTCCTAAAAAAATCCGTCAAACCAACGACCCTCCTGAAAAATTTTTCCTTTTTGACAAAAACTTCAAATCATTGCTATATTTTAACCACTATCCATCATGTCAAACCAAAGTTTTCAAAATTCCAGTTTGCATAAGAACGGCAACCCATCACTAAACTACCTCTATTTTCAACACTCGAAACTTCTGTTCATGAGAACTGATGACCGGCTCATCTAATCATAATGAAATTCACAGGACATATTGGTATTAGCTAGGACCAAGTCTGACAGAAATGATTTTGAAATGGAGGTAACACTGTGGTAGTGGTACCATCTTGAAAAATCACTAAGAAAAAAAACTGCTTTATGGCCTATAACTTCCGATTCAGCCGTCAAATTTCAACAATATTCACACAATATTTGGACTTTACTTTAGGCAACATTTGATCGAAATTTGGTAGAAAAATTAAAATAGAATTGCCAGCGAAGGTGATTTTTGTCTCCTGAATCTTGCAAATTTGCTCAGCAAAATAAAGCTTTTTTCCCTATAACTTCCGGTCCAGTCATGAAATCAAAACGACGTTCATGATGTTAATGGACCTTAATGTAAACCAAATGTCGTAGGAATTTCGTAAAAAAATCATGAGAGCGCTGCCAGCTATGACCATATTTATAATTTTTTGGAATCTCTTTACCAAGCGATTATGCCATTAGATTTGCAAATGGGAATGATACTGCAATGAAAATTAACAACAAATATTAACGTTTTGAAAATTTGAAAAGTGTTGAGGGTGGTTATCCTAAAATTCAATTCTCATGTATAACTTCCAGCGCAGTGATTCAATCGAATCGAAATTCACTGGGTGGGTTTAACTTAACGTGAAGCAGATTTGGTATAGACGAGTATTTTGCTTTGCTGCTAGCACAGGGTAACCAGCATCGGACATTTTCGTAAACATTGCACCGACATATGCTTCAAATTACACACACAAACGTAAAGCATTTGCAATTAAAAGAAGGAATCAATTCCTTAAATTTTCCGAGTTTTGAAAATTTTTCGGATGGCAGCCTTAAACAACGTTTAACCGCTGAAACTTTCGATGAAATCCTGCGATAAGAATGAAATTCAAAGGATTAGTTGATTTAAGTATGAGCTTGTTATGGTAAACTTATTGCTGCTTCGTTGGGAAAGTGTTGCCAGCACTGAACATTTTCATCATCTATGTTATAGTTGGGTTTTGTTGCTTTGGATAAGAAATGGTTGATATGATTCTACAAAAAAGTGTATACCTAACGTCTTTCCAAATATGTTGGTCACTCAAAGACAATTTCTTCGAAATTCAGTTTTCAAGCGGTTCTGATGCGCTAGACTTTTTTCCATTCTAGTGAGACGTATCAATTTTTCCATTCTAGTGAGACGTATTAATTTTTCCAAACATCTTTCATCAACTTTGAACTGCAACATGACGAAAACGAATACGTAATCATTGCAATCTCTTAAATGACTAAAATACAACCCGGATCATCTTTTTCACCATCAAATTCAGATGTCTGAATTATCTTACAACTCTTAACAATTAACTCACAAAATCTATGGAAGTCCCATATCAGCTAGCCTCTCTCATCCATTCTACTTCAATCAATGCAATGATGTTTAAACAGAGAACTCTACGTTTGTTTGAAAGAGTATGGCTGACATCACGCAATGAACAAATCAACTTCACTTCATTGTTGTCATCAGAAAACAGGATACTAGGTCACATCCGGAAATTACTGCACCCGGCAAAATGAATCCCGAGAAATGCACTTCAAATTGACGAATATAATCACATCGTTAGAGATATGCAACAGTTGTCATCATAACATACCCAGCGTGAAGTCGATATGAACGAACGTCAGCGTTATCCTAGCACAAACCAAAGTCGCATCACTGTTCACAGCTTTTCATTTCACTCGTAGAATGCTTCGCTTGCTTTCTCTCAAACGGAATTTTAATCCTGCTTGAATCCACTTAAGTCGAGCAATTCATGGTGCTTTTAACTCAGTTCTTTGTAGTTTCCAAACCCTATCTCTTTCTAGTCTACAGCTTCAATACCTCTTCATTTCAGTTCTGCATATGCCCCGGTCATGTTTGTGTCTGTTTTAAATACGCAACTACAAAGTCTTCGAACATTCGTAGAAAGCATGACACGAGTCCTGACTCTGATTCTCTATCTGACAGTTTTCTATACAGTTTAAATTAACGCTGAGCTTACCGATAGAATGGTTTTCGGAATAAAGTAGAGCAAAATTAAATTTTAGGCAAAAATAAAGTCTGTGTGATGAATACCCAAGAGGGATATAGGCACGGAAAAGAAGAGAGTGCGGTTTACGGAAATCGGTCGAAATGTTAAAGTAGTGTAGCCTCTTGTCGAAATTAATTGCACCGCATCAAAGTAATTGGAAAACTTGATTCTGATTTACGAAAGGAGAAGAGAAATAGTCCAGCTTAGTTTGGGGCTACAATAAAAGCAATTAAATTCATTGGTTTATTTGATTGTGCAGAAGCAGATTTTTAATTAAATTCAAAATTGATCAGATATCATTTCATATAAACTTTGGTGGCTTTCGTGTTCAATACTTTTTGTCCCATTTTTGTCCCACTATGAAAGTCCATAGATTTGGCAGGAAAGTCTGAATTACCTTTTTAAAAATCGCTGAATAGGTTGTTATTGAACGAGACTTCTTAGTATGCAGTTGTTTACAGTTTAAGGTAAAAACTTTCCTACACAAAAGCTGTTTGAAAACTCATTTTCACTACCTCCTTTACAACTTTTCGTAAATGCCCATTGTGAAAGAAAACAATGATCATAGAACTGTAAAACTGAAAAAGACAACCTAGTCACATTCATGAAAGTAAAGCAGTAAGAATCGTACGAATAATACTTATCTTCTGACTTGCTTCTAATCCTACCTGTCGTCATAAACTTTGCCTTTACCTGACATTCCGATATGTTCTTAAATGCTAAAGAATATCCAGAACGACAAGCATACCAAGGGCAATGGAGTTTCACGTACTTAGATTACCCGAATGCAGGCCAACGAACAGAATAGTTAATTCGCGTAGATCAACAGCAACGTTGTTCTAGTTTTCTTCCATTCAAAAACCAAGCAACAAGAAACTTTATCCTTTTTCGGCCAACTGGTTGCGATGAATTCACTCCTGCATGACAACGAAATGCTTGCAAATATCGTAGACATCATATGCATCTACTCGTACATATCGTTAGAGGCATGAAATAGAGAAGCTTTCTTGTGTTTGAGTCAATCTGAGCTGAAAAAGATATCAGAAGTAGACGAAACAGTTGCTTTTAAATTTGTATTCGTTTTACATTCAGGCTCTCGAAACAAAAAAACCGTAAATGCGAAATTTATACCGTACGTATGATATACCAATGAATGAACATAGCATGGAGTAAAGTTTGTAACAAGCCAATTAGTTCCTTGATACAGATGCTGAGTGAATTGATTTTATTCTCTTTATTATAGTTTCATCTAAGGTAAAATCTTATCCTGTGATACTTTTCTGATAGTTTGTTTTACCAATAGCATGATTGATGAGCTTGAAATTACTTTAATACGATTGAAATAAAAGAGAAAACTTTATTCGAAACCTGACATATGACCCGAAGATCTAAAAGATGCAGTGAACAAAGGATGCGGTACTTGACTTAAACTGACATAAAGATAGGGTTTATAGGGCTTTGGAGCTTTTAATGAAATAGTTCACATTTGATTTACGCAGAATAAAAATACCACTCTGAAACTACTTGATAAAGAAATCACCCTGGATTCTGAAAGCTTTGAAATTTTAGAACGATTGGACCATAACTTAGCATTGTCAAAGGTTGATAGAAAAAAATGCACCAAAAACCTTATCAGATCAGAACTAATACCTCAAAACAAATGCTGATAAATTCGTAAATTGTTATAAGGTTGCTAGTCAAAGGTTTCTTGTTATTATCCTGTCTACAGTGAAGTGCTGGCTTTCCATGGCTTATAAGGGAGTGAGAATTTACCATTGGTGTCGAAATAAAGCAACTCAAAATGTTACCTGTGCTACCTGTGGTACTCCAAATAACTACCTTAAACAATCACTTTGTTATTGAGCACGTGAGCACACTCGCAATAACGACACTATAGCTATGTTTCACACTGCGGGATCAAAACAATCCCAAAAACGTCACCTAAGGTAGCAGATATTAAATAGCAGATAGCTTACTCCTACCCATATGGACTATGTCTGAGCGCCGGAACCTCCAATCTTCCTTAAAGTTTGATGTCAGTTTGACAAATCTGACATAAACCATTAGTACCATGATACCAAAAGTTTTTGAAAGCCCTTGTCATTAATAGATAAAAGAATCCATAGGAGGTACTGTAGTTTATTGGGGTCAACAATCAGCCGATTTTCGTCCGAAACGTAGCCCAGGTATTTTAATTGAAGGCAGAAAAACTCGAAACTTTTGTTTGACATCTTTAATACTGCTTTCTATAATTTCCAGTACATCTCTTCCACAATTTGCAGGTTTTGAATACGATACGACGTCAAAATTTGTGACTTCTTTTTAAGTAGGGTCATAGGGTTCTAAGTCGGGACTCAAAATTCTATCAATCAATTTTTGCCACGCTGTTGGAGAATTCGATAGCCCAAATTGCATCCTCCAATACTTGATTACTTCCCGAGTCACTACTGCCACCACATTCCTCCACCATTGGAACTTGCTAGTACGCCTACTTACAACACTACAGGCGGCGAAATATGTTTGGCTTCATGCAGCAAAAGTGTGCGGCTCTTTCGGAAATCTTATTTAATTTCCGGTAATCAACGCAGAAATGATTGGAAAGCATTATCTGAAATGAACAAGGACTAGATGACTGCTTGATTATCTCTAGCTATTGCATCCCTTTCAACTTGTCGTCGATTAACCTTTTTTTGACAGGCAGGAGAGACAGAGTGATAGTACTATTTGATGGAAAACTATGACATTCAACACACTCGATGCCTACCTCCATAAGCTAAACGCCTTATCCAGTAATTCAGCCAAGGAAGTCTTAAACTTGCTTTAAACTGTTCCACCATTGTCTCTTCTAACAGACTGCCATCACTAGCCACTTCTCATGGCATGCCATTCGACTCGCCATGGAAATGGCTCGTGGAGGCAGCCTATGGCGTGCCATATTTGATGGCATGCCATAAATGATTTTATTTTAATGATTTCTACCTCATCATCCTTTGTACCCCAGCAGATCATATAATAGTTTCACCTTCATCTGAAATTAAACCCGCTTATCAAAAAAGGGATTTATTCTACATCTACATCAGCAGTAGTATTTCTTCACTCAACACTTCAAAGAACTTTGTAAGAGTATTCAACGCTCAGACGAAACACACGTCCTCACTGTTCAGAAGCATTTGCGAAATGATATTGCATGCCATGGAGCTGCCCACGCATCAAATGGCATGCCATAAATTGACAGTCATTGCCATCGGATATGACAGGGAAAATAGTAAGTCGAGTCCCGGTGTAATGTACAAGCTTCCCGGAGGTAGAAAGTTATTTTGAGATAACGAATTAAATCAACTTCTCAATTTAAAGAGTGAGGCACGGCCGGCATGATCAAAGCTCGAAGCCATTACCATTTCCCCTGAAAAGAGATGGTACATACAGTGTCAAGCACATGTGGATAGATGCCAATCAAATTTGACTTAAATACGTGGCAAAGCATAAAAGTTCGATTTAATCAGTCACGCGTTTTTTTACCTTTTCTGTGAGCATTTCAATTTTGAAGCAAAAATGAAGAAAATACCGGAATATTTAGAAAATCAAATTGTGGAAATAACGGAAAACAGTGAGTCGTCACGTAAAATAGCTATATCGCTGGTTATTTGCCACCGAACTGTGCTTCAAGTAAGAAAGAGACGCATTGTTGAAATTCATAAATCGCGATCACGATTTCTAATCAATAGGGATGCTCGAGCTATGGAGAGCCTCATGACCATTAAACCAAAGACAACACCAAAAGAGGCTGCACTTGCCATTAACAAACCCGTAAGTGAGTGGACAGCACGCAGAGCGCTTCACAGGATCGAACTAACAGCAGCAGTTAAGCAAAAAAAACCAGCACTATCAGAGAAAAATGTTGCAGCACGTTTCAAATTTTGTAAGGAGCACAAGGATTGGAGCGTAGATGATTGAAAGATGGTAATTTGGTCCGACGAAACCAAAATAAGCCGATTTCAGTCCGATGGTAAGGAGTATTACTGGCACCGCCCAAACGAAAAATTGAAAAAGCATCAAGTGAAAGAAACAATGAAGCATGGAGGAGGCGGCTTGATAGTGTGGGGCTTTACTTGGTGGAACGTGGGTCCATTGGTTAAAATCGATGGGATTATGAAAAAGGAACAATATCTTCATATTTTGGAGTCTAATCTACCAGACTTCGTAGACGAATGTGCTTATCCAGAATATGAAGTCATTTTTCAGCAGGATGGAGACCCAAAGGACACGGCGAAAATTGTTAAGGAGTTGCTCATCAGGCAACGTTTTAAAAAAATGCCGTGGCCTGCTCAAAGCCCAGACCTTAACCCGATTGAAAATTTTTGGGCTTTGCTGAAAAAACGACTTCCTCGTTACTACACCGCACCGAAGGGATTAGATGAGCTTAAGTGTCGAGTTCACACGGAGTGGAGTAATATTCCACACGAACTAATTGAAAATTAAGTGGAGAGCATGCCTAAAAGTATGCTCGCCGTTATTAAGGCCAAAGGTCTCTGGACTAAATATTACAACAACATTTTTTAGCTTCTTTTTCATGAACGTGACACGATTATTTGCTTCAAAACTTAAACTAAACTTATAATTTTGTTTACTATTTGCTTCAAATTTGCTTTAGGTAATAAAGAATTCAACTGAAAAAATGTCATACCAATTAATATATTTTTAAGAATGTTACAAGTATTTAATGTCGATTCTACATATAAGACTGCTCCTTTCTCGCAAAAGAGAGCTTTGAAATAAAAAGAAACCATTTATTTACAAAGATGCGCATACATATGTATCTGCTTTATGTATAATATAATCGAAAAATGTTATATTTTCAGTATTTTGATACGAAATAAAGGTTTTTTATGCAATTTATCTTGGTTGGTCCCCTATGGTTTTTTTTCCAAAATGTTGGTCTTCAAATATTTTTTTTCGTAGTAACACTGGAAGTAACTCTAACCCACAGATACTCCATGAGACGGAATCACATCCACTTTGAGTTATAGTGTGGTGTGAAGTTTCATCAAAGCAAGATGGTGCAACTTCTCACATAACCGGGAAAGTTCTGAACAATTTCAGCAAACATTCACCAATAAAGGTCTCCTAACCTTGCTGCGCCTGATTTTTTCTTAATACAAACAAGAAGTTTACAAAACAAAACCAACCAGTTTGAATTATTTAAAGCAATCCATTCAAACGGCAATTCCCTCTCCAGCCCTCTACCCAGTAATTAATAACTTATTGATAGGATGTCGCACAGGCGTGTTCTTGGCGTACGAAATTCTACATTTGCTTAAAACACCGCCGCAATGTCCTGACCTCAATCACATTTAACACATGCGGAACATGCTAGAAAAAAGGATCAGGACTCATCCTATTAGCTCAAAATCTAAGTTGAAACAAGCTCTTTAGCAGAAAACTTGTAGAATTGATGCCACACTTCCTTAAAATCGTTATTAAAAATAAAGACTACCCAACTAAATATTAACAAAAAATGTATCTATAGTTTTTAAGATTTTTTATAAACTGTTTCGTAAGTGTACGAAGACTTTATTGGAGGGAAATTGTTGACTTTGTTTTATTTTAGTTAATAACTTTGTAATGAATAACTGAAATGGATTAGTTTTTGTTTGTAAATTAAATAAAAAGGTTTAATGAATAAATCTGCATTAAAAGTTTTTCAAATTTCTTGCAAAAATGTATTGTTTTTTATCACTTGCGTTTCAAATAGCTACTGTACGGGGACATTATGTGTAGCTCAGTTTAGAAAGATGGGTCGATTTCCATGTAAAAATTTTTCAGTCACATGTCGATGCGATACCACCATCAAAGTATTGATATGAGTAAAATATCGAACAGTTTCGATTCAAGTAAAATTTTACTTGGTATCAAACGAAAGTATCGATACCGTACTAATATCAGTACTTTCATCGTGTCCCTAACCAGACAGCACTCAAAAACATTCACAGTCTTGCAAACCTCTACATTTTCATGTCGTGATATTGTCTATGCGACGTTTACAGATTCATTGAAAAAAATTCTATTGAAAATTTTATTACAAAGTGCCATCATCCATATCTTCTGCCTTTTTATCATTTTGCTCTTCGCCAAAATACAAAACTGTCATATTTACGCATATGCGAGTAGTACACAAAAAATACACTTGATATGTACATAGCTACATACAAACATATATGTATATGTATGTAAGTTCGCATTACAAGAAGTTTCATCTTATATATCCGTGAAAAATTCGACATATGTACAGTCAGCGACAAAAGTCATGGCACCTGAGTGCACTTATCGTTTTGCAGATACATATCTTCTAAAATATTAGAGCCATTCCGTTGTGTTTTAGAAATAATAAATATTTATTAATATAGATTATGAATATATAAAAACAAATCAAATTTCACAAAATTAATAAAACAAAACAACTTCGTTTGTACAAAAAATTTACTTTTGCCGCAACAAAAGTTATGGCACTTGATTAGAAAATTGTATCTTTTAATAGCAGTATATTGAAATTAATATTTAGTTGGATATCCTTTGGACTATATTGCCGCTTTCAAGCGCCTTTGGATTAATTGGACTAATTTTAGCGTATATGAATTGTTGATATTAGCCCATTCTTGCCGTATGATGTCCTTCATTTGTGCTTTCGATGTTATGTCATGTTTCCTTAAGTTTTTTCCAATTCACTTCAAACATTCTCAATCGGATTGAGGTCTGGTGACTGAGGAGGTGTAGCCAGCATATGAGGAGTGTTATAGATTATCCATTGTTTCAGAATGTATGCTGTATGCTTGGGATCATTATCTTGTTGAAAATAATAATCACCACTCAAACCCAATTTTTCCGCACTATTTTGCAAATGTTTCTTCAAAATGGTTAGATATCCGAAACGATTCATTGTGCTTTCAATAAACTCCATATTTCCCACACCGTTCGCAGACCTGCATCCCTATATCATAACGCCATCGCCACCATGTTTCACTGTAGGATGTAAATGTTTCGACTGTAAACTTTCGCCTTGCCGACTTCAAACTCTTATGCGACCACCACTTCCAAAAATATTGAATTTCGATTCATCGGAAAAAATTACCTTGTTCCAGAAGTCAGCTGGTGCATTTAAGTATTTTCTGGCGAAATCAAGACGTTTTTTTTTATTTGCCTTGCTTATGAACGGTTTTTTGCGAACTACACGGCTTCTAAGTCTATTACTTCGTATGACTCTTTGAATACTCCTTGGACAAATTTTCTTTCCAAATTCAACTAAAGCTGCCTGGCTTAGTTCGCTTGCAAATATTTTGGGATTAACCTTGACTTTGCGCATTATGATCTTTTTATCGTTGCCGGTTAAAACTTGGGGCCGGCCCGTTCTTGTCTTGTTTTTAATTATATTTTCTATTTCCTTTCGTTTTATTATATTTCTTCCTGTTATGTATATATTCTCCAATTTCCTCATAAGTTTTCCCATCTTTCCTCATATTTAACACAATTTTCCTTTCCTCACACGCTGTTTCTTTCCTTGACATCTTTTGTAATCACGAAACATTTTAAAAATTGACTTAATCAACGTGAAACTTTCCCAAACTTAAATAGATAGACCACCGAATTGATGTTTACTTCCAACAAGCTACACAGTTCCTGGAAATTACTGTTATTAAATAAGCAACCCCCTGAGTGCCATGACTTTGTCGCGGCATTTGTGTACTACGCAACAAATTTTACGCTTCATGGACAAACGCAATGCAATATTGAAATGCCGTAGCTGCTATTATAAAGATTATATTTTGAGTAATTTACTTATAAAAATTAAAAACCATACTGAATGGTACTTATTGTTTTTCTACACAATTAAAGGTGCCATGACTTTTGTCGCTGACTGTATGTAGGTACATGAATTGATGGCAATGCTAAGAAAATGCCTGTCGTCGCTGTACTTACCTATCCGAAGATATATGTATGTTAGTACATATAGTACACGATTTTGTGGACTTTATGTACATATCAATGTGTGCAATTGAAAGAAATCTTGGAAAATTTTGAAGTATGTTTTTGCTGAATAATTGATTAGGCAAATTGAAAAGTTTCAAGAGATTTTTTCATAAAAAATATACATACATCCATATAGAGAATTTGATTGGAAATACACCGGGTGAAGTTTACGTGGAAGTATCTGAATGCATTGAGTGGCTTATATGAGAAGTTTACTTTGCATGTGAAACTTTTCCAACTGCAGCATAACTTTGTTAATAAAACTGAAGTATTTCAAAGATGTGATTGAATGCCATACCCAATATTATGGATCAATTAAATGACAGGCATTTTATTATAAATTGCAGAGCCAAGAAAATATATGTACATAGACGAGTATTTCAACGCGGCATAAACGTTAATGACGATTTTCACGCTTAATATATCAATGCAGTATTTTCGGACCTAAGACCATTAATTAACGCCCTAAATGCATAGACAATAAATATACGTTCGTATCTCCTCCCAACAATTTGTGGTCAGGTCGTCTATGAAATTACATCTTTCCTTTTAATTATACTTCGCGTTGCCTCATTGCATTCTGTGGCGATGTCCTATATCCGGCACTAATGGCCTATTTAGTTCGAATATGTCCGCCTATTTCAGCGCGCGTGAAAACTAGTAATAATCTTCCACCTAACGATTGATTTATTGCCTGGTATCTGTCCCGGACAGTATTCAGACCATCTGCAACGTTACGAAGACACCCCTAAAGCCACAACGACTCATTCCTTCCTTCCTTCATTTATCCCGGCAGCACCGCTTAATTCAACCCATAAACACGATTTCAACATTCCAGATTTGATTTTCCAGCAGTATCTAGCTGATAATGAAGGAAAACCACGAGCAGCAACAGCAGCATAGCCTATATGTCTCCGAGGCAAGCAAGTAGAACCTTCGGTCACCACCACCACTTTTTCTTCTTCTCGTTTGCTGGGCGCCATAAAAATGCTTTTATAATCCAATAAAATCTCGAAACTAGATTAGGAAAAAGAACCGATCGTGTGCTGTTGTATATTGTTCAACCATTATTTTATATTTGCAATTTGCGAGACTGGAGCACGAAGAGAATATGATAGGGTGGAAATTGAATGCAGAGGCAATATGAGAGTTTGAACTATATTGAACGTATAAAACGTTGTATGGTATTTTGAGAAACAATTACGAAACTAATGGGTAGATGAAGCATAGCAGATGAAAATTAAAATCAATAATATGACAATTTATCGGGTTTTGTGCGAGAGCTTATGAATGATCTTGCAGTAATAATAACACGCATGAAAAGTTTGGAGTATTTTATGTCCGTTTCTTACCGAAGAGCAATAAAACGTTTTCTCAAACTCTAAAGCTGCACTGAGAAAATAGTGACTGAAACAATAATCCATGGCGAAAAATTCAAAGGAGTAGGCGCTATGTATCGGAGCTCTCAACGCTATATATTACAGCCTCTAACGCCATTCATTATAACCCTGATACCAAAGCAAACCTATCGTTTTTGACAATTTCGGTATTTCCACAGTTGTAGAATGTAAAAATTTCTATTTATGTTTCTGATATTTTATAACTTGATTTTTAATTAGCTACAAATAAATTCTTTAAAAAAAACGCAGATTCAAGCACATGATGCTATTATTCAAGGGCTGAAACTCTACCCATTAGGCTACACGAACTCATTAGAAAGCAGTCGTTATTCGCCATATTTTAATTTTATGTCCGAAAATTATGTTCATAGTAGTTGGAGATATGTTATAGGGTCATTCCACGGAAAATCGACCAACGGTCTTTGATCGCTATCATCAGATTTCAATGAAATTTGCACTGAGAATATAAGTAGTTGATTTATGTGCACCAATAATTTTTTTTTTATTAATTTTGCGGTAATATGGCCTCTTGAAATTTTTGAGAAACTTCGATTCGTGCTGCATTCAAAAAATTGTATAAAATTTTCTACTTTACGTAGAGCCTTCAAATATGTCTTGTTGGAAAGGGTAAGGTGCAGGTATCCTAAAAAAATATTGCGAGAAACATCGTGGCCGAAAAGGATCATTACAATGTCCTTTATCCTTGAATATTTCAAAATGCGCAAATTTGATTTTCCTAATTTTTTTATTTATTGTAAATAGTTATGTAAGCTACCATTGTGCAAAATTTGAAAGTGGAGCTCGTAAAAGTACATTTGTGAAAAATTTGTATATATAAAATAAATATTTTTTTTTATAAATACTATAACCGCCAAAGAAAATTTAAAGAAAAAGGTACTGACACAAGGTGAAACTTACAATATACGTTTGATATTGAATAACTTGATAGTAGCACTGCGTTTTTTCCGCAAAATCAAGGTCTTGTATTCCTCAGTTACGACTAATTATTTTTATGATTTTTATTTTTTAAAAGGAATAGTACTTCGTTTTTTTCTGTAACTAACAGACCTAACACTAGAATATAGATTGTTTGCAATAATTGAGAAAATGCATTTGTAATCAATCATGAAATAAAAATAAAGAAAGTAGATTCCTTTTCATTTACTAGCGGCATGAACAATTAGGGTTATTTTGGCTTTTCCTTACGTCTAGGGTTTCTCGCACATATTATACTGTACATATATTTTCAATTGCTTCCCTTGTTTGTCTATTTTGCATATTTTTACAACAATTTACAATGCCTGTAGTTTAAATTGATTCCAAGAAGTTGCTTTCAGGGTAAATATCGGAAGTAGTTGAAGCTAAGGAAAGTCGTGGGTTCATGTAGACAAATTTTTTTGTAAAATTGGCATTACAAGAAGAAAGTTAAAAAATGTTACTACCGTACTGTACAAAAATGTATTTAAAATAAAGCAGCAACCACCCACAGAAGAAACAAAAACAAATAATAAATTATCTATAATCACAAGCTAAAGCAAAGGAAACAAAGTGTTTACTTTAATCACTTTTATCGACGAATTGATCATGTGCCAAAGTAGTGTCCGAATTTCCTGATGCAACCCCATATATGATTAAAAAAAATTAGACGAGGTTATAATTTCCCGAAAAGGCGAAGAAGTGTAAATATCGCTGGTCTCATAAAATCTTTCTACTGCAGCAATGCAAAAAGCAGACTGCCTAAATACTTCAATTTAGCGGCAACATCGGGGACACATTCTGTTTGTGTATGTATTATACATAAAAACGTTAAATTAATGATTAAAGGACCCAAAATAAGTTTTCTAACAAAGGGCTCCGATATAAGCTTGGCTAATTGTAAGGACTTTTTATCTCTGATGATATGTTTTGCTCCACAAACAGATTGGTATTTTAGTAGCTGCCAGGATTACCCTGGATCAGCCGTTATTCTAATTACATGTGAAAAAAAAATTATGAAAATTGCGTCAGTGGTGTTAGTTATAAGCAATGGACTTGTACATAACTTTCTACGTTACACTGAGAAAAATTTTCTTGGTTAATATTCCTATAGTTTTATAACACTGAGTTTGGGGAAAAAATGCATTATTTCGCCGTAAAAGTTCGCATATTTATGTTCAACCGTACTATACTCAAATGTATTTTTCATAGCAACATAGTAAAAGCAACATTAAGAAAATCTTGCTATGCATAATGGCTTCCAATTACATATTAAAATGGTATGTTTACAGAAAAGTGTATGGTCGCTTGCCTCATAAATAGCAACAAACTTTACTTTTCTTTGTACGCATTGTTCATATTATAAAAATAATTTCAGCCATACAATATGGTATCGATTGCAAAAGGTATCGTAATGATTCTGATCTAATGTTGTATCTACGTTCTAAGTGTTGTCTCCTATTCTATAATAGAAGTTTCATATGCCACATATGTAGCAATTTTGGTGTTCGGTTTGATGTTCGATATAATTCATTATCATGTTATGCTGTGAAGTCTTTATAATACGTTGTACGTTGTACGTAAATGAATGAAGTTCGAATCCAGAAATGCACTGCCATGCAGTGCAGTACAGTACAGCGCTGAAGCAGTGTACACATTGAAAAGCACATTTAAAGATAGTCATGTATTTTTCTTTCCTTTTTTTTCTCTTTTTTTTTCTCTTTTTTTCTCTTATTTTTCTCTTATTTTTCTCTTTTTTTCTCTTTTATTTTCTCTTTTGTCATGTAAAAATGATATTTCTCGCACTTGCTCAAGAATTTCTCGTCCATTTTCACTTTGATAATACGAACCAAATTACAACCCAAATTTAAATTGCTATTGCCCGGTAAGCTACTGTTAAACAAATGCCATCTGATGCACTGTGCAGTGTTTTTAGAAATTAGTCTAATGCCTCATTTACACATATGGCGAACGTTTCGTCGACAAACTTGTGAAATTACTTCCCTCCATGTCTTCGCATGTATAAAAACAGGCGAGAATACACATGGTGACCATTTAGACACTCAGCTCGCCAACATTTGCCATGCGTGTAAACGCGGCATAAACGATGCAGTGCGGGGGCTACGCTAATTGGCAGTTAAGGATAAGCTTACTGGCAATTTGTTCATGGAAACATGGGAAAGTCTAACATATTTTAGTTATTGGAACCTAAATAATTTTGTATGTTATCAAAGAAGTTATTGTAAGAAATACTATCTTGTATCTCTACGTTCGCCAAGATTCTCAGACGAAACTCCTATAGCTTATGGAAACTTAAGTCAAAAACTATATTAAAATATCTCATAGCATTCTACTATGCAACTGTGTCTAAATATACTATAAATGGTCACTGTCCATATATACCCTATACACTATAGGAGAAGAGATACATAAAATTGGGTAAAATATCCTAAATTTTTTTTCCGTGTAGAATACAAATTAGAATCTTCCGCAGGTTTTAAATACCATTGCAAAACCGTTTTTAAATCCATTTTTAAAATCATAAAATTCTTTTGTACCATATTTTGTAAGTTTTACCTTGTTTCGGTACCATTTTCTATAAACTTTCTTTGGCGGTTATAGTATTTCACTCCTTTAACAATTTTTTGCAACTGTACTTTTATGAGCTACACTTTGAAATTTGGCACATTTGTAGCTTATTTAATTGTTAGCAAAACGTAAAAAAATTAAGAAAATCAAAGGTGTGCATTTTGAAATATTGAAGGATAAAGGACACTGTAATGATCCGTATTATCCTTTTTGGTCAGGATGTTTCTC
Source organism: Nemotelus nigrinus (assembly GCA_947369275.1). Lineage (NCBI taxonomy): Eukaryota > Metazoa > Arthropoda > Insecta > Diptera > Stratiomyidae > Nemotelus > Nemotelus nigrinus. The sequence continues at coordinate 54,362,388 of OX376375.1, read as the reverse complement.
GCACTATTTTTTTTAGGATATCTATACCTTATCCTTTCCAACAAGACATATTTGAAGGCTCTACATAAACTAGAAGATTTTATACAATTTTTTCAATGTAACACAAACCCACGTTTCTCAAAAATTTCAAGAGGCCATATTTCCGCAAATAGACCTTATTTTCCAAAAATATTTCATTTTCGATAATACGCTGGTAAGATAATAGGCTGGATTACAAAATAATTCCAAATTCCAAGGAGGTGAGTTCAAAAATTATCTGAAAATTGGTCAATTTTCTATGGAATTACCCTAATATAAAAGTTAAAACTATGCCGCATAGCATGTATGGATTTTCTTTTAATAATAATAATAATATAACTTTTTTGTGTTCGGATAATAGTGTGTGTACAAAATCTTAACTCTAAAGTTTCGGCAACCCTTTACACCTAAGAAGGGAATAGCTTATAAATCTTATGTAATACTGTTAAGATTTATAGCTTATAAATCTTATGTACTGTTATAGAAATTTAGGAAAAAATAGCTTAAAACCTAATATTGAGTTATACTAACCTAACTTAATAAAAGAAAACTTAATCTAAACTTGTTGCCTAGCTTGCATATAAGTGACTTACCGGAAGTTATAAATGTCGGAACCAAAGCCAGTTCGATGATAAGGAGGCTACTTTGAGGGTCTTTCATTGGTGAAAAACATTGCCTACGTTTGTTCGAGCTGATTTTTTTTATTTTCCATTTTGTACATAAATTGTTAATAAGTGAGAGCTACTTTTGAAGGCTGCTAGTAATTAAATTTGGATCATTGCTACTCGCAAATATGGCAGTATCATCGGCGAACATCGTGATATGACAATCGGTAACCTTTTCCAGATCGTACATGTAAATATTCTAAAAGATGGGGCTAAGAACGGGGCCTTGAGGAACTCCCGCTAGTATATCGTTCTCATTAGAAAGGGACTTCGGTTCCACACAAAAAGTTCAAGAAGACAAAAAAGATTGTACTGTTTTGCAAAAATAGATAGGCATAGAAAATTTCATAAATTTATAGATTAGCCTATCGTGTCAAACTGTATCAAAGGTTTTTTCCATGTCCAGAGCAATCAGGCCCATAGATTTTTTGTCACATAAGCTTTTGTGCACATGCTTAACTACTCTATACAGTTGGTGTTTAGTGGAAAGTTTAGGTCAAAAGCCGAATTGAAAGTCAAGAATGATTGACAACGCTTGGAGATGCTGCTGAATCCTTGAAAGTATCATGTTTCGAAATTTTTGTTCAATGTAGGCAATAAACTGATAAGACGATAGCTCCGAGGAAATTTTGGATTTTTTCCAGGTTTTAAAATTGGGAAAACGTACGCATTTTTCCACGCATATGGAAATTACCCATGTTTCAGGCAGATATTGAAGATGAATGCTAGCATGAAAAGTGCTTTCTTGGGAAGATTTTTAAGAATAATGTTTGGTAAATCGTCGTCACCAGCAGAAGACTTCAGTTTAAGAGATTTTAGAATTGACCGAATTTCGGACGGTTCACAGAGTGAACGCGGTCGGAAGTCAGTAGAAGAGCGAGAAAGCTTGGAAATTTCACTATCAACTGCGTGGCTAGAATCATGATTCAGTGAAGTATGAGTGCGTGGAAATCGTGAAATTTAGCCGCTGGCAGGTTGGCCTTTTGTTTTTCAGAATATACCTCAGTGCCATCATCAAGCTGTAGTGGAGCAAGACAAAAAGTTTTGTTTTTCAAAAGTTTGAGATGCTGCCATGGATAAACAAACACATACATATATCATTCTCACATTTCACTACTGACCACACTACTTGACATCAAACATACCACACAAAATTTTTTTAATCAAGTAGGCTAAGAAAAATAATGTTTCTTTGAAGTTTTATGAAAGAAGAAAGGAAAAAAAATATAGTTGTCAATTGGTATAATTAGCTTTTTGAATTTGTAATAGTTATAAAAACAAATGTTGTTAAAATAAAATTTACTTAACATCCAATAATACAATTTTTAAATAAATACGTTTGTTGCTAACGATATTTTATTAAATTTCAGTATTCAACATAAGAAATATTGAAACTAAACTGCCACATTTTACGTGAGCTTCTTTCCTGAGTTTCTAGCATATTGCAAATGGTATTTTTACCCTGGGTAGCGTGTTCTTTGCCACTGTCGTCGAACGTTGTTGCGATGTTTGATAAGAGCCGATGTTGCATTATCTAGTTTTTTATTGGCTGGCTTAAGATTTATGTTTGGGGTAGTGAAATCACGAGCAGTGTGCACTGTATTCACAAAATCTGCAACTATATTGCCTATCTGTCTGCAGTTAAATGATGTCGATTGGTCGCAATCGTTAAGTCTCAAATTATGATTAAGGAACTCGCGATACTGGCTACAGGATGTTTTACAATAACTAAAACTGAAAAAGTATGCCATAGTGATGTGCTGATTTATTTCAAAATAGACAGGCAGATGAATCGAAGAAAGTTCATTAATCACAGTCGGCTGAGATAGAGAGTAGTGAGCACTAAGGTCAATGGTGGATTTTTACTCCGTTTTGGAGGAAGGCAAGTGGGGCAAGCCGGTTTGTGAAAAATCACGTTTCTGCGCAGAGCTCAAACATAATTTGGCCCGCTTTATTTGCTCTCGCACAGTTCCAATTTTGATGGCATGATTTGAAGTCCCCGCAAATTATGTACTTTGACTTAAGATTAAACAGTAGTTTAATGTCTTCGCTAAATAAGCTTAGCGTGTGAGTTTTTGCTGTCACTAAAGTATAACACCACAACAGTTATATCAATTGCGTCGATGGATGTCGTGACAGTTTCTATGATTTTTGGCTGCATTTTGTTCAGGCTTTTGTATCTTATGTGTTTATAATATATATCTTATAAATTTTGTTTTATTTCAAAAATCTTGATCACCGCTTCAATAATGTTTCACTAAATAATGTTGATAGTGTCATCGACCTGGGGACTACTTTGAATAAAAAGCTGCGTTTTAATTTACACTATAACAAAAAAAGGCTAATAAGCAACTGGTATTGAAGGAATTCAAAAACTTATGAGTCACGTAGTCTTTATACTAGTTCGACGATTGCTCGAATATACATGTATCATCTCGCATCCTACCTTTGATGTCCATTGCGATAGGTTGTATTCAGTGCAGAAGCAGTTCTTGCTCTTTGCGTTGACAGATCTGTATAATCCATACAAATTTGATAATTTACCTTCATACAGATATAGACAAAATCTTTTAATTCTACCAAGTCTATCTTCGCGAAGTATAGTCATATGCTTCTGCTTTAGTTTTGATGTTATTAGAGGCTTTATCAATGTTGTACCATTTTAATATGATAGCCTTCAACGAATCAGTAAGGCGGACGAATTACACACGACACCGCACAGTTTAAGCGAATCAACAGATGCTGCAAAATATTTAACAGCTTCGCAAAATACTATTCCCCAACCACTTCTAGACCTAGGTAAACAATAGCTCTGACTTAGGCGCTCACGTTATAGATGCCCCTATCCAATTCCCAGCCAAAGATTGTTATATTTTTCAAGTTTTTGTATTGTATTTTTTATCAGGCACATTTAAAATCTATTTAAATTGTTAAATATTAATTGTGTTTCATTTTTGCACGCCTTGTTTGGTTGAAATAAATGAATAAATAAGTAGAGGAGAACTCTTCAATAACTGCCTAAAATATGATCGAAAAATCACGTTTAAACAATTATTCTCGAAGTCTGAAACATAAACTAGGTAGTTAGATAGTAATGCAATCGAACCAATATCATTTTAATTTCAAACTCTTAAATCCATCCAATCAAGCAATCAAGCATAGCAACGCAAAAACAATTTTTTTCCTTGCAACACCAATTAAAGAGCAATCTCGGATCAGGAATTTCACTCAGGAGTCAGCTCCATTCGTCACCATCACAGCAACTAATTCCTCAACCTAATACAAGGAACAAAACAAAACTATCCTCGACTTCGACCGATCCCAACAAAATCGAATTGGAAGGGCGTTAGTATAGGAAGTTCTTTTCATTTTGTATACCGTAAAGTATTTAACATTCTCAAACTTCTTTACCCTTCGTCCCAATCGCAGTCTAGACGCCATTTTAGCAATTCACTGATATACCTGTTTCGGATTCCTGACTGTTATCGTTCAATTTATTATCGACTTGGGCACGAACCTGCATTCGAACAAGTCAATGAATTTCTCACTCTCTCTTGCTCTGTAATTTCCTGATTGATTTCCGAACGTCGAGTGAAAGTGTATTAAATAGGCTTTTAATGTTCGCGTTGGTTCGTTCACCTTTCAACTCACTCGTACTACATGGAACGATCAGCTACTAATTGAATCGCAATGCTCGTACAATTAACCACTGATGAATTCACGTCAGTAAAGAATGATGCTTATCGGAGCGAGGTAGGGGGAGTCAAATGATGGGAACTCGATAGATGCTAAGAAGAGTCTGACGATTTGATAGTGAAGCAATAAGAAAATCATAGCCAGGAGGTAAGGAAGTTCACTTGAAAAGTTTTAAATGGAGTTTAACAGCAAAAAAGTACAGTTCATGTCAATGAAGGAAAAGTGATAAGGACGATGTTTTGTATAACAAAAACTTTAGCCATAAGCAAGAGTGCAGATGAGTGTTTGTCTCAGGATTTACTTATTGTTTTATGCAGAGAAAGAGCTATGCTGCCTATCGTGAGACGTAGCCATAAGCTAGAAGAAGCCAAGATGTAGAATTTTATGATTTAATCTTGTTTTTGTTTTGGTCGTGATATGTACGTTTTCCTGTACAACTTCAATTTGCAATCGAACTACATAGATAAACTCGAGTACATGGTATTTTTTAAATAAATGGGGAATTTTTAGCATTTTAGCTTTGGAAAATTTAATACAAAGTTGGATATTGGTTACTAATAATGACTGCAAACCAGGTTTTTATTAAATTTGCCTAGTTTTTGGTTTGTGGTTGGATCCTTTTTGGGGCAGACTTACGGTCTTCAACCAAGTAATGCCGATAATTGAATCGAATAACAAAGTAATTGTCGCTGATCACAAATTTCGGCCTCCAGGTACTTTAGTCAACAGTTTTGAAAACCGACGAAATTTTCGATCGTTAAACAACCGCTTCTCAAGCGTAAACATATTTTGCTGTATTACCAAAATGTTCATGGTATAAGGACCAAACTTGAAGACTTTGAAACTGCAGCTTTACTAAAAAATGATCACCTGATTTGCTTGTCAGAAACTTGGCTCACTGACGACATATTTAGTTCAGAATTTTCGTACAATGTTTACCGCTGTGACCGTAATAGTTTGGCAACTAATAAGCCTGATGGTGATGGTGTGCTTATTGCTGTGCATAAAACTCTCATCAGCAAAGTTTGTGCTGATTTTACCCCCAGCCCACCTATGGAATGTGTTGTTGTTTCCATCTCTTTGTCTCTTAAATCCTCGCTGTTTGTTGCGTCCTTATACATCGCTTGTAAGACGTCCTTCTCGACTTATGATAAGTTCTTTCTGAACTTTCCAGATATCTTAATATCTCGTCCACTGTCATCATCTGTGCTGACTATAGTATGCCTTCTGTACAATGGGACTCCTCTTTTCTCCGCATTGTGTATACCAACAACTTTCTATTGACTTATCTTCTTTTCTTTTTACCTGCTAACTTTCTCAACTTAACTGTTTCCCTAATGCTAATAACAAAATCCTTGACCTCATTCCCTCTAACAATGAGTCCTCTTCTTTGTTACTATTACCTGTTCCTGACCCCCACATCATCCCCTTTCTATTAATATGTGCATCAACTTCTCGAATCGCATTTAATGTTCCACTGTTTGCGTCGGTTTAACTTTATGAAAACTAATTTTGAACGCTTGTTTGCTGATATGAATTCCATTAACTGGTTTAATTGGTTCCGGGGTCTCGATATTGACTCTGCTGTTTCTAAATTTTACGTTAATCTTCTGAATTTGTTTTTAGCATATACTACTATTTTCTGTTCTCGCAACCCCTATGATCCTCTTTAGTTTATCGCGAGAGTAAAGAGGGCGATCATACATAAAAATTCTGCTCGTTTAAAATTTTTGAATTCTCGATCTAAAGAAGATTATGCTACCTCCTCCCGCTTACGTTCCTCTGCAAGAAGAAAATAAGATGAGCATTGCTCAACTATTCCTCGTCCATTGAAACTTCTTTGAACTCTAATAATCCTTAAAGTTTCTGGTCCTTTATCGTCTCCTTAAAAACCTCTTCCTCTCTTCCTGAGTCCCTAGTATTTAATGCCTTTACTGCTTCTAACCCTTTTGATATTTGCAATCTCTTTGCAATGTTTTTTTCTCTATATATCAAACCAGCGTATGATATTTATGTTGATAAAATACAGGAATGTATCAAAACGGTTGCTGCTTTTCACCTCATCTGCAAAAGAAGAAAAAAAATTAACGATTGATAAACCGGTGTTGAAGATACGACAGATATTACTGTGTCAGGTGATGGCACTTGACAAAAGCGTGATTATTCATCGTTACATGGTGTGTCTACGTTAACTGATTATTATTCCGGAAAACTTGTACATGTTTTGGTAAAAAGTTTTGCATTGTACATTATGTGAAGCTTGGAAAAGAAAACTGGACATGGTACAGTTTGAAGAGTGGCTAGAAGATAATCAATCCAAGGACCAGCTGATAATATGAAAGTTTTTTCAATCGTTACAATGTTGCAACCGTTGCAACGCTCTTTTGAAAAATATTGCTTAATGTACACAGATTATGTTTGAGACGGGGATTCTAAATATATTTCGTAATTCTCAGTGCCAAACCTTATGGAAAAACTTTTGTAATAAATAAAAAAAAATTGCGTAGGGTACGTCCAAAAGAAGAAAGGCACACGCTTGCGTGATTTGGTCAATAAAACAGTTGAAAAAAACCAAGGCCAGCTGCTTTTGGATGCCAATTTAAGGCCGGTAAAACAATTAAAAACAAAATTCTTTCTGGCAATGGCTAACTTACTGGCAAGTTGATCGATTAATCAACAGTTTATTACGTCCTGGCTATGAGAAGAAACTGCGATTCGGTACAAAATATGAAAGATACTATATGGGCAACTTACTTTCATTACAACTCCACAGACATAAACCTACTGCACAATAGATGTGCAAACAGCCCTGATTCATGATTAGCTTGGCGGAATGGTTCGGCTACGAAGACTTTTTCATCACTCAAATACGATTAAGGCCAATTCCCAAGGGACGATTCATCAGCTATCAAATCCATTTATGAAGAACTTAGCAAAGAAGAGCTTTTGCAGCGGTTTTTTGGTGGCTTTGAATTCAGTTTATCCAAAAGAGGTTGTTACGTTTTTGCCTCCGCGGTCTTCCCTGGTATGACCCTTTACATGTACCTCCTTATCAAGACCGCTTAAATGTCTTACTCGCTCGACGTGGAAATTCCAAAATCAAAATTTTGGCTGGCATCATTGTCTCAAACTACTTACTAAGCCAACTTAATTTTAACATTAATAACAAATGTATGTGTATATTCTGGATTAGATGAATACAATAAAATGAAAATGAATAATAATGAAAGTTTGAGCCAGTTACTTTGGAACATTACTTCAAAAGAACTTCCTGCCGATTCGAAAATAGTCAAAATTGCTTCATCTATCGCTGTAAGCACTTTCAAAGAAGGTATCTCAGCTTTACTTCCTTTTATTGCCTAGTACTATACTCTTCGCGAAACGAATTCAACGGGCAAATCTCATACAAAAGAGCTTTACTGACGAATTGAAAAGCTTTTTTTGTATGGGATTCGACCGTTGAGTTCGTTTCCCGAAGAGTACAGTACTAGGCATATGCACGGAATCTAAAACTTGGATGAAACTGCCACGAGTATGCCTGAAAAGAGGATGGGAATCGCATACTCGTAACGGAAAAGAAGCATACGCTGTGACTTTGGACGTTACTGCTGCAGCAGGTTCTTTACCTTATGGTGCCAAGATTGATAATTTTGTATAAGCTGAAAAAAAAACTGCGTGTTATTTCTATTAAAAACTTAAAAAAAAACCTCTATTTTTGAAGTCGGTTGTCATGATTTCTCAAAAAGTTAGGAACTGATCTTTTTCAAATTTTGCAAACTTCTTCAAGATAACATTATGAAGGATTTTTTTTCACCATAGCAAATTTTAAAAGGCAATACGTGGTGCAAATTTTACCAAAAAATTGAACTTTATACAAAACTCCGCCAAAAGTTCAAATTTTATATCTTTAAATATAATTATTTTTTCTATGCACATATACTAACAGAAAATATTTGTTTTTTTATTTTTTAATTCCAGATGAACTTGCTATGAGTTATCTTGGCAACGCCGAAGATTTCTTTTTAGAGGGGCCAAGTGAAATGAAGTCTCAATAGCTGAATTTTCAAAATTTTTAAATAAAAATTTAATAAAATACTTGTCAAATGCGTATCTTTGACATGTTGAATTGTTTGAATAAAATATTTCATGTAATATATTCGAAAAAAATTATTAAAAATATGCTTTTTTAAGCCTTCGAAATCCACCCAACTACTTAAATCAGGATTGCAGCTAGTTAGATTTGAAGAATAAAATTAAATAATGTTTGCAAGATAAGTGTGAACGAGGAAATGCTTTGGAAAGTATATGTGAGGAAAAAAATTTACAATTACGAGCATAGTATTACTTGCACCTCCAATTACAAATGCCTTAAAATGCTGAATAATTTGCTCTTTTATTCTCGATTCTATTTAAAGGACGTTAAATTCGGCCTGAGAGATACGCATTAAGCGTTTTATAAAAAGCGGCCAGGTAATAGAATCTTGTGGCACTCTGTATATTTTCTATTTTATTACTAATGTTCGAAGAAGAACATTAGTATTAAAATCACTTTGGCCAAAAATTCATATTTCTATATATATATATATATATATATATATATATATATATATATATATATATATATATATATATATATATATATATATATATATATATATATATATATATATATATATATATATATATATATATATATATATATATATATATATATATCATCAAAAAATTTCAGTGAAAAAATCTCAGGAACGCGCCATCCGATTGAATTGAAATTTTTAGGACACATTGGTGTATATGCAGAATAGTGCCAGGTCTCAGAAAAAGTTAAAAATCTTTAACCCTTTGGCGTCGGCGGCCATTTTAGTGATATTTTTAATATACCTATTATTCCGTACACAAATAAGTTTTGCAAAAATAAAGTTGACGAAATAAATTTCGAACGTGTTTTACATGTGAATCGGATAATGTTTTGGATTTTTTTAACCCCATGTGTGCGCTGAGTGCCTAAAAAGAGAACGGGAAAAATTGAAAATTTTTAAATTGCGATTACTTTTGACTGAGCTATTCAATCATTACCAAATTTTCAGAATATATTGGTATTATTTAGTTGTAAATTTGTGTAGCTTTTGATGAGCGTGCTGGCAACCCTGAAGCTAATGCAGGCACTGAAAGTGAAAACCTCCAAATTATCGTCTTTCTTGAAAAAATGCCGCTTCTTCAAAAAAAAGCCACTCATATGTAAATTTCGTGCTTTTTTCACATAGACCAAAAAACAATTTGATATGGTATAACGGACACGCCTGGTAACCCTTGCCCAATTTACCTATATTTTTAGCATCAAAAACTTCTGTTCACGGGAATTCACGAACCAATAATCAGATACCATTTAAATTTACAGAATGCATTGGATTTAAGTAGAACCAGGTCTGATAGAAGCGATTTTGAATTGTGGGCAACTCTGTGCCAGTGGTGCCATCTTGAAAAATTACAAAGAAAAAAAAACTGCTTTTTTGCCCTATGAAATGTGAATTAGTAACCAGATTTTTATGAAATTGACACAGTAGTTGCACTTTACTCTAAACTCTGTTTGATAGAAATTTGGTTGAAAAATTCGATTGGTGCTGCCAGCTATGGTAATTTTTGTGTCTTTGGTTTTGAAAATTCTCTCAGGAAAATAAAACTTTTTGCCCTATAACTTCCAGTGCAGTCATGAAATCAATACGAATTTCATACAATTAATGGAACCTATTATAAGCATTATTCAGGCCAAATTTGGTTGAAAAGCCTCGATAGGGTTGCCAGCTATTGTTGGTTTTGTGTTTGTTTGCAATATCTTTATTAAGCAGTTTTATCGTAGAATTTTCAATTGGTAATGATATTGTAGTGACAATAAACAGCAAATATTAAGCTTTCGATTATTTGAAAAAACTCGCTGCAGGTAACCCTAAATTTCTTTATACTCCTAGAACTTCGAATGTAATATAACAACGTGAAGCAGATGTGATGTATTCTTGGCTTTGATATTGGCAAAAGGTTGCCAGCACGAGTCGGTTGTGCTACTTTTGCATCAATAAATGCTTACAGTTAGTATTCATACCGGAAACATTTACAATGAAAATAAATAACCGATGTTTCAATTCCCAAAGTTCTACAAATTTTTCGGATCGCAGCCCCAAACACCAACTTCAGTTACAGTGCTGCAGGCACTGAGCATTTTCTTCATTGATATTATATGAGATACTGCTTTCAAAGTTTGGTGAAATAAGCAACTGATAACGAATATAATTAACAAGTGTTTTTCTTTCATAAACTTTGAAACCCATACCAGTGGTAATATCTGAAACCTTCTACCATATGAGTTATAATGCATTCTTGAGACCAAAGTAAAACGTGGCATTTGAAACAGTTTGGCCGTAATAAGCAGCTCATGTGGTGGAATATGCACTCAAAACCTGCACGATTCTTCTACTGTTCTTCGAGCATTAGTGTTTCTAGCGGTTCAGGTGCGCTAGGGTTTTTTATTTTTTAATTCCAGATGAACTTGCTATGAGTTATCTTGACAACGCCGAAGATTTCTTTTTAGAGGGACCAAGTGAAATGAAGTCTCCATAGCTGAATTTTCAAAATTTTTAAATAAAAATTTCATAAAGTACTTGTCAAATGCGTATCTTTGACATGTTGGATTGTTTGAATTCATGTAATATATTCGAAAAAAAATATTAAAAATATGCTTTTTTAAGCCTTCGAAATCCACCCAACTACTTAAATCAGGGTTGCAGCTAGTTAGATTTGAAGAATAAAATTAAATAATGTTTGCAAGATAAGTGTGAACGAGGAAATGCTTTCGAAACTATATGTGAGGAAAAAAATTTACAATTACGAGTATAGCTCCTCCAATTACAAATGCCTTAAAATGCTGAATAATTTGCTCTTTTCTTCTCGATTCTATTTAAAGGACGTTAAATTCGGCCTGAGAGATACGCATTAAGCGTTTTATAAAAAAGCGGCCAGGTAATAGAATCTTGTGGCACTCTGTGTATTTTCTATTTTATTTTTGTTGAAAATGATTCAAAGCTTTTTTAGGAAAATAAATTCAGCCAGCTTTATCTGAGAGGCTTTTTGTTCCCGATGAACTCGAAAGATTCCCAATATCTCACGCACATAATACCACAAGATTTTCCGCTCATTCATATGAGATGCAATAAAATTGCCTGTATAGCACGATTTAAAGGAGCAAGGAGATTGCATGGGAACAATTTGCAAACAGAAAAAAAATCATTTTCATTTCTTATTTCTTTATTCTTGCAGGCTAGTATCGACATTCGATACTAAATATCTCAGCAATAGTTGCAAAATAATTTTATCAAAACAAATCTATTACAATTTGGTTTAGCATCTCATCTAAAGTATAATTATTTCTCACTCGAATTTGTCATGCCTATCGGAGACAATTAATCATTATCTCTATTAATTTGAAACACCATATCACACAAACGCCTAATACTATAACATGAGCTGATTGGGGAATGAAACCATAACAATATCATTAGTGAAACTGTCGAATTGAGCCTTTGTATTATTGTATTATTCCATTCCGTTGTTTGAGTAGGAGTATCTTTCGGTTTATCAAAACCACTGAAATAATTGGAAGATTCTTTATTAAATTGTTTTCGATCCGATACAAATGTGCAATGATAATATCAATTTAGATGGGATTTATGTGACATCGACAGCAAAAGCAAAATAATCGAAGGGGAAGACACTAATATTTCTTTGAGTTTATTCATCGTTGGATTTAAAAGGCACTGAATTCAAAGGTCATTTTGAATATTGTAAAAAAAATCAATTTTCGATTAAACGCGATTTAATCAAATTTATGATGACATTCAACCAATAAACGCACATTTTCCCCGTTAACTGGCTTTCAGAAATTGCCTCGACAATCTCCAATGAACTGTCATCATCGACATAATCCATATTTTCTTCTTTTGAAGATTCATAAAAAATTTCTCTACACATGTGAGATTTATTTCCACATATCCTTCTATTGTTCATTTCAACAAAAGCAATATAATCCTTTCATGGCGGGGCATATAGATTACACTGGCATCCAACAGCAGTGCCCGACCACAAAATAAATCCGAAACAAGATAAATAATAACGGATATTCTACGTTCGCTCGTTCGTACCGCATCGAACTGAAGGGAAAGGAAAACACAATATGGAGCAGGGTCAGGTCGAAGCGACCATAACGAATGATCATCATATCCTTTTTTGCCCGAGTCGAGTCGACTCGACTTAACTCGACTCTCAAACGCTCGTTCGACCGTCTAAAACGAAATATCATATTTGCTGATAGCATCGACGACGTGCCCACAAATAACATTGTTCGGTCATCATATCAAAGGAAAAGAGACTGCAAAATTTTTATATATATTTTACCCGAGAAAAAATTGTCTGTCATTTCCATATTTTCATTTTGCACCATCTAGAATATACGAAACAGGATCAACAAGGGACAACAACTAGCGGGTTGAAAGTAGGGAATGACTATGTGTGTGACAAAAACTGAGTATGGGCGTAGTGGGTAAAAAAGAAAGGCAATCGGATCGCTTAGGTCCTTGAAACATGACAATGTCCACTAGGCATAGTCTAGATAGGATATGGTTCGACTGCTATTCTCGGGGGCAGTAGACTCATTATTTGCTTTGCAATGCGTTGATAGGCCCTCTCGCAATTCGGCGTATGTACGTACATGCTCGAATAGAATCTGATCCCCTATCATAAGTAGACGACAGTGTTTGGTTTGCTATTATTTTGGCTCAAGGTTATGGTATCCTCGAGGCTGCGAAGGCTTAATAGAGATGATGATATTCCACGACTTTTTGCTGTTGTGATGTATTTCTTTTATGGATAGGAAAAATGTAGAAGGGTTAGATTGGTTCGATATTTACATAGATGAAAATGGTTTTTCAAATCTATATGGGAATGTTATTGGACAACATCTGATATGACAGTATGTTGTGAAAGACTAAAAAGGTCAAGGTGTGGCAATGGAATAGCGTTTAATATCTGGCAATATGTGATGGAGCTCAACATAGATGTTTTATATGGCTAATTTGAAAACTTGGTTTGCTGTTTCGAAGAAGACTAAACGTGTAGCTTAGAGGAAAATATTCGGGGTCCAAGCGAAAAAACCTCAGACTTTACAGTTTTTTCTGCTAACTCATTAAAGTAATGGGAAACTAAAATGTTCAAGCGTTTATTATTAAGAAGTTGACATACGCAAAGAGAAGACTCAATAATAACCTCTTCTTTCTCGCATCTCCTACATAAATTGCTGGATATCAGTTCTAATCTATTCGAAGGGCCTCGCCTTGTGAACATGCCTATTTTCACTCTTAAGCAGTTCCTGTTAAGTTGAAGCAGTTTTCTGCCCTTAGAACTAAGAATTTTGGACCACCCTTATAGTTCATCCTGTTTTCTTATTCAAACTTTAGTTGAGCATAAGTCAAAAAAATGTCTCCTATCTATATAATAGTTGTAGCTGGAAGCTTTTGGGCTTACGTCAATCGACCAACATATGTCATCTCGTCTTAAAATGAAACTAATGTATCGTCACTCGCAAAGTTAAGAATTAAGAAGCACCGTTTCTATTATTGCCAACAAAACGATGCGCTGGTATTTCTGTATACTTCATGTCCCAGCGAAGAAACATTTGTGTCTACCTCATGTTTCTATCAATTTGCATCCAAAACGAATGAGAAGCTTCTGGGTTAATCTGTTATCAAAACGTCTATGTCTCGAGGACCAAAATAAATGACCTTTATGTTTCTGCTGCTTAAATTTTGAATAATATCATCTGTTTGACGGAAACTTGGCTTGCTATAATGTTTGATGCTGAAATTTTACCTTAGGAAAAAGTATTCTTTAAGGATCAGAGTTGCTAAGTCTGTGGCAAATCAAAGGAAGGTGCTTCAATTAGACACTTAACGAAGTTCTTTGTCGTCTTGTTCAAATCAGGGTAAAGAAAGTGCTGAAACAAATCATTTCACCCTTGTAGAATTTTCGATTATAAAACTGTAGCTTTTCCATCTGTGAACTTTAAGACCCGAAGTGGTGGAATACTTTGCCTTTGCTGGAAGTTTGTGATGAGTGGAGTTAATTACTCTTCACATTGATGGAACTCACCTTGTTATTGCTTAAATTAGACTTCTGTCTCCCAAATCTAATTTCGCACTAAGTTATCGTTTCAAAAGCCTAACGATGTTTAATGGTTTAGCAACGATGCAATGAAACTGGCTTCGTAGAACGGTGCTCTGTGTCCTTTGCTTCATCAATCTAACAGTGGATAATCTTTCTATACTGGTGATAAACCAAAAGATTAGAAATGAGATTCGAATTTTAACGTTCAAAGTGAGATTCACGTTTCAGATGGAGATTTGATAACGAAGCTTCAAAAGCTGTTCATTGTTAATCCACCAGAAGTGATTATTGGTTAAATCTATGTATACTATTTCGGACAGGCATACATCTTACCTGTCTTACATATTCCTTACAATGATGCTCAAAGTGAGCTAAGTTCTATGTCTAGCAAAACGAGACTTCAAAAAGCAAATTAAATTATGTCCTGAGCTGTCGGTGTTTGTCCGCCTTCAACAGTAGGGAAATATTGTCAAAAGTGACCACACGGCTTTGTGTTCAGAGCTGTAGAAGAGTCGAAGGAGGGCTAACTTGCGAACAGTACTCTCTTGGATTTACACCAGCATAGTGGAACTATATCTGCTATATGGACCAGTGGATCAAAAAGTTAGCTTCACTTCTGATTACCGTTAAAAGAAGTAAAAAGAACGTTAATTAGCAGCCATACAGGCAATGGAGGTTCTCTGAGCTCCCTCAACACAAGAAAACCTGGTGCTTCTTCACATGCTTCATTTCGATCGGCTTACCGTGCAGGATGCAAAGTGTTACACTGCGATGATTTCGGGACTAGCACGAACCTGAACCATACTAAGATCATCTTGCAAGGCATGTCTGTTTCAGCCATTATCGTAAAACCATCTCTGATTTCAGAATTTATGACCCAAATCGCAATCAGAGAGGAATCAGTGAGGGGAATATTTCTTAGAACAGTTGCAGTGGAAATATTTACCGATTGCTCCAAACTGAGGAAAAAGGTGAACTACAGTATGAGTTCCACTAATTGAAAATTGCTTCCATTCCACCTTATCGAACAATGTTGCATCTTTGAGGTAGAGGTGCTGGCGATTCTTCCACCTGCCAATCAGATCAGAAAGTTTTACGGCTACCCTAGATTCTGTTTCTAATGCAAGCAAAAGAAATTCAGACAGATCAGCTGAGCTATACGACATCTTAGCTCAATTTAATTCATCTATCAACACATTAAGTGCATCCAAATCTAAATGCCAAGCGAATGATAGCGATCTGTTTAAAATGCTTGAAAATAAAATAACAACAGCATTAACTACCAAGATTGATCAGTTGTCAAATACCATCTCTACCCACTTACTCTCCAACCAAAATTTAATTGTTAATAAGTTAGAGAGAATAGTTAAGTCCGATACAAAACCGTCGGTAGAAGTAGAGCCATCCAATCTCTGTGCACCTGTGTTTGAAATATCACTTCACGAGGAACTACTGAGTGCTCATAATAACAACTCTTCTAACTTGTTAATGCCGATGAAGTCTACCAAAGATGTGGCAGCATCTCCTATCAAGAAGTTGTTCACTGCCATCGAAAATCACGAAGCTGTTATCCAACAAAAAATACTATCTGAACCTCCCAAGAACGATTCTCATAAATTTTTTTTTTAAATTTGGCACTTACTGGTCGGAAGATGATTGGCTGAGACGTATCTCAAAAATCAAAAGCTGCGATTTAATTCATGACGATTTTAAACAAAAAACCACCCCATCCCCCCCCCCCCCCCCACAAAGTTTCGACCGATAAGAAGATTCTTTTTTTTTGTAAAAGGAGTACCAGATTCCACTGATAAATCTTGGCTTAACAGGATCTTTAATGAAAAACTTTCCATCAGTGGACTCGAGCGATGATGGAACTTACCATCATCGCTAGCAGCAATATCAAAAGTAGAAATAAGAACTCAACTGTAACTAAAAATTGTATTTCATCTGTATCTACTAACCAGATAGCTCCTTCAAATCTTCTGACTAGAGACTTCCCCAGCTTTAATCGAAATTCTACCGTCAGGTGTTCCCATCCTGAGACTCATGCTATAGCATATCTAACTCAAGCCTCCGCTCCATCTCAAACTTCTCATCCCCGTATGATATGTTCCGACTCAATCGTAACTCGTTATTCCAATTCATCTAGTAGACCATCAACTTTTGACACTGCTTTTGCTACGACTTCTGCTAATTCTAATTCTTTACGTAAAACTTATAACCGTATCCGGCATCGCTTCTAACAAGATATCCTCAATCAAAAGCCCCAGAATTTTTTACCACAATTGCGGTGGTATGAGGGATAAAATAAACAAACTCTTTCTCGACACCAAATCTTGCCATTTCAACGTGCTTGCCTTCACTGAAACATGGCTAAATGACTCTCATATCAATGAAGAAATCCTTGACAGTACCTGGACAGTCTTTAGAAATGACCGAGACAATGTTTGCACTGGTCAATCAAGAGGTGGTGGTGTCTTGCTCGCAGTTAAAAACACTCACTCAAGTGAACTGGTAAACTCTGCCTCGCACAAATTGTTCCAGCATATATTTATCCGAGTTTCAATTGACAATATCTCGGTTTATATTGGTTTATTTTACGTCCCACCAAGATCTGACGAATCAGTGTACAATTATATATGCGAGCAAGTATCTTCTTTTATGGCTTCTCGTAGTGCTGAAGATAAAGCTATATTCTTGGGTGATTTTAATCGCCCGAATTTGCGTTTTGTTTCCGAAATGTCTGATGATGGTTTAATACCAGTAAACTTACTTGAGTCTTCTGATTTTAACCTTGTGAGTACGTCGTATGGCCATGATTCGCAGCAGGTTGCTCCAACTCCCAACCAAAATGGTAATTGGTTAGACTTAATCTTTACAAATATTTATGACGACGTAGTGGTTAGTCCAACAAATGACGCAGAGAACCTCTTATCTAATAGTTTTCACCATTCCGCTCTTACAGTTGAACTTTCCACTACAGATTGGAACATGTTAAGTACATACAATAATACAATTGTATACGAATTCCATAATGCTGATTATGATAGCATTCGCAATTTCCTTGAAAATGTCGATTGGACAAATGTGTTTATGTGCCATTCCCTTGATGATGATGTAGCCATGTTTTATAGAATAGTTTTTGACGCGGTCGATAAATTTGTACCTAAGATAAGGAAAAAAGATAAACTATCTGAACCTTGGCTTGACAAGATTCTAAGACGTCTGAGAAATCACAGAAACAGACTTTACAAGCTAATGAAAAATCAAGTCGACATTAGCCGTCGTATTAAAGAAGAATACGATTTAATTGCTCATGAATTCCATACTAAGTCTCACGAAGCGTATGACAGATACATTAGAACTCTGAGGAGAATATAATCCGTGACCCCAAAAAATTTTTTGATTTTGTTAATATGAAGCGGAAAACAAGCGGCTACCCCTCTTCAATGTCCACTGAAAATTCGATGATGTGTTCTTCTCCTCAGGAGATCTGCAACTTTTTTGCTCACCATTTTCAAGAAGTTTTTGGTCCAGTTAGCATCCCAACATTGTATCGATTCCCAGGTGCGCCTCAAACAATTTTTGCTGAGGATATGACCATATCGAGGAATGAAATATTTACTGCCATTATGGAGATTGACAGTAACAAGGGCCCTGGACCTGACCTCCTCCCTCCTTCTTTTCTGATCAAGTGTGTAAAACAACTGATCTTGCCCCTTCATATTATATTCAATAACTCTCTCTCTTCTGGGCTATTTCCTTCGTATTGGAAATCTTCTTATATTACACCAATTTATAAAAGTGGCGATAGACGTTTTATTCAAAATTATAGAGGCATCGCCATTCTATCTGCTATTCCCAAACTATTTGAAAAAATCATCTACTGTAAAATTTGTCCTCTGGTCGACGCTCGACTGAACGAGCAGCAGCATGGATTTAGGAAAGGTCGTTCTACTATAAATAATCTTTTGGTGCTTGTTTCTGATGTTTTGTGCGAAATGGAGAAAGGTGATCAAATTGACGCAGTCTATACAGACTTTACCAAATTATTCGACCGAGTTGATCACTCCATTTTGATCCGCAAGCTGAAACAATTTGGAATTGCAGGACCTTTACTAAAGTGGCTTGGCTCCTACCTCCACGACCGCTTGCAATTCGTGAAATTCCAAGGACTTTTTTCTAAGAAAGTCGATGTTAAATCCGGTGTACCTCAAGGAAGTCATGTTGGCCCTCTTCTTTTTAATATTTTTATATCTGACATATCGGAGGTTTTATCTGATATTCCTCATTTACTATATGCGGACGACCTCAAAATCTTTCATGTCATCAGGTCACAATCTGACGCGACCTTTTTTCAGTCTAAACTGAACTCTCTAGACCATTGATGCTCCGCGAACAAGCTCCCTCTTAACATTACCAAATGCCGCGCAATTAGCTTCTCTCGCAAAACTGCACGCGTTCATTATACGTACCGCCTCAACAACACGACACTCAGCAGGGTTGACAACATATTAGATCTCGGTGTCGTCCTGGATGAAAAGCTCCGCTTCAATCGACATTATGATAGAGTGCTTTCCCGAGCAAGTAAACAACTTGGTTTCATTAAGCGACGAGCCAAAGAGTTTAAGAATCTCTGGGTTACTAAATCCCTATAATCCCTTCTTGAATATGCGTGCACTATCTGGAACCCGGTCTTCGAAATTCACAGCCAAAGATTTGAGTCTGTTCAGAAGCAGTTTTTACTGTTCGCTCTGAGAGATCTTTTTAACCCTTATGATTTCTGTAATCTACCACCTTACGAATATCGCCTTAAATGTATTAACTTGTTACCCCTTGCGTCGAGAAGATTAATGTTATTTGCCTGCTTCAGCTTCGATGTCATCAGAGACGTAGTTAATGTCGCCTATTTGAAAGAAAAGTTTGTGCTCAATCAGCTCCTGAGAGTCACTAGATCCCGACGATTGCTTATTGAATACCAAAACAACACAACATATGCAGGAAACGAGCCAATAAATAGGTGCTGCAGGCTATTCAATAGTATGAACGAGAACTTTTCCTCTACGATATCTAAATCAACTTTAAAAAAAAATATTATGAAGGCCCTCTCTTCATAGTCTCCCCCTTACCCCCACCATACTAATATAAATACATGTATTGTATGTTTAATTTAAATTTAAATTTACTTAATTATTTGTCATTTGCTATTCATTTATTTATTTGTCATTTATTTATTACTTTATTTGTTATCTATTTTTAACTAATTTATTTATGGGTCATTTGCTCTTTATCGCATGCCATCCATACTCCTAAACATTAATCTATATCATTTATGTCAATGTTTTATTTATTGATTATTATTTATTAATCTAATTGTTTCCTTTTTAATTTGTTTATTACTTATTTAACTTGTTTGTTTTTACTTTACTTTACCTTTCCATTTTATTTTTACTTTTAATTTGATATTTTATATTTTATATGTGATTTTTGTGCCTTGTTTTGGTGAATAAATAAATAAATAAATAAATCTTTTTCAGTAGGAAGTACATCAACCCTTCTTCGGACTAAGATTTTTGGTCTCTTTGGAAACGACAGATTCTCTAAAGCGTTCGAGTAGGGCAGTGCCACTTTGTCCGTGTGACAAAAAGTTGACTGTACTATACCGGGTGATCTTCGAAGATATTCATAACGTTTGATTAAAGCCAGTTCATAGTGAAGATGTTGATGTTTAATGTGGCCGCAAACAGAATCGCAACCTTGGTCATGATATGTTGTTCTTCGATGATATGCTTAAGAATCACCTTGGCTGCGTTATTCCCGAGTCTCCATTCCACGTGACCCTCCTGGTTTACGACAGCTAGTTTGAGATAACATGCAGCAACGTCCTTAAAAGACCGAGCTGCCGTTTCCTTCCGATGCTTTTTTATCAGGTTGTCTGTCGAAAGACCTTTCTACTCCGAGCGTAGTCTGGTATCTTCAGATTTCTTCTTGGATCCCGAAGTCACAAGTCTCGAGGCTCCTTTTTGAAATGTTGTGTCTTCGCTATTTTTAAAGCCTCAGTTGCCACTTCTTTTTAGTATCCTGCAATAATTTTGTGGTGTTACCTTCCTAACTGGTTGATACTCTGCTAAGTGTGTTGGCCAGTGGTATCCTCCCAGCGCCTTGAATTATTCGCCCTTCTTCTACGTTATTGCTTTGTTGAATGAAGTGTGTTAAGTGCCATATCAGCAAAGTCCAAGAAGTTTGAGTCAAATGATGACGATGAATGACTCGAACAGTTTAGAATTTCTAGAAGATGATTCACAGTTGCCCTAAATTGCTGATGATATATGGTCTGATTGGCGAAGTTGTAGTGTGTCTAATTTTTACTTAATGAATTTTTACTGCTATAGGCATGAAATGTTAAGCTTAATTTAGAGTTACGAAGCAAGAAATTTGTTGCTCCTTGGTCAAATTTTTCGTTCAATATCGCAAGTCTGCGTTGAATAAATTTTTCAATGCAAAATCTCCAACACTCCATATTTATTGTCCCTATTAAATTTTTCCATGGTTCTGCTATCATTTTACTTCACAATGACTATTTGTGCACCTCGAAATCTAAACCACTACACCAACACTTCTTTACGATGCTCTCAACAAAACGCCGCCTGGTTTCGCACTACCTCACTTGCTATACATTTTCCTAAATGTCACCGTTCGCAAAATATGAAGACACCTCATCGTGTGAAAAAGACAATGTAAATTATATAAAACAGCAGAAATTTCCAGCATCATGTTAGGACAACAGTTCGAATCACTTTCGCTATAATACAGCCCGAAAAAAAAACGTTTCAATGACACACAAAACTTCCCATCACAACCCTTACCCTCATTTCTCATCAACACTCAGCATAAATATGAACGTAGGTATGTACATTTGCATGAGTATATTCCAGAGCATATGTAAAGCTCACGTAAACTCAAAACACCTCTAATGTATTTAACATGGTAAAGTTCGCTCGCTCGCTGTCACAACAGCAGCACGAAATGTGCAACAACATCTGGCAAAATTTATTAGCATTCAACAGCTCATAACTATCACTGAGGGTTGAACCATCGTTGGTGCAGTGAATGCATTTTACCCACCACGCTACAAGATCGAAAATTTAATGCATTTTCTCTCAAATATACATGTTTACGAGTGGTTTTGATATGACCGTGGGTGAAAATTTTGACGTAGCTAGATAATTTTTATGATTTGTATCGTTTATGGTGAAAGTGAACAAATTAACGAGTTTTATAGACTAATGAAACCATAGTAATGGAAAACGTTAAGATTATTATTTACTGCAAGTGAACAATGATGAGCGATAGAAAATGTGATTTAATATTGCAATAAAGGACATATGATAAGGTTTCGGGAGTATAATGCTCAACAATATATGATTCATATTTTATGGTTTTTGCCATGATTCACCTTATCATTTTCATGTGACTCAGGTATAAGTGAAAGAGGTTGTGTCAAAGCTATGGTGTAAGAAATCAAGGAAAATCGAGCAGGAGCTGATCTGCTACTCACCTGAAAGTTTTGATGGGGTGAAATACATCCTATGAGTTGGTTGAAGGGAGCAGTTTTGGAATGCAATATAATAAAAAAAATTTTGATCAAGCATTTCGGCGTATGGTGTTGTAGTGCTTAACAACTTTACTCCCAGTATTTTAAAATATAACAGTAAAAAAGCACACTGCTAAAACCATTGAATGAGGATGATATTTTCTCATACATAACATTAATAAGATTTAGAATCAATGTCTTTCACGTCCAGAATTCTAGTTTTATACTACAATGAGTATTGCACTTCTTTTTAACTCCCCTACTTTAAATTTGGTAGACATTTAACAATTTGTCAATAATTTGTAGTCATTATTTTACAACTGTATTGATATATTATTAGTTCCCACGTTCACTTTTGTGTACACTCTTAGATTAATCACCCACACTGGGCGCCAGATTTTTCAAGTAAATATAACTTATATTTGGAAGTGATTTTGAGCTAGAAAGTTGAAACACAATGTATATGCTGCTATTTTACCATAGTTCATGCGAATAAATAAAAAACTTATAAAGTTTAGAGCGTATATTGTGAAAACAATCGTTTCGATTTTATGCCTCTACTGCTGATAATACAAATTTCTTAAATTTTTTATTATTTAATATATTTTACTGGAGTAGTAAATCTACATTAAAGCATAGGATGATAAAAATATTAAATTAAAAAACAGATAGAGCACGAGAGATATTTCACTTTTCAGTCAAATTCACAGATTTTTGGTAAAAATTCATAATATTTTCGAGTTAAATTCATGATTTTTCAAATCAAACAGATTTTTTTCAAAATAAAATTCTTAATTTTTTCGATTTAAACCATAATTTGTACTAGACAAATTCAGAATTTTTGGAAATCAAATTCATAGTTTTTTCGTGTTAAATTCATACTTTTCTAAGGTCAGTAAATATTTCGCGCATCAAATTTATAAAATTCTGATTTTAGTCTGTAGGTATTCAAGACAACAGCAAATTTTTCAGGGTGTTAATGGAATAAATAGCATAGAATTTAACTCAAAAAAATTAACTTAACTTGTGAAAACTATAAATTTGTTTCAAAAAAATTATGAATTTGTCTCAAAAAATTATGAATTTAACTCGAAAATATATCAATTGGTATAGGAAATCTATTAGTTTGATTTGTATGTAAAATTATGACTTAGACTCAAAAATATTCATAATATGTATCTTTGAATTTGACTGAAATATGGTATATTTCTCCTTCCACGGTCAATATTATTTCCTGTACATATTACTGGGATAAACTAGTTAATTACTTGATATTTATTCATCCTCCATGAAATGCAAAAGCGCTCGGTCTTTGATTCGAGTCTGTATATGAACTATGAATAAAAAGTGCATTTCGGGGGAAAGCAAAGGTAACGTTATCCATATTAATATAATAAATTAAGAAAATTGCTACATTTGAGCTTAGATAGAAAAAGAGTGGACTCGATTGTGTATCTTTTCTTCAAGAAGCTAACTGAAGTAAGAAACCAGTGAAATGAGTCAGCTAAACAGTCAGCAAAAGAGGATCGCTAGGATTGAGCAAACTGATTTAGTTCTGAAATTTGGAACGACTTTCGCGACTTTCCTTTCAACCAAATTATGGAGAATGGTCCCTTAGTCACAGAAAGACGGCCTTTCGTGACACCGTGTTGCTTAGCGTGTTGCTTAGCGTATAACCATAGCTGAGTGAGGAAAAGCCCCGAGCCTTTGACAAAACTAAACTGGAGGACCCTCGTTAAGTTCACCAAAAACCCTGTAGTTATGAGAGTGAGTCCATAGACAAAATATTGCATCCTTCTTTCGGTGAGAACTGGTCATTCACACAAGAGATTATAAAATTTTCATTATTTTTCCTCATATACAACTCCAGCATAAGACTTTGTAAAGGACTTCCAACCGCATCGCATGCCTGCCGATGCATGGAAGGGCTCCTCTTTAAATTCAAACTTAAGAAGATTGTTGGACATAAGGAAATGAAAGAACCAAAAGGCTTGCCGAAATCAAATTCAAAATTATATTGTTGGGATTAGGGATTAATATAGGGTCTTCCGATAAGGACTTTCGAACTTTGACAGTAGATAGCGGCCATGTTGTTGAAGATACATCTGTCAAATTAGCTGTCATTTACTTAATCTGTTTTGCCAAATCACCTTGGATAGATATAACGTTCAACAAAATGTGCAAATGATAAAATTGTTTTATCAATGTGGGTGTTCTGTTCGCCCATTTTACGGTCGCCATAATCGACCTACCGAGGTCGCTATTCTCAGTGATGTAGATAAATTTGAATCCATTGGTTCAGTAAACAATCAACCAATACCCGTACGTCAACGAAACGCAATATTTGCCGAAAACATCGCCGCTATCCGTGAGAGTGTACAGGAGAATCCGAGACAGCCGATTTCGCGTCGCTCACAAGAACTTGGTCTTTCGCAGACCACAACTTGGCCAATTTTGCGTCGTGACGTTTATTCATAAGAATTATGGTTAAATGGCAGCATATACATTGCGTTTCAACTTTCTAATTCAAAATCGCTTCCAAATATAAGTTATATTTGCTTTAAAAATCTGGCGCCCAGTGTGGGCGATTCAACTAAGAGTGTACACAAAAGTGAACGTGGGAACTAATAATATATGACTTAGGCCTGCACCCGTACATAATTTAACTGACCCAGCACCTGAAGGTAAGCGACCATACACAACGACGTGTGTTCGCTGAATGGGCTCTGAAGCAGTTGGAAAATAACCCTAATTTTCATCGAACAATCATCTTCAGCGATGAATGGGTACGTCAATAAACCAAATTGTCGAATTTGGGACGATACCAGTCTACATGAGATCCAAGAGCGTCCAAAGCATCTGGAAAAAGCCACTGTTTGCTGTGAACTTTGGGCTTCTTTGAGAACGACGCTGGCCAGGCCATCACCGTCAACGGCGAGCGCTATAGGTCGAAGATTATTAACTTCTTTTGGCCTGAATTGGATGACATGGATACCAACAACATATGCCCTATTGCCATATTGGACATTCTGCACAACCGATTTGAGGGCATGGCCATCTCACGTGGAAGTGATGTAAACTGCCAACCGAGTTCGAGCGATTTGACCCCGTTGGACATTTTTTTGTGAGGTTTTCTTAAGTCGCAGGTCTATGCAAATAAGCCACAAACCACAGCGGCCCTCAAAGTCAACATAGTCCATGCCATCGGTCAAATTCAGCCTGATTTATGCGCCAGAATCATGGAAAATCGGACATTGCGGTTGCGCGAGTTACGGCCGCTGTTCAAGACGAGACGCATCCGGCCTGGGCAAAACCCGACACCGGGTGCTAACTTTCATGGAATACAACGAATTACCCGACACCTTAGTTTTCGTGGGAAATGACGATCGCTAAACCAGACACATGTGTGCAAGCTTGCAATCTCATGAACTTAGATCATGGCATGAAATTGTAAAATCCATTCATTCGAGTTTAGACTTAATATAAGATAGATCGAAAGTTAGCAGCTGTAGTGTTTTAATTTTTTTTACCTAAAACTTAGGCGGTTATCATAATTTGCACCACCCAGAGAAGCTGCAGCGAATATTTGAATGATGTAATATTCCGTACCTAATGGCATTGATAGGCCTTTTAAATGAATGCAAAACTTCGATATCTCACACGTAGTTTGTTTTATTTAAAAATAGGAAGTGCTTAATGAAAGACCCCCCCCCCCCCCCCCCCACCCCTCAAATTTTGGGACAACTATACAAAGACACCATTTTTTGACTGATATCAAAATCACTAGCATGAAAACTGGCTTATATTCTCAGTTCGCACTTGATTTTATTGAGATATTTCTTGAAAGAAAAAAATCAATACTTTTAAAAAATCTAAAGATATCTTTGATTTGATATGCTTTGAAATCATTTTCGGACATTTTTTATTTTTGTGAATTTTAAAGATCAAAATATAATTTTATGGCCAAACAGTTGTTCGAACGCACTTGCCATTCTTAAGTAAAACAAAATATTTGGTCCATATTGATGGCCCTTTTGTTGATACTAATATAAGTTTGGCCTGCTTTACTTTGAATAACAATCAGTTGCGCATTGAATTTGTTAAATTATTTAGACAATGCGACTCAATTTCGGTCCAGCAACCGCAAATTCTTGTTTCTAAATGTACGGCCAAGACGGAGCGACGAGAGCATCGAGTTGAGCAACGCGCTCAGACGGTTCATATATTTCCATGTCAAAGCAGCAACCAAAACAGAAATGTGATAGTAGCGACGAGCTCGATTCAGACTGATTTCGTTGCTCGGCGCTCTCTGCGCTCCATCTTGGCCGTACGCTTAGAAAGAAAAATTTGCGGCTGCTGGGCCGAAATTGAGCCACATTGTCAAAGACATTCACACTATCAAAAAGACGTCCCTTTCCATATACCTTCTTAAGCAACAGTTCTTTAAACGTTCTCAATAGGATTACAGTTTAAGTGGGCCAGTCAAGTATGCGAATATTTTTGTCTAAAAGCCAGTCTTCGTTTTGCTTTGAAGTAAACATGGATGTATTATCCTGTTGGAAAACTACATCAACCTCGCCGCATTTACCCAGATGACTGATCAAAATGTCTGCCAAGAGATTTGTATTTGTATTTTTTTTGTAAATTTTTAGATTTCTAGTCATTTTAGTAGTTATTAGAAGCTTGAGTAGCCTAGTGGGTAGAGCACTGGCTTCTTGCATGTGGGGTCTCTGGTTCAAATCCAGGTTCAGACGAGGGTCCGCGTACCAAGCTTTGGGTTCACCTAGCTCTGATTAGGGACCTGATGGGGAATAAAGTGAGTCGTCGAACTTATCACTCCACACTCGTATTTACAATGATTGAAAAATTGTAATGAAGCTCTCTACCAGCTTCAAACCCTAGACCCGTACGAAAGTTGTCGTGGGATTACTTCACTTTAGTAGTTATGAAACAGATTGAAAGCTTTAATTTGCAGGAGAATGCACGACAAACAGTACTGCTTCCACCACCGAAATTGAGCTTCGATCTAGCCAAGCTGTTTTTTGTTTTCAAATTATGCCAGTAGCAACTGGAGCAGTCTGAGCTATTAAAATATAACTTTTTGTCATCAGAAGAGAATACTGTTCCCATTCGGATGTCGAAAATATGTACTTTTTGGCAAATTGTGATCTTTTTTCACTCCCCAAGTGACAATTAATCGGAACTTTCCTTTTAGTTTCTTTCTTGCTACATTTGACGAAGATTGTATATTATCCGCAATGTGACGATTTGTTACAGTAGGCTGTAATGTGCCCTCAATTTATGTAGCAGATAGCCAACTTGTCCCTTCCTCGTGTCGAATTTTACCTTAATCATGCAAGGATAATTTTCTATTGACCTTTGTTGGAGTCTTAAAGCCAGAGCCGTTGCCTTTTTTCAACAAATTCCTGATTACACAGCTAAGCACTTTCCAGAAGGCGTTTCTGGAAGAACAACGATCAAACTAAATTCTATTGCGAAATATATTGAGCACAAACATATAATGTGATTTTAAACAAAATTTGCAGAAAAAGAGCTTTAAATTTCGCGTTCAAAGCGCAATCAATAATTGGTTCGCTCATACGAATATTGCAGCTCATACTGAGTTCCAATCACATTTTTCACTGTTTTTTCCAAATAAAACCGTTATTTCTTAACCATAGCAACTCCAAAAATAGGAAGAGAAAGGTTTTGTTAAAAATATTTTTCTGTGGGGAGCACAATTTGTGAATCATTTTCAGATGTGCGCAGACAAATTTTAAATTCCGTTGATAATAGAATGGAGTGAGTTTCACACTCCTTTTGGCCGAAAAAAATGTGTTCGAAAGATGCTACGCTAAGTTAATGGTCAATTATTTCTAAATTAATTGGAAATATTTTGTAAACAGTTTCAAAGTTGCCATTTTTGTGCAAATAATATAATAAAATGATTTTTCAGGTTGATAAAATACAAACTATCTACGAAGTATTTTTATTTGTCTGAAAACGCAATCATTCGAAGTCCTTTTTTATGACGAAATGATGTTTACAGCTTTTCTTTTCATTTCAAATTCTAAACCTCTGACGTACATACATCTACCCAACTCATAGATACATAATGTAGGTAGTCAGTGAATTGACGGTAAATATCGTACAAACTGCATATAGTGATGATTGAATAATTGAATACCGTGAATCTAATCTAAATCGGCTATTGAATTGGAGTGATTAAAATTTCTTCAAACTCTTAATAACATTTACACCTCTAATATCAGCCACGTGCAAAAATTCTTTCACCTCTTCATATAAACGAAAGGTCACGGATCCAACCAATTTTGCCTCTGCAACCATGTACCCCCCAAAGCCTTTTTCGAATATATCTAAACACATACCAAACAAACACCCCATCAACAAACAGCATAAGCGATAATTTAAATGTAATCAAAAGTTAGAAGCAATTTGTAACTGTCATGTTGAGAGTATATGCAATTAAAACTTTTAACATAGCACAATGTGGATTCTCGTGGGCGGGCGACAAAGTATCGAGTGGGAATTGTTGGCTGGCAGTACGATACATATTTGATTTACGGGTACTGGTGCGACTCAAGCTGGAATTCAGTCAAAGGACGTTTTAAAGCTGTTAAGGGACTTACATGAGCTATCATAAAATAAACGCCTGAGCCTCCGAATAATAAATGAAGAATGACTTTTTCAAAGAGTGATGATAAAATACTATGAAGCTAAAGTGAGTAAACGATTCAAAAGATCATTTCGTTGATATATTTCGAAAGTTAATGAAGAACATTTCAAAATTAAAGTCAATAAATTGTGATGAACGTTGAAGTTGATGTGATTGAGAATTGATGTCGCCTTAACTTTTCCCTGATTATCAATTCATATTGGACTTGCATTGGGAATAAATATTTCATTGTTAGTATTTTTTTTTACCGAACTTGAATATGCTTTAGCTTTGATTTTTGTTTGACTTCTTCTATTTTTGTGTTTACCTATTTTTACGTATTCATATTGATCCAGTAAAAAGTGCTTATGGATAGAAATGGTGTAGCTTCCAACACTGTTACTAGAAAGACAATTTTTAATGCACTGCTTTCTAAAAAAAAAACGAGCTTTTAGTCAGCGCGTACATCAAAATATAAACCCATTCATAAGTTCAATCGTGAAAATGGTGTCGATTTCATTCAACTGAAGCTTTTCATGAAATCCTTTTGACTTTGCAAAATCTATATTGCATATAAAATACACTACTTATTCACGGTTGAAATGTTTCCGAAACTGCCACCATAGTCAAAGATATTGCGTTTCATCTAAGCTTTATTAGCATATTTCAAATTGTGAAAGATACATTCATATTGAAGTTATTTTCAACTAGTAAATAAGCTTAGCAACATCAAATGCAATACATATTCGTGCATTTTATGATGAATGCTGTTTCTATTCGATCCAATGATAGTGTTTGTACATGAACATGTTTAATTACGTGAGATTTCAAGAAAGTTTTAGAATGTTTCGATGGGAAAATTAATGAAGATGGAAAATATGTTGAAGTTTGTTCTCACATAGATGTGTAACATATTTGTATCTTCGTCTGAATTTGAAGTTACTTTGGAATGAAAATAGATGTGAAATAATTAGGAACTATCAATATCATACACAATATTATTTTCAAATAAATTAAAAATAAAAAAATATTTATATGTGCACTGAAAGAGTATAGAATGTATTGAAAAGTATTTTGAAATTTTTTCAAAGAACGAGTCTTTTTATTTTCATATTTTTTTATTTTTATTTTCGTTTCGTGGAAAACGAGTGTCAAAAACCTTTAATAGGTATCCTGCGAACGATACAAGATTATGTGAGATTTGTACTCACTAAAAAACATCACCCGCCGACCACCGAAGCCCGAACCGGAACCGCTTTCAAATTACTTCAGCTTGGCCATGCTACTTGCACCTATCAGGTACCCCATCGAATTATTTCCGTTCTATTAGGCTTTCAGGATACTACGAGGCATCCTTCTTCTTTTTTGCAAAACAATACCAGCTCCACATATGCTGACAACTGACTGTGGCATCATCTCCACGATTGACTCTGGCGTCATAGGGCCAATTACAGAGAAAGGCACGTGCCGCTTCCTTGTGAAGCGGGTGCAATGGAAAAAGGTATGCAAAGCATCATCACTTTCCTTATCACAATACTTGCATAGCTTCGTCCTGATATTTCCCATTCAGTGAAGACACTTTTTGAAGTAGCTGTGGCCCGATAGCAACTGGCACAGGGAGAAGTTCATTTCACCGTGGCCACAATTAAGCCAAGGTTTTAAGGTGCAAATTAGCCTAATCGCCCATGCTCTCTTTGAACTCGTAGCACAGCGCTACTCTCAAAGCTCAAACGCTTGCACTCGTACTTGAGCAGCCAAAATTTGTCTTCCCACTTCTGCTCTGTTTAGAAATACCTCCCTGCGTTCGCTCGCCAATAGATCAATTGGGATTACACCCGCTATCACCAACACTAACTATCCTAGCTCAATACTTTTCAAATCTTAACGCAATGACCCATATCTCCACGCCATACAGCAACGTTGAGTGAGCCACCATCATAAGCAGTTTATGTTTACTCGCATTGGGACTGCAAACGTTTGCCATGAGTCTCACAAGCGAGATAACAGCCAGTAGCGCCCTAGTGTATACTTTTTGGATGTGTTCTCCATAGGTCAGCTTGGAGTCCAAATTCACTTCAAGATACTTAGCAGATTTTCTGGTCTCAAGTTCTTCGGAGCCATTCGTCATGGGTATAATGCTGAATATCCTCCTTTTCGTCAGCATGACAGTCTCAGCTTTTGCGATCGCCAGCTGAAGACCATTATTTGATTGAGCTAGGCGAGTTAAGGATTCCTAGATGTGATGACAGCAACTACATCATTTGCGTAACCCACCAAAAGCACGTCTTTCGGTATTTTAAGCTGTAAAAGACCATCATAAGCAATATTCCATAGGTCTGGCTCAAAAATGCTCTAATGGTTTTGTGTACAGTTCCCCGATTTGTTTCATAAATCCAATGGCGATCCGTCAGGTAGTCTCAAATCATTGCCAGCAAGTATTCCTCTATCTAAAAATGTCGCTGAAGAGAATTCAATGTGCCATCTTGGCGAATTAAAAACGTGACCAACGTCCAGCGTCACCAAAAACTGGAACTACTGCGCTAATAACTTCGCAGTTGGCACTTATTGTTGAGTGGCTACTCTGGAATCCAAGTTGGATTTTCGAAATTATTTTTCAATACCATTTCCAAAATCTGATAAGATAATATGAAACCTTTAATTTGGAGGAAAGCTAGAGTCTCTTGCAATGGGGCTGAATATTTTTTTTTTCAAGTTTCAAATCTCTCTGGAGGCTTGTAGTGAGTGTAAGTTAATTTAGAATAGAATTCAGAAAATTTACCAATGTGTCAAACGTTGGTACGTCTGAAGGTTTTGTGTGTTAGTGCTTGAAGATTTCCCGCGATTCGCTTCCGTATAGTAATTTCGGTCTAAGTATATGTTAGTTAATTAGCCATTTGTAGATTTTATTTAGCCTTTGAGATTTGATGAGAGAAGAAAGGGGTTGAAAGTAACTATTACACGTACTACGTTTATTTTGCTTGCGGTTCAACTTCGTCGATCGTAGAAAGTGAGTACTAAGTACTGTGGCCACCTGTTGCGATTCCATTCGTAGTGTTTGTCTCCTATCACGCATGATAGGAATTCTTTGTCCAGTTTTAACTTCATTTTCCACACATGGAAGTATCCAAAAAGAGTATTCAGAGAGAATTGCGAAGTTGAAGTGATGACCTCCGCTTGCCGAACGAATTAAAGATACACGTGTCATTAGTGAATAGTGCTAGTTTGGGATGATATTTTGAGATATCCGCATTATATAGATTATATAAAAGGTGGGATAGTGGATATCCTTGGAAGATTTCAGCTGCAATTTTCTTCTCTCATGAGAAGTATTTGTCGATTCTGACCAAGAATTTATCGCTCTTCAGAAAAGAGGTATTCAGAACACATCAGCCCTGCATACCAAGGCCTTCACCAGGTCGAACATAAGAATGAAGTGACCAGAAGCCAAACTGCTCAATTTTGCGCGTGGAAACTTTTATATTTAGAGATAGGATGTGCAGGATGACTGAGATAAGAAAGCCTGGGACATTTTAGAAGCTGCAACCCAAAAACTGTTAATTATTTACTTTTTAAATAAAAAAAAATAATTAGTATATTAAATTCAAATAGCACAATCAAAAAGAAATAATTTCGAATCTATAAATCTTAAAGCAGACAAAATGCGTACTAGGCTTGGTGTTTTATGAGATGTTTGTCTCTTGAGTAAAATGTTTAATTTCGTTATTGCAAGTGACACACATAGTATTTTCTTCAATATTGATGATGTATCATAGCAAAATATATAATTCCACTATTAAATTTTGTAACATTGGTTTCTTAATAATATTTTCGAAATTACAGGAATGAATTTTTACCCAAAATCATACTTTTTAAATTTTTGGAAAATTACAAACCAAAAACGATTCGATTCACGCAAGTGAATTCATTCGAATTTGAAGTCCGTTTCGTGAATTTAGAAAAGCATTCATAGCAGTAAAGCTTGCAAGAGTAGAGATACGAATACGATTTCGAAGAAATCTGGATAAAGTTTGTGGGCTCTGATTCATGATGTTATCGTAAACTTAACTTTTTGGGACAAAATCACCCACACAGCAAATATTTGAAATTTGCTATGTTTCTTTTTATAAAATATGCATCACAAGCACCAGCTACTGAAATTTGAATCATTGAGTTTTTATCTTTGATAGTGTATCCACATGTTGCTCTTTCAAGCTTTCACTACTTTTCGTTTCGAAAATGGTTTGCGCATGTAGCAATTTTGGGGTTCAAGCTAGGTTGAGCTTAACGAAACATACCATATAGTTTGGTGTCTGTGCTTAGCTGTGAAGAATCAGCTGAATATGGTAAATACTTCCTCGGCGCCAACTTGGAAGAATGAGGAGCTGCATATATAAATATGAAATGAATGGAGAAGACGCTGGAAAGAAAAAAGTTGCTTCAATGTTTATTTTTATTGCGTGATAGATCAAAATTAAAACATCTTATGTACAATAATTTGTTTCGTAGGCCATTTATATTTTTTTATAATTTATGTTCATATGCTATTGATTGAATATAGTAACACTCAAGCTGAGTGCGTGGAAGTATATTGGATATCTGCAAAACACAAAAAACAACAAATCTTACAAAATAAACCGACACATTATTAAATATTTGGTAGTTGTTACGACAGAAGCTTCTAACTCTCACAGCTCGAAAAAAACACCTTTTGTTTCTAAAAAAGAATAAACTTATATTTTTTAAATTAAATCAGTTGCTTTATTTTCGGATTGTTATGCGTGCCTCTTTCTATTTATTTCATCAGAAACATGGTTTAAGAAGCTACTCTAAAGCTGGTTCCACATGATCTAGCCAAAATAGCGAGCAAAAGGGCGTCAACTTAACAATTGTATAGTCTTGGTTAGTAAAGCACCGGCTTTGAGTATGCATAGTAATCGGTCTAACTTCATACATTTCTAACTTTCCCCAAAAAAGATAAGCATGACCACCAAAGCTAAATCCATTTGCTATCGGACCCTAATTCGGCCTTTCCTGACTCACGCATCCCAATCTTAGATTATCTGTTCCAAAACTGCCCTGGCATAGGTGGAAATATTTGAAAGGAGAGTCCTGCGTCAGTGCACTGACATGCTAAGAAGTGGCCGAAGAACCTTCTTCTGTATTAGGAGTCGGGACTAAAACCACATAGAGACCGGGACGTGGAGTTAACGACAAGGTTCTACAACCAGCAAACGGACATGCGAACGGATTGACCCGGTTACTGGGGAGTGCAGGTGGCCTCAATGAGCTATTTATGCACCTCGCAAAGATAGCTTGTAATTGGAAGCTCATAGATGCGGTTTTTGCTTATGAAGGTCTCATCGCAAACAGGAAGAGCTAGATTTAAGGACAAGAATAAGGATTTTGGTCTATTTAGATTAAGTTAGTTGTAATTAGGTATAAGATAGTATGTATATATAATAGCATATAAGTTAGATAGCATACAAGTAAATATTACCAAAATGATTCCAGCTCCTGTACAGGCTGGGTAATACGATTAACGTTTAACATAAAAAAATTAAACTACAAAAAATATTTAAAATAAAACCGATAAGAGCCAACAGGCCAACGTAGTAAAGCCATAAGATTTTTTTTTTATTACGGTTAAAAAACGAAATGAAGCCTTTTCAATTTAAAAAAAAAACACATTCTGAATCGGGCTCTCAATTAACGTAGCTTTGAATAGAACACAGTATGAAGGTATGACTTACCAGGCTAATCACTTTAAGCCAGAAGCACATACGCACTATCAGCGAATTGCAATTTCCATGTACTGAGAACAGAGACACACATAGTAAATTCAGTATCTATTTAGCAACATCTGATAGGAAATTATCGTGAATGTCAGTTAGAATAGTGTTTCTGAATATAGAGAAATCAAATTTAAATATGTTCATAAACATCAAAATCACATATGTTTCATGAACAATGAAAGTGTTGTGCTAGTTTTTTTATTCAATATTTGATTAATATTAATAGTTTATATGTCGTGGATAGAGGAAAATATAAATTCAAAAATATTAATGAAGTTTTGAACGAAATTGAGCTATTATTCTTGTTGTTATTGCTTCTACTTGCATTAAATTAGCAAATTTCAGTTGTTTTGCCTTCAAAAAGCTTGAATGTTATTTTGATTTAACGATTCATTTCCTACTTTGACAATCCTTCACTATTCGAGTGTATACACACGATTGACAACTATAATTTTGAAATTTTGAAACTTCAACGCTGCCAAACGAAGAAAAATAGCTCAGATATGAATCTGGGAAATTGCATATATGTAATGAATTTTCGCCTTTAAACATACGGAGAGCTCTTACCATTATATGTTTCACAAACTGTTTTTTTTTAATGTTTATTTTAGCTTACGAGCAGTCTACGAATAATCATTCCCACACTGGGCGCAAAACCGCCAAATTAAATGGAACTTGTCTTGATTTGAATTAAATTCAACCAAATGCTGCAGCATACTTCCATCTACCTCATAAAAAAGCTAATAGAACCAATAATAAATCTATCACAAATAAATATGATTCAGACACCAGACTTTTAGCCAAATTGCTTTCCACTCACGCCAATTATCATCTCTTCTAAGAGATGAAAATAGATTATTATGGGTAACAGCTTTGCATTCCATCCGCAAAATTCCAAAATCGGGGTCTCATGACTACTCGAAGCTAGTCTAATATCGCTCTTAACGAGACGTCAAGACATTCGATGGTGCAACGGTTTCGCTGCTTGGAATTGTACTATTGCGCAATAATTGGCAAAGTCTCAAAAGTTTGCACTATTTGCCGCAGGTTCTCTGAATTTTTTTAATTGAGTCTCCATAAAGGCTTGGCAAAAATAATTAAGGGACGATGAGACAATTTTGTTGCATATATTGAGCCTACCTCCTAAACTACTGGCCATCCCATTCTAAAACTTCTATTATAAGATAATTACTATTTTAGCTTAGTTTTCTTGTAAAAATAAAAAATTACCTGGCCCAAATCATTCAAATTATGAGAGTTCAGTCTGTTTAAATAAAGTGCCAAAGGGAGTTACATCCTTAAACCTAAGAAATATTTAAAATTTCAATGGGAGACAATTTCGTTCAGAATATATTTTTTGATTTGATATTTACATATTATTTTAATATATATTTCATTACATAAGCCTCTAGCAAATAAGAAAGTGAAATTCCAATCTATGCAAAACTTATAGCATATTGACTGAATCGATGCTTTAGACCTAGTTAAAGTTTATTCTTGAAAAAAGGAATTTTTCCAAACCAATTCTGTGCAATCTGTTAAAATTTCTGCTAAAAAATAACATTGTGCTAATACTCTTGTCTTGATGCAATGTAAAATAATATTTTTCCACGGATATCCTACAATAAACAAGTTTACACGTGTGATAATACTTTTTCTTGACAATATGCCTCTCAAATAATAGCGTGCATATCAGCAGTGAAAAAATTTACAGCTCAATTCCGATAAACCATATCTTCAAGAAACCAGATGTAGCAAACAATTTATTTTTTCCTTCTAATGGGATATTTTCAAATCCCCCAACCGAAATGATATCCAAAACTTTGCCCCAGAGAATTCTCGTATCTGTCTCTTTCGGCGGGAATTCCACAATGATGCAAAAAAACGTCTATTTGACTTGTCATTCGGCTGCAGATTTTCATTAATCATCAAGGACCAATTTGGGTTTTTGTCCGTAAGCCAACGTTCAACGTCACCGAAAAACCGATATAAGATTATAAGCGCAAAATACCAGGCAGAGAGCACGGGCACATAGCCAACCAAACCAGTCAGTCAGTCAGTTGGCAAGTGAAGAGATATAAAGAAGTGAGAGGGTGGAGGGGGCAGATTAA
Organism: Nemotelus nigrinus; assembly: GCA_947369275.1. Lineage (NCBI taxonomy): Eukaryota > Metazoa > Arthropoda > Insecta > Diptera > Stratiomyidae > Nemotelus > Nemotelus nigrinus. Next base: position 54,325,630 of record OX376375.1, on the reverse strand, counting down.
ACGAATCATTCATTCGTCGTTACTTTTTTCGCTAGTTTTTGCCCGCTACTCCAAGAAGATGTCCTTGCGTCGTGGGATTTCGGCGTTTTAATGGCGATGGCTCTGATGCGGGCTCCAGTTGTCACTATGTGAATACATGCAGCAGTAGGTAAGATATGTCGAATTGAAACTTGTACGGAGCGAGTTTAAACATGTATTTACAGCGAACGATGACTAAGACGATTACATTTGTCAAATCTTGATAAATCCAATGAAAATTGTTTTCAGATTTAGCTCGAATGACAAATGGATAATGTGGGAGCTTTAATGAATGTTAGACTGAGCGTGAGATTTGTGGTTGAAAGATACGGTACATTTTTTTAGCATGACGAGGATTCGTTATCTTTTTATTAACGTTTTGAAATCAAATTGGAAGTAATCTGTTTTTATGATGTATTTTTCCTGGAGAGGATTCTAGCCCATGCTTTAAATACTGAATTTGGAGGTCATAAATGAACTGTAGTAGGACTTATTAAATTAAAAAAATCAAGTGTATATGACTTTCTTAATGCTGACTACGAAAGTATTCACCATGTACTTGACTGTATAGATTGGACGAATACTCTTTCAACTTTAGATCTTGAGGAAGCCATTTCTACTTTTTACGATAAAATATTGGACACCGTTGAAAGATAGGTACCTAAGATTTAAAAAAAACAACAAAGCTGTCTGAACCATGGCTTGATAGGGAACTTAGGCATTTGCGAAAACATAGGAAAAACACTTTATAAGCGATTAAAGGAAAATATTGATTTTAATCCTTCTATTCAGGAAGCTTATAATGAAGTAGCTAAGCAATTCTTGACAAAGCCTCGCGATGCTTATGCCAATTGTATTAAGAAAACCGGTGATAGTCTAATCCACGACCCGCAAAAATTCTTTGATTTTGTAAATATGAAGTGAAAAGTCACAGGTTATCCATTGTCAATGTCCCATAATAATATCACCTCTGCTTCTCCGAAAGATATTTGCGATATATTTGCAGATAATTTCCAGAGAATTTTCAATGTTTCAGACAAATCTAACTCAAATGTTTCTCCTTCTAATTCAGTTCCAACCACTTTTGTTAGCCAAATTAAAATATCACGCGAAGAAATACGTAAAGCTATCTTAAAGATCGATTGCAACAAAGGTCCTGGTTCTGATCTTCTTCCACCGACCTTCCTGCGTAATGTGTAGAGCAGCTAATAACACCCTTGTATATATTCTTTAGCAGGTCACTTTCATCCGGTGTTTCCCCATCCTGTTGAAAACTTTCATATGTGACACCAATTTTTAAAAAGGGCGATAGACGCAGCGTTGGAAATGACAGGGGCATTGCCATTTTATCTTCCATTCCAAAACTTTTTGAAAAAGTTGTTTGCAATAAACTTTCCTCACTAGTTGACTCCCGTCTGAATGAGCAACAGCATGGCTTTAGAAAAGGTCGCTCAGCTATCACAAACCTGACAATCCTAGTTTCGACACGTTTTGTGTAAAATGGAGAAAAGCTATCAAATTGTCGGAGTCTTTAGCAAAGCTTTCGACCGAGTTGACCATTCTATATTGATCCTTAAGCTGCAGAAATTCAGACCTGCCGGATCTTTACTAAGCTGCTAGCTCAGTTCCTACCTCCACAATCGAATCCAACTCGTTAAATTTCAAGGAGTTTTATCAAAAAATATATTTGCAGCCCCTGGTGTTCCAGAAGGTAGCCATCTTGGCCCACTTCTCTTTGACATATTCACCTTCGATCTATCTGACGTCCTGTCAAAAATACCTCACCTACTTTATGCAGACGACCTCAAACTTAACCACACCATTGAATCTAAATTTGATGCACTTTTCCTTCAATCCAAGCTTGATTCTCGTATTCAGTGATGCAATATAAACAAGCTCTCGCTGAATATTGATATGTGCCTAGTTATAAGCTTAGACTGGGTCATTTAAACTTAACTTCACTTGCATCCAGAAGAATGATGATATCGGCCTGTTTCACATTTGACGTAATTAGAGGCGTTATTATAGTTATAATAGTAAATTTGTGAAAAATATCCCCTTAAGGAAGACAAGGTCCAATCGTTTACTAAAGGAATATCCACATTCCACCATATATGCAGCTAATGAGCCCGTGAATAGATGCTGCAGGGTTTTCAATGACTTTAGCAAATTTTATTCCCCATTGATTTCCAAACTATCCTTCAAATCTTTCCTTATCCAAGCCATTTATGCACCAACATTTTTAAGCTCTTTTTTAATGATCGTTTTTAATTGTTATTCTTTTATTTCATTGCTATTTTACTTATTGCTTATTACAAACTTATTTGTTTACTCAATTAGTTATTTATTTATATGTTATTTATTTGTAACTTACACTTTTCTTATTATTAGTGTTGTATTCATTTGTAGTTGGTTTTTTTAAATAGTTGGAAATTTCTATTTCTATGTATATGTATTGAATTAAAACTTATTACTATAGGTTGTTATCAGATTGTCGTTGAATAATTATCTAAATATCGAAGAATTGGTTTGGTTTCACGCCTTCACGCCTGATACGGTTAATAGGATCCCAGCAAAGAAAACCCATTTCCATGGGTGAATCAGGATGCTTCTCGGTAATCAATAAACTGTCTTTTGATAAAGCTCTAGTCTATCAAGATTTTCCAATCAAATTGCGAGCATCTTTTCAACCGTTGCTTGCATGGTATTGTATTGAATAAATATGAGCTAGTATCTGGAAATAAAAGCCGAATTATCTTCCACTGAAGTTTCTTGTCGTTTGTTTTCACATTGTAAGATGCTGGAAATATATTTCAGCACGAAAAAACTGCTTTACAGACACGAGCCACATGACTTGTCTCACCAGAGCACGCATTAGCCATCAGATACTCGCAGCAAGCTGTTGTTACACTTTCATGAAATAAGTACACAAACCAAATCTGTTTCAGCAATCTCGGAAGCATCGCAGCATAAACGGCCTGCCACGGGCTTCACCACTAGTGGCTCGAATCGTACTTTTTTCTCGCCAACCCAACTAGTCAAAAAACCACCGCTAGCGACCACAAAATCTTTCACGTGCCTCATCTAACCACGATTGGCATTCAGGTGGCGGCAGCGTTGTTAAACCGCGGTGCTTTCGGTATTTGTCACCTCGATTTCGAAATATTGTGCACGCCAATGCTGTAATGAATGAAAACAAAACCTGTACTAAACATATCTTTATTCATTTCGATGACTGTACATCTGGACGCGAACACTCGATCGTTTGTTGAGCTTATTTTTCCGGGAATATTTTGTGACCTTATTTATAATCTGATTGAGTCATAAACTTCATTGTGCCTCCATTGACCCTGAAGCTGGTTTTGATCGAATTCCACTCTAAGCTTACGCAAACTTCTTTGGTGTGCACATTATAAGATTTGCGCAACTAGTTGTGCACATTATAAGATTTGGGCAACTGGCTGTGCACATTATAAGATTTGGGCAACTGTTCTGCGTATGAATTTAATGAGCGTAGCATAAGTGTATCTTTTTAAAAGGTGCGTTTTTTACGTCTCAATCAGTGGCAGGTTAGAGTAGGCAGCATTGAAAACAACAGCAACTGAGGCAGGATTATTCTTGTTTTCAATGCTGCCTACAGTAACCTGCTATTGATCGAGACTAAAAAAAACGCACCTAATTTATTAACACTTGCTATGCAGTTGAGAATTTCGGTTTTGTTTCAGTAACCTAATTATTCGAATATTTATTGATAAACACATTTTTTTACTTATGTGCCCTCTCTAGTGGACATCATTAAATATATGCCGCTTGAATTCCCTATAACCAAAACGAAAATATTCCTTGAAGACCCAGATTAAAATCTCCACAGTCATCACTGCTCCAAAGGCTCTCACAAATCATCTGTATCGTGAACAGCACCAACATCTCACTCTTCCCCCATTCCGAAACTGCCAGATCAAATCCGTTTGACTTCCCATATATCAAACGAAATTCTACGATTTATTGCTTTCGTTTCGCAAAGGACATGAGATTTGCATAGGTACGATATTGCGTTGTGCTATATCGCGTTCATTGCGTTGACCAGCACTACTCTGGTCGTTCCGTCTTTTTACCGAATCTTGCCAAACACATTTCTATTGAAATTTCACCTACACTCACCGCAAGTCCGTTTACAGTCTTACTTTGTTCAAGTGGACTGCCCATTGTGATCGCCGGTGCGCTTTAGGTCCTTTTCTGGCCATAATATTCAAATCTCAAAGTCAAGCATAAGCCTGGCAGATGTATGACTTTCAATATTTGCATAATGCTCTTCTCTGAGTTCTGCTCCACTCGAATTTTTCCAATAAAATGACGGTAACGGTGTTGGCTTTCGATGCAGTGAAGCATCCAACTGTTTCCTCGTCCTTTGCCAGTACGATGCTGGGTCTTTTCACCAGCCGAGCGTAGATAACATCTTTGCGGTCACATGATGTTCAGCTTAAGCTTAGTAGCCAGGAATTCGTGTTAAGGTTTGCTATGCGATGAAAAGAAGTGAAGAGCTCAGTGTTTGTACGAATATGAAAATAGATTCGTCGGAATGTAATATTCGAGCTTTGAACGAATTTTATTGTCACACGATTTTTTACGATTTATGTATATCTTTTTAATTGTCAAATCTATATGACTTGTCGAACTAACTGTCTCTGAAAATCAAAAGTGTAGTAGCTGTTGTTTTGCCGAAGGAAATTGGTTTGATTCAAATACCTCATAGTTTTTTACCTTCGCTATCGAAACAAGTTTCGAAACTCAGCCCAAATACAATTCAATTTTATTTTATAAAGTGAATTGCATACTTAACAGTGAATTGCATACAAGCAAATACGTTTCTTATTTAAATCAGTAAAATCAAATCATATTTTGAAGCAGAATCTTTAATTTCTGATCTATTTGGCATCAACTTGCCCATTTATTTCCTATTTGCTTTAATCAACAGAAATCTCATCAACATTTTTTTTTTGCAATTCAAAATAAAAAAAAAATATTTAAAGGGTATTTTATGTTTGATTAAAATTTTACTCCACTGCGTTTTGTGAAACAAGCATACTAATGGGTGAAATAGCAGCCAAATGTTGTCAATAGCTATAAGGTGAGAATTTAATTCACCTTTTGGCAACATTATTAAGTATATACCCATTAATTCTCACATTTATCAATCAATCTGAAAGCATAATTATGTTACTTGACTTGTCATTAAGCTTGCATAATTTGTTCATAGGCTCCTAGGTTTTTTTTGCATAGTCTTTTGACTTTTTCTGAACTCCCACGATTTTTCCCTGACTCTCTAGAATTTATTTACACCTCTTAATTTTTTTTACCATCCTGACTTTTCGCTGCAACTCCTAAATTTTTCTTCTTCCTCCTCCATTTTTTCTTGGCTCCAGAATTGTTTTTTAGCCCTGATTTTTTTCCTGATTTTTTCTAAGCTCCCATGATTTTTTTCCTAGACTTTTGAGTTATTTCTAGATGCCCTTGATTTTTTCTTAGTTGCTATGGTTTTCTCCTAGCCCACCGATAATTTTCCTACACCTCCTGAATCTTTTCATAGTTTCCACATTTTTCCTTAGACTCACAGAATTTTACCTAGACTCCTCTGATTTTTCTTCAGCTTCTGTGATTTTTTCCGGACTCCTAAGATTGTTTGTAAAGTCTAATGATTTTTAAGCTTTTATGATTCTTTCGGAGTTCCTTCGAATTGTTTTTAGAATCTCCTGATTTTTTCTTAGCTCCTCTGATATTTTTTACCCTAATCCAAGAATTTTTTCAAGAACTTTTAATATTTCCGAAATTCCCATAATTTCGCCTTCGACTTCCAGTATTTTCCCTTGACCACCCTGATTTTCCTTAAGTTTTTGGGATTTTCCCCCAGACTCCTAGGATTTTTCCTAGAGTTCTTTGAGATTTCTAAGGTCTCATATTTTTTTCTAAGGCTCCCAAAGTTTTTCTTTGACTCCTTGAATTTTTCCTAGGCTCTTGTGATTTTTTTCTGAACTACTAGATTCTTTTCTAAGGCTTTTTGATTTTTATAAGCTGAAAGGATTTTTCTAAGACCCCCCAAAACTTTTTCTAGACTTTTCTGACTTTTTCTAAGCTCCTTTGACTTTCTTCTGATTCCTAGAATTTTTTGAAAGCTTCTTATCTTTTTCGGAGTTCCCCAAAAACCTTTTTAGAATCTCCTGATTTTTTCTTCCTCTATGATTTTTTTCCATAATCCTAGAATTTTTTTCAAGAACTTTTCATATTTCGTAGGTTCCCATGATTACATGACTACAATGGTTTTTCTTAAGCTTTTGAGATTTTATCTCCAGACTCCTGGGGTTTTTTTTCTAAAGTTCTTTATTTTTTTACGACCTCGTGCTTTCTCCTTAGGCTCCCAACAATTTTCCTTGACTCTCGTGATTTTTTCTAAGCTTTTGAGATTTTTTCTAAACAACTAGGTTTTTCTAAAGCCTTCTTATTTTTTAAGATCAAATGATTTTTCATAAGACCTCCAGCATTCTTCCTAGAGTTTTCTCATTTTTATCAGCTTCCTAGAATTTTTTTTAACTGCTTTTTGATTTATTCTGAATTCCCATAAACTTTTCGAAGGCACCCAGAACTGTTTTAAAGTCTTCTAATTTTCTCTAAGCCCTTCTATTTTTTTCTAAGACTCCCCGAATTTTTTCTAGAGCCCCTGATTTTTCCTAAGACTGTCAGATTTTTTCCTAGAATATCTTGATTTTTTTAAGCGCCTATAATATTTTTTCAAACTCTAAAGATTTTTTCTAAGGCCTTTTGGTTTTCCAAAAACTCCCAAGGTTTTAGCTAGGACCATTGGCAATTTTTTTTTGAGTCGAAGCCTCTTTTTCAAGCTGCTGCATCTTTTTTTTTAGAGACTTTTGATTTTTTTAAGCTCCTATAATTCGCCGAATTGTTTTGTAGTCTCTTGATTTTTCCTAAACACCTCTGATTTTTTTCTAGAATCTTACGATTTTATCTTTTATTATGGTCCGATAATTTTTCCTAAGACTCTTAGAAGTTTTTCTATACTTCTTCGATTTTGAAGCTTCCATGCTTTATTCCTTGTCTCCCAAAAATTTCCCTACACTTCCTAACTTTTTTCTAAAGTCCCATGATGTTTTTTCAGATCTTCAGAATTTGTCCTAGACTCCTCTTATTTTTTCTAAGCTCCTGTGATTCTTTCTCTAGACTTCTAGAATTTATCTCAGAGTCTTTTGAATTTTTCCAAGCTCCACGATTTTTTTTAGATTTTATTTATTCGAGAGCCCCTCTATTTTTTTTAAGTTCCCATGACTAACTTCCATCATCTATTGAATTAACCAGCGGAAAAACTCGCAAGAAGCGAAAGAGACAAGAGGCGACAGTTGCCGGAGCCGATGTAAATTATGAAGAGAACCGGATAATACAAGAAAACGTCGCGAATTCAGCAGCGTTACTCGTTTATTCGTGCAAAAAATTTCGTGTTTGAAATTCTAACGAAAGTTTAAAGTAGTTTATTTGCGCTTCCGACTGAAAGGTATTATTGCTAACAGTTATTGTATTGATTTCGATTTCGAGTTATTGTATTGATTTCGTATATTCAAAAATCTATTGATTTCATTTCGTTTATTTTTTATTTATTTTTCTTTTCTTTTATTTATGTATTGTTAGGTCTTCATCATTTGTGAAAGGAACCTGCATGAAGGGTGCTCTTTGTGTCGAACATTATTGTGTAGCATTACATTTGTTAAGCTCTACATATTATTCAGCTTCATCAAAACCTCACTTCTATGAGCAGGTCAGGAAAGTACCTACAACAGGTGGTTTCGTTATCATAAATATCTATATGCTATGTCACCGTTTTTGAGTGCTTTTTTGAAGCCTAGGGATGATACTTCAAACCAACATTAACCTATTATTATAACTTACAATTCTGATGATTTAGCGACGTGCGAAAGATTAACTTAGCTTCAGAATTGCAGAATTATCTAATTACGTAAAAAATTCAATCGTTGACTAGAGCTGCTCATCATTTATGTAATTCAATCGGTAACGGAATTGAATAGGGAAGCAGCCGGAAACAATTAAAGAAAAATAGACAATTCATCTCTATAAGACACTTAAGAGCCCACGTCCCTCACCTCAACGAAAATACAGTGTTTTCAACTAAACCTACAATTTCAAATTACAGACTCCAACGTCAGGCTCAAAACGTTTTTAATCCGTAAATTATCGTTTTATCTCTGCAATAAAATCGAACGATACTAGCAAAAAGAACAATCCTCTCGTACCCACTGTCTTACTTAACTGAAAACTGGAGAACAAGAACACTCATTACTATCAATATCGAGATTTGCCTTATATAATTCCGTAAATCCGAATTAACATCCATGTTCTCGCTAAGACTCCTTCTGCAAGCAACAACTACCTAACATAAGCGACTGTATCCATCGAAAGCTTTGTCGGCGAAGCAAATCCTTAATGGAAATTTATCACGGTTTCGATTCCTGTCGAATTTTAATTCCGACGATTCATTTTAGTGAATGCGGCTGGATTGTGAGATTTCGATACGCTCCGGCTGTATTGTTTTGTACGTGGAACATTGGAGCAGGGAATCGTTCATTGCGATGCATGTCTAAAGACGGTGTGATTGAATTTTAAATCGGTAGATATTGGGTGCAAAAATAACGAATTCGAGGATTCGATTTGAAAGAGTTGAATATAGGTGTTTCTGCGAGTGTGAATACTTGGAAAATGTTTGTGATTTTTCAGAAAAGGAAAAGGAGGATTGCATATTTTTAAGATGGATATAAAATTATGAGAAGTTGTTGGTTTTATAGTAATTCAGTTGTTGCGAAATTATATGCAAATTTAAGAAACAATTATCACTTAAGAGATTCAATGTTTTTAGTATGGCTCTCATTTAATCGCCGAAATTGGGTATAGAATTTGAATTTGTTGTTGAAGATTGCTAAAACTATATAATAATGCTGTTTCTTTTAATAATTTATTAGCTGTTTTTAAATCTGTTGGTGATGAATGTGACTTCTATGAATATATGTGGCACTCTGATAACGATTATCTCATCAACGTCAGAGTACCATCGGTCGGAAACAAGTTACTGTCAAGTGGTGAGCTAATTCTTTCAAATCGAAGGTAAGTTTGATGCTCGAACTTTTTAAATTATCTTATGTTCAAACAGAGCATAATAAAAATGCAATCACTAATTTCGTTTTGTTGCTCTCGGTTAACCTTATATTCTTCCGGAAATTAATTTACAGTGACCATTTGAGATATGGAATTTAGCTTTTTTATAATTTTTTTTTCATTCTTATTTTTCATTTTTATTTTTCATTCAATTCACTTATTTATTTATTTATTTGTTTGTTAAACAACTATTTTATTTTTAAAACTGGTGCTCAACTAAAATAATAGTAAATCATGATGTAAAAATGCAAAGAGCAAAGACTATCTGAGAAGCAAAAGGAATTAAAATAATAATAACAATAATATTGATAATAATAATTATTATTATAATACTGAATATAATAACAAAAATAATAAAAATAAAAGCTATCATGGCATTACTTACATAAGTAAACAAACTATCAAAAGGATGGCAAGACCTGAAGAAAAAACCGTACATGTGCGTAATGTCCAGATCGAACTTAAGTTTCAAGTCAGAATTCAGAGTTCAGAGTCAAGTTTTTTTAAGTTTTAAACAATAATCAGATGGGATCCAGAAAGATACCAGTAAAGTATTACGGGGACTTTCTTCCATGCATAAGACATTAGGTGGCATTTTGGTACGTTCCGAGCAAGTGAGCTCTTTGCAAGTTTTTGAAAATCTAACCTTGCATTGCAATGCAGACATGAATTCCGAGCCTGTAATTTGCTTCTTTCTGTTCGTTTCCTTTTTAATAGCTTCTAATCATTACAATTATTCAACAACCGATATGATGGCGTGCAGTTTTCATTGAAAGTTGAAACAGTTCATAGCTCTCACGTGACCAGAGCTAAAAACCACTCAGTTAAAATTCAATATTTAATAGTATCGGGATCAAAACATTCCCTAACGACTTCTTATGAGATTTTTCGTGGGATTTTTCATGCGATGACCCATGCAACCTTTCTGATGATAATCTATGTAATATCTTGCACGATTTATTCTTGAATTCACCACGAGATTTTCCATGCAATTGTTCATGGATTTACCTTTGGATCTCCGATGAGGATCTCCCATGCAATTTTTCATGTTTTGTTTTTGTGCGATAACTAATGCATTTTTACTTTTGTTCTTTATACATATATATATATATATATATATATATATATATATATATATATATATATATATATATATATATATATATATATCATCAAAAATATATATCATCAAAAATATTCAGTGACTATTTCTCAGAAACGCGCCATCCGATTCAGCTGAAACTTTAAGGATACATTGGTGTAAATGCAGAATAGGTCCAGCTTTCACTAAAAGTCAATTATCTTTAACCCTTTGCCGCCGGCAGCCATTTTAGTGATATTTTTAATATATCTTTTATTTCGCTCACAAATAATGTTTGCAAAAATGAAGTTAGTAAAATAAACTTTAAACGTGTTTCACATGTGAACCGGGTAATGTTTTGGACTTTTTTTTAACCCCATGTGTGCGCTAGATGCCTAAAAAGAGAACGGGAATTTTTAAATTACGATAACTTTTGATAGAGCTTTTTAAATATTATGAAACTTTCAGAACATATTGGCATTATTAAGTTGTAAATTTGTGTAGCTTTTAGTGCGCATGTTGGCAACCCTGTAGCAAGGACAGGTGCGGAAAGTAACAACCTTTAAAGCATCGAATCTCCCGAAAAATTATTGATTTTTGAAAAAAAAAACCACTCATAAATAAGTTTTATGCTCAACTCTATAGCCAAAGTAAAAAATTTGAAATTTTACAGTGGGCACGCCTGGTAACCATTTCCCAATTTGCCTATATTTTTAGCATCAAAAACTTCTGTTCACGGAAACTCACGATTTGATAATCAGAATGAATTGAAATTTGCAGAATGTATTGTTCTTAGATACGACCAGATCTGATGGAAGCAATTTTGAAATGCGGACAATTTTGTGCCAGTGGTGCCATCTTGAAAAATCACTAAGAAACATAACTGCTTTTGGCTCCATAAATTCTGATCCAGTCATTCGATTATGACGAAATTCACACAGTAGCTGAACCTTACTTTAAACCACGTTTGGAAGTTTGGCCAAATTTGGTTGAAAAGTTCGGTTAGAGCTGCCAGCTGTGGTAATTTTGGTTTCTTAAATTTTGATAATTCCTGAGAGAAATAAAGCTCTTTGCCATATAGCTTCCACTACAGTCATTGAATCATAACGAAATTCAAATGGCAAATTAAGCTTATTGTAGACAATATTCAATAGAAATTTTAGTTCAAAACAATGATAGGTTTGCCAGCTATGGTTGTTTTTGTATGTGCTTTTAGTAAGCGGTTTTAGCATAGAATTTTCAAATTGTAGTGATCTTATAGTGAAAATAAACACCAAATATTAAAATTTAGAAAATTTCAAACCTTTTGCGAATGGTAACCCTAAATTTCTTTGCATCCCTATAACTTCCAATGCAGTCATCGAATCAATACGAAATTCACAGAGCTGGTTGACTTGAACGTAAGGCAGATGCGACATATTTTTGGCTTCGGTGCTAGTTAAGGGCTGCTAGCACTAGGCCTTTTTGTTATTTTCGATTCCAATAAATGCTTGCATTAAGTATTTTCATCACAAACATTTGGAATGAAAATAAGTAAACATTATTTAAATTTTCTAAGCTCTGGACATTTTTCGAATGGCAACCCCAAACACCTTTCTATCGCAGTAACTTTCGATGAAGTCACCGAAATTAAAATAAGCTTATATTCTATTATTACTTAGGGTGTATTAGTTTTAAGTAGGAAAAGTAAGTAGTGGTAGAAAACACACTCAAAATCTGCACAAATCCTCTACTGTTCTTCGAACATTAGTGTTTCTAGCGGTTCTGATGCGCTAGGGTTTTTTTATATATTTATTTATTTATTTGCTAAGCAACCATTTTATTTTTAAAACTGGTGCTCAACTAAAATAATTGTAAATCATGATATGAAAATGCAGAGATCAAAGACTACCTATAATAATAATGATGATAATAATAATAATAATAATAATGATAATAATATTGAACATAATAACAAAAATAATAAAAATAAAAGCTGTCATGGCATGACTTTACACAAGTAAACAAAATATCAAAAGGATGGAAAGACCTGAAGACAAAACCGTACATGTGCGTAATGTCCAGATTGAGCTTAAGTTTCAAGTCAGAATTCAGAGCTCAGAGCCAAATTTTTTGAAGTTTTAAACAATAATCAGATTAGATCCACATTTGATATAAAATCTGATAATCCGAACGGTTTTTCATGCAATATTCCAAACGATTTTTCTTTTGATTTCCCATACAAATTGTCATCGAATTTTCAAATAAATTGACTTCAATTTGTATATTACACCGAGCTGTGTTAAAAAAAGGGTTTTAACGGTGAATTCATGGATTTTGTTTGAAACAGTGAGCCAGTCTTCTCCTTCTTCTTGCCTTTGGGTAACGAGTTTATGAAGAGGCAGCTGTGGGTGATATTTTGAAACGAGTGACACCCGTTTATATTCTTCTCCCATGAGGAAAGCCATTCGATAACTGTAGGGCTATTGACCCTTTCTGGCTAGAAGGACAATATTTTCCCAAGATAATCTCCTTGGATCTTTTCATGCAGTTTTCATTACAACTTCGAAAGAGCATTGTCATGAAATTTTCAATGTAATTTGTGAGGCAAGGCACATGCAACTTATCACGACGTTCCTTTCGATTTTATTCAAATCTTTTGGTGCAACTTTTCATTTTACATTTCACTGCAGAAAAGTTTGCAAATTTTCAATTCAGAAATATTTTCAAAAAAAAAAATATTCTTAAAAAACTGCATGAAAAATCGCCTAAGATATTACCCAAAATATTTTCATTTAATTTTAATTTTACTTTACGGTGTTTTCATGCAAATTTTACAGTTTTTCATTAAAAACTGTAAACGAAATCTCATGTTACTTTTCATACAGAATTGTATGATACTTTTTGTGCAGAATTTTCGTGTTTAAATTTTATCTAATTTTCATGCAAATGTTATGTAACTCTTTTTACTATTTTTGATGTAATTTTTCATGGTATTTTCTAAGGAACTTCTACTGCAACATTGAGTTTTCTCAGGAATTTTTAATGCAATTTGTAAGATCAATTTTTAGATTTTTTGCGATCAATTTTTAATACTATTCAAAATTTAGTACTTGTGCACCAACTGTATCTGAACATTTGCAGTGGAATCGCTGTTGTCGTGATATGTGTGAGTGTAGTTCTTATGCCTTAGCCCTAAAAATAATTATTTCATTTGAGGTATAAACTGAACACGTTGACTTTAGTTTGGCAAAGAAAGATTTATGAAAGCCACAAAGACTGTGTCACGTTTTCCACCAAGTCTAAATTCAACCTGTTTCGTTTAAGTAGATAATTTTAAAAATCACTTAATGGAAACTTGTATAATTTCGATCCATGTGCATCTGCAACCAAACTAAAATTGCTTTCCTTTTGTAATTTTTTAACTGAATTTCAAAGTTGACAATGCATAAAATGTGCAGCAACTTACTCTGGACTTAAAGCCCATCGTTTAGTACTAGCCAAAATCTGAATACCATGGTATAATTGAGACTCAGTGAAGCACTGCTGCTAGAGGTTTGCTATTCTAGAGACTAATATATGAGCAGACTAACATTCAGCATCGTACTCAGCTAGCTAATTTTTGAGCCGCAGTACAATTATTCGCATACCAGACAAGTCGAATGCTCCAATGGCCTTGTTTATCGCCCTTCTGAGTAGTGTTTTGCTAACCGACTGAGTAATAGCTCATGACGCAAAAATTCGTTTGTCACCGCATGACAAAATTACAGTTTTCTAATTTCGATTTCGAATTTCAAAACTACCGAACATGATAATGACTATTGAAGAACTTAAGGAAAATTTCGCCAATTTCAGATATCCTTAATAACATTACATTTATACTACTGTGAATTCGGTTTCGTAGAGTTAGACCATTGATATTTCACATATCAGCTAATTGGATTCCTCGTTGAGTCCATTGCGGCTGATCAAGACGTTGCGTTGAATTGTCACCTCCGGATTCAGAAATAAAGCCTAACTACTGGTAATATTTTCAAGTTGGTCCCCAATATATACTGAAAAACGCTTTGCTGGCTTACTTCAATTGTTCAGAGATCACTTCGTCGTAGTTATTTGTTTGTTGATTTGGGCCCGTTTGATGGTGTTCGATGCCAGGGCTCTTAAGTTTCACCTTTATTGTACATTTCTATGCATAATTCGGTAGGTGAAGAGGCTCAGTGAACATAGTATCTTTCCTGCTACTCTAATGAAAACGCAGTATTGCCTAACTTATCAGGTTTGTTGCGATATCAAAACCAGTTATGTAACTTTCTACTCCGTTCTGGCCCTACTGAAGATCAGCTGCACACACAGAAATATGAAGCTCCAAGTCTACAAATCAATAATCAGACCGGATGTGAAACTTGGACCCTTACCCAAGCATCCGCAAACATCTTGAACGCCTTCGAAAGACGGGTACTCAGGCGTATGATTGGAGCTAAACAAGAGTGCGGCCAATGGGGGGTAAGGTACAACCACGAGTTGTACGAGGTTTTTGATGAGCCAGAGGTTGCTACAATAATGAAACTGCGGAAGCTGCAATAGGCTGGCCACGTGCAACGAATGGACGAGCATCGATTACCTAAGAAGGTATTCGACGGAAGGGCCGAGGGTCGACGACCAGTGGAAAAACCAATAAAATGATGGTCTGACTGTCGACGAAGACTGAGAAAAGCTGCTCGGTTTTCGAAATTGGAGTACGCGGTCATTGGACCAAGACAACTGGAGGCGTCACCTGCGAGAAGCCAAGGCCCGAGAGGGGCTTTAGTGCTACGACAACGACGAAAGATTTCCTCTGACCACGCGTTTTTCAGCATACAAATAAAGAATAAAGAGCACCTTCAGATTATATTATAGGAGCACATGAATTAATTTCTGAAGCATGATTTGATGAAGTGCGTGTTGCATGAATTCTGATATTTTCTGGCTTCAACAAGTATTTAATCGGATCTTGTCAGCTTGTTTTTTTTTCTGGCGAGAAGTCGTACTGATGGTTTCTAGGAAACTCACTTATTGCCGCTATAACACATCACCGCTCCTTATGGTCTATAAATAATCTCCATGCCCATTGGTAGTTAATTGAGTTGGAGTTGAGTCTACAGATTCAATTGTAAAAAATTGGAAACTGCTGTTTTCAAAAAGCAATAAAAACTGCTATTGTTTTTCCTAAATAGTAGTTTTAAATAGCAGCTAAAAAACAGCCAATAGCAGCCTGTTACTTGAAAGATAACATTGTAGTGGTGTTGCAACGTGTTTGGTTCCTGTGCTATTTAGCTATCGGTTCGTTGGTTTCGCTACTTCGCGTGAATTTCAAATGTAACTTCAATATGCCGCAAGGGTTTACTGGCATCCACTTTTGCAATTAATGTAGATGCATAAAGTTTGCTTACTTCGCGCATAGACCTTAATGCATGCTGTTATTGTTCTTTGACTACGGTCACCGATGTCTGCTTTTATGTTACCCAAATAGAATTTGAGGAAAACAGTAAATTATCAGATTTTTATGTAATAGTCTGCTGTTTCTATTTCTAAAAAACCATTGAAAAATAGCAGCTGAAAAATAGCAGTTGGAAAATAGCAGTCTGCTATTTAGCAGCTCATTACTACTAGAAATCTGACCCTTTTTTTCTACCTTATTATCGTTCTATGTTGGTACATTTGAATTAATTTTTAACTACAAGCCTAAGAAACGTATTGTAAACTGCTTTCAATTTTAGGTTCTACACCAAGCTTGGCTTTAGAATCCATTTCTCTATATGCACTTTCAATATTCAATATTTTATTAATAATTAAATACAAATGGTTTTTTTCTATTCTTATTATTTTTTCTTTTATTGGATTGTGACAAATAGCCTATTTTTTGAAAATTGTTTCAGTTTTGATTCCATTATCTATCTTTTAAAAATAATTTTTCGTCATTGTTAATTTGATTTTATTAAATTCATTAAACAAAAACTGACCAAACTTCAGCATATCTAATATATTATATCGAATAAATAACTTTGAATTAAACCCACATTCCTTCAAAACTTTTCTAGCCAACGATGACTTATCTCTTTCAGAGTATTGAACAACAACAACAAAAAACCATCCGACACGGAAATTTCACGCATAGTTAGCCAAATAATTGAACTTTCAACAATTGCTTTCGTAAATTATCCAGTGTGCAAGGCTACTACTAAAACTTGAGCTGTTTTCCTCGAATTTTCCACCTTGTGGACATGCCTTTGAAATACCGCAAGAAACTTGCCTCCGCAAAACGACGTTCCGATGAAGAAAACACTTTAAAATACGGGACCAATACATTCCTGCTATATTTGCCCAGCTGAAGTGCATTGTAGTTGGTGTTGCTATTGATCCTACTGGTACTTTTCGCAGTTACCACCCTGTCTTGTTGTTGGTGCTACTGAATTATTTGTTTGGAACTTTTACCCATTCGGACGAGGGAAAAAGGAGGTGTTTAGTTCTAAAGTGCATAAGGTAAAAATGGCATGCATCTTTGGTGAGTTAATGGTTACGCTCCCATATCGTTTTCCAGTATAGAGGATGCTCATATTATTTACCCGAGAACTTTTCACAGCGAAACAGTCAAGACGTCGCGAAGAATGAGAAATAAGACTTTACACAAAGTTTTCTCGGGAAAATTCTGAAAATTTTAAACAGGCCAGCGTTGTTGCATTGCTGTGGCTTGGTAGATTGGTAGTTTGGCTGGAAGTTTAAACGAATATTTTGTTCCGTTCAGGTGTCATTTTATATTTATTGGTTATAACGAAAGAGTCTTTCTCTTACGTAAAAAGTGAAATAAGTTTAAATTGTAGAGGGCAACTATTTTAATCGGTGCACTAAACCATTAAAGCTTTATCGTGGGGCTCGTGCACTTGGAAAATATGTATAATTGCGGTTTTTACGTTTTGAATTTCAGTGCGTAAAAGAATGCACAATTATTATTGAAGATGTTTAATCAACTCTTTACTCTCTTTCATTCTATAACGTTAAATTATTTTTGACTACCGCTGTTTAAATCATTTCAACGCATCTGTTTTTCTTTGTTTCCTAGCAATATCTTATCTAGTATCTTATCGCGGAAACTGCCTAAACTCCCATCCTTCCAAACATTTTTCCAGGTATCTGTGCAAAATCTATGTCTTGTTATACAATCCGTCATATAAATCTAAATTATTTCAGCACAACGATAATAAATTTCTCATGGTTTCGTAGAAAATGCCTTATTATCATTTTATATTAAAATTTATAAATCCACCGCATCAAATTTACCTTCACTGATTTAGTAGCATCTAAGCCGAATCACAAGATGGATATCAAATTCTGAAGTGAAGCTATTTCATAGGATTTATGATCTATTCCACCATTTGACTGGTTAGCCTTGAAATTTACAAGGAAAATTAACGGGAGTGTTTGGTTTTTCGGTCCAAGTAGTGTGACAGCATCAGTTACTGGCTTGATTGGAATTTAATGGTTGAATAATGAAAAGGTTTTTGAATTTTTACACCAATATATACAAAATAAAGTGGTGTGTAAGATAAAATGATGAAACGATGAAATGATGAAATGATGAATTAAATATGACAGAATGAGGTCTTGAGGCAATTTTACTGCGAAAAATTGTAAATTAGTGAAGAAAACCCTAGATGGGAGCATTTTGCTTTACCTTCATTTAGCCTCAGCTGTTTGAATAAGGTTCAATTTTCACTAGCTAACTTATGTTACTGAAAATTATTCTTACTTTCGATTTTTCATTCAGGTTATATTTTTGAGTTCTTCCATGCCCAATAAATATTTAGTTAAGTTCGCATATTGTTCATTATCTGATGCACTTCTTGATGAGTTCTATTCAAAGTTTTCCGAGCCTGGTGATCTTAGTAGATTGTCATAGGTAGTCTCAATAGTAATAATAAGTACAGGCAATAATATTCCAAAGATCAACATGCACATTTTTAATATTCATTTGATCCGCAGTGTAAATCGACGAATGAGCTCCTCGTTCACGTTTAAATTTCACAATATCATCTCCTTAGATTGCATTATCGTAGAGAATTTCGCATGGTAATCCGACTTTAAAACATGTATGAAGCAATCAAAATTGCATTATGGGATGTAAAATATTTCTGAATTCTCTGATACCTGTCCCTGTACTGCACTGTACGTATCTCGACTGGGTTTGGATAAGTACGGCATATAATATAAGCACACTAGTAACCAAGTGAGTGAGTGATGCACATGACTGCAAGTGTTTACATGAAAGACTATAATGAAATATTCATGGAACATTTTAAGGACCGATAAAGCAATCTGCTGGATTAAAGCCAAAAAGCTGTCTTTGCTGTTGTGAATGTTGGAGATAGCAGTCATTTAGATTGACAGTAGAATCAGAGAGAGAATAATTTTGTATGCTAATACCTGTTAAACGGTGCTTGAAATAGAATAAAGCCAATGAAAATGAAATTGTGGGAAGTTTAAATGTAGGATATGTGGAATAATTTCACTATGGGCTATCGAAAAAAAGTTAGCTTGACATAAGATTGGAAAAAATAATGAAAAAATTAAAATATACTGACAGCTCGAAGCGCTTTCTTTCCACATTGAATTGAAAAAAATGGCAATCGACAGGAAAAGATTATTAAAGATGCTTTTTAACAATTTTTAATTAAGAAAACAATCATGTATCAAGCAATTTATTTGTGGGTAAACCTACACAAATACACTTTGTTTGATTCCACATCTAATCCACACCTGTCCACAATACTAGACAAAGCATTAACATTTTCAACACTTGTATGCTTAAGGACAAAATAAAAAGGGTCAAAATATTATTTTCATTCTAAATAAAGAATCGATCAATAGAAGACGTATTCTTTTAAAAGACCTAATTGGTGATCCTAATCGAGCTGGAACCACAAAATAAAAGCAGCAAATGAAGGCCCTATCGATAAAGTGAGAGCTGCAAACGGAGGACCTAGCCGACAAGGTAGAAGCAGCAACTAAGATCCCTACTAACGACGTGAGAGCTGCAACTGAAGAAGATT
>OX376375.1:50203615-50408615 GCA_947369275.1 Nemotelus nigrinus | reverse complement strand
TAAAATTACTTTTGCGTCGCAAGTCGTGCAATTAGCATTTAGAGTTTGTAAGTGAACTTAATTGGAAGTGTTTAATAAAGTGTTTATTAAAGTTATTTGTGAAAATTATTTGGTAGCCATAAGGAACAACTTTAATCACTACAGGAATATTGTAAAACTTTGATTTTGGTGAATAAAGTATATATGAATAAAATCTATCGATTTTTTTTTTCAAATAATAAAACAAATAATCGTTATCCATCTCACAGTACATAATTGAATTTAATGCTCGAAAGTTTTACTTGGTGTACTTTGTCAAGTGTTTTCACAACACCTACTTTTATCTTTGAATGCATAAATATTCAATTGTTTTCATTCTTTTTTCATCTTAATGGATAATTGTTCCCAATATATATATTCATAATAAAAAGGAGGGAAAAAACCAGACTAAGATTTTGGGTTTTCGAAAATGGGATAAATTTGTGACCTCGATATTAGAATAATATATTTCTTATTCTAAATGGTGTACATTTAATAAGAATGTGGTGTATTCATTTATATGCGATTCGGATACCGTTTATAAGAGCGTCTTATTCAATTTATATGAATAATTGGTATTGATTTTATCTTATCAGATAAAATTTATCTTATCAGATTAAATTGTTTGATCTTAAACAAACTTATTGGATTGATACTAACTTTCGTTTGGACCTATATGCATTCCAAAATTTATCAAATTTATCCGAAAATTTCTAACCGTGTAAGGGTATCAGGATATGACGAGCCTATTAATAAAACTATTTTGACCTTGCGAGGCGCAAGAATGGCTCTAAATCGGCTTGGAGTGGTATCTTGAGGCAGACGTAAGGAATGAATGATTGGAGAATCGTTCCATGACCACAATAACCACCGGTTCTCCAAAAAAGGCTTTTAACTTTCACTATGCAAGTACTCATTTGTAAATACTTCTGCGAACATTCTTACAAAATTAGACTTCATTTCAAATACAATTTACAGCTCTATCCACACTACACGTTCTATATAACAACAAAATTTGAAAAACTAAGTAGGCTAAGAACAATGAAAATAACAGTTTTGTAAAAAGTTTAAATGTCAAAACTTTCAATAGAGAATTAAATTTCAATATTTTGTGATTTGAAATAAAATACGAATTATCTAAAAAAGGACATTATTATTCCCAAATTGGTGACCCCGAACAAGGTCGTAGACGAGGAAGAAGCGGGAAGTGAGCTACGCAAGAAAAGCAGGTCTTACCCTGTACTGAAATTCAAAGCTTCGAATCAGCAGACGAAGTTTTAATAAATTAATAATGTTTAAAATATGTTTTCTTTTTTTGTTATACAAGCTTTTAATAAAATTTAATAGAAGGCGGGAGCTGCTGATGTTGTGATATTTCAGGCAAATGCGATTGAACACTTCATTGAGAAGCTTCAAAGATCTGAGTCAGCAACACATAACAACGATTCAGTTGATTTTAAGATCCAGAAGGACTGTGGATTATTCGGAACAAATATTCTTTTAGTTTTTTTTTTTTGAATGGGTGGCGAAAATCTTCATAGATATCCTGCGAAGGATGCAGGGTTATCAGAGATTCTACTCACTAAAAAACGTCACCCACTGACCACAGGAATTCGATTCGACTGTGCCACTACCACCTATCAGGTGCCCCCACGACTATTTTCGTTCTGTCACGAGGAGTCCGTTGGGGAACACTATACTCTTTTCAGCCGCAATACCGTCTATTTATATACTAAGCCACGTACCCAAGCGTCTTCTGAATGCAGCATCTCCTCGACAATCGTCTCTGGCGTCGCAAGGCCGTTTGCAGACCAGAGCGCTTCCCTTTCTCTTCTGAAGCACAGGAACTTGAAGAAAGTATGCAAGGCATCATCAATTTCTTTAATGCAGTATTTGCAGCATTCAGTCCTGGCTTTCTGCATTTTATGAAGGTATTTCCTAAAGTAATCATGGACTGATAGAGATTGGCCCAGGCAGAAATTTATTTCACCGTGGTCACGACTAAGCCAAGGTTTTATGGCGTGAATGCTCGCGTTGTGCTCGTAGCCCAGTGCTCAAGCGTTCGCGATCGTGCTCGAGCGGCTGCTGCCTCTCTCCCCACTTCTGAGCGATTCCGAAAGATCCCCCTGCGCTCGTTCGGCAATAGATTGACTGTGATGACCTTTGCTATGACCAACACGGCGTTACCTGATACCGTACGGTAGCTGCTGGTGATTCGTAGCGACCCCCTGCGTTGAACGCTTACCATTATAGCTCGATACTTTCGCAAATTTTAAAGCAGTGGCCCATATCTCCGCACCATACAGCAGGGTTGAATGAGCCGCGTCATAAGCAGTTCCCGTTTATTCGTACTAGGACTGCGAACGTTCGCCATGAATCTACTTAGCGAGATTACAGCCCCTAATGCCCTATCGCATGCTTTCTGGATGTGCTCCTCATAAGTCAGCTTGGAGTCAAGAGTCACTCCGAGATTCTTCGCAGATTTTTTGGTCTCGACCACTTCGGAAGCGACTGTCATGAGTATGATGGGCTAGTATCCTTCTTTTCGATGACAAACTCAATTTTCGAGATCGCCAGCTGGAGACTATTGTTTTCCATCCAGCCTCCACCTCTTTTCATTACTTGATTTAATTTGAGCTGAGGTAATGATAGCTGCTACATCATCAGCGTAACCTACCAAGAGCACATTTTCTGGCATTTTAAAGCGCAGGAACCTGTCGTACACAATATTCCAAAGATCTAGCCCCATAATAGACCCTTGTGCTGCTCCGGCAGTAATATTTTTCCGGATACTTTCCGAATATTTTCCGGATATTTCCCTGCTTCGTTTCATATATAAGACAACGGTTCTTCAGATAGTCTCGAACCATGGCTAACAGGTAGTCATGTATTTGAAAATTCCACTCAAGTATCTCTAAAATATATGTCCATCTCGCTGAATTAAAGGCGTTCCGGATATCCAATGTCACTAGAAACACGATTGGCTTGGCCTGGTCACAAGCAGTCTCGGCGCATTCTACTGCGCCGATTACTTCGTAGATGGCAGTTATTGTTAAGTGAAAATATTCCTTTAGTAGGTATGTTAAATGCATTAAATCAAGAAGTATATAAACTGATCTAGGTGGTAAAATGATATAGCATCAACCATTTCAACAAGCATAGCAAGACTTAAACCTGGCTCATCAAGACACAATCGGCAGAATTCAACGAAACCCCACATATGGTACTTCGACAAGGAACAGCTGAAACAGGCGCAACAAAGAATCGTTCAGCAGTGCCATACAGATTCAAGATAAACTACACAAATGATTCGGGACATTGGAGCCCCAAAAAAAAATCGAACAAATTTCAAGCACAATAGACCTGAAACGATTGTTCCTGTGAAATGCTAACAAGCTCAAAAACCTTACCTCAACAATTGTCCCATGCCTGACGTGGAATGGACGGGGGCGTGATTGCGACCTTTAATCCGGAGACACCCTATGAGGCATTCAAAACGCTGCCAGATGCTGTGGGAAGTGAAGCAGTTGAAAGTTTTTTGACTGGGTGATAATTTGCGCGGTATCTCTAGCTACAGCGGCTTTCTAAGCAAACACAGCTTATTTTAGTCTGTTCACCGGAAACTAACCTTAATAAACTTGCAAAAATGATTGACGAAATTTCTGAAGTTTTTGCACAACCAATACAAAACACACCACATCACAGTTAGATGTGGCTGGGCTCACAAAAAAAAAAACGCCATCCTCGCATAGCTGATTAATCAGCAACTACGGACATGACCCACTCTGAATTCCGTGCGAGATCAAGCGATCAAAACTTAAAAACAATTACAGAAAGTTTGATTTTAAAGTTAAAAGTTCGGCTCAAAGGCATTCAAGTGCACTCCTCCACGTACCTACAATGCTGGTTCCACGTGACCAAAAAAACTATGTTATCGTTTTCTTTAGACGGCTATCACCTTAGCAATCTTTTTACTATATATGACAACTTGTCTTAACGAAAATACCTTGAGGAAAGACGTGTAGATATTTCAGTGCTTTATGCACGCACAGATGGAAGACTATCTTTGTTTTGTCTTCGGCTTACCGCGGACAACCAATCGGCCGTTCGCACTTCATTACCCTGGAGGTAAAACTCCGTCGTGAGTTCTCATGGGATTTCATCATTGCCATTTCTGACACTATGGGCTAGTCATCAGGTTTCCAATCGCTATCCTGGTGACTCCTCTCACCACATTCTAAGAAATGAATGTACAATCCAGCAAACTTCCAAAATTTGGCGTTTTGATTGAGGCATACACCATGTCAAAAATTGGCCTTGCTGAAGCCACTCTATTATTCTTCCTGGTCTTAAACACTGAGCCTGGTCTACTTGTAGGGGGATCCAATACCACTTTAAGGGCTGCTCCGCAGCAAAAATATCAACGCTCTTCGCAAACCCTCAGTTATGGCTTGGTCAAACCAAGCGACGCCCCACAGAAGTACAGTGCAAACGACAGTAAACTCTTAGAGATTTATCAAGGTATTCGCTATTTCCGATAGTTTTTGGACACCCAGAGATGTACACTGTAGACAAACCAATAAATTTTGCATTCGAAATGCAAAAAAGGTCACACCTCGTTAACTTAGACGTCTAAGTTACATAGGTGAGTTCACTTCTGGCATTTGGCATGTGTCTCGTTGCAAAATCGTTGTTGTAGATACACTCTAGAAGAAATCATTTTTCCAAGTACTCTTGACTTTGGCACAATAGCTTTGTCACAAAAATTGGACAAAAAGTTTTAGCATATCCACAGCAACTAAAAACTACCAATCTTTGATGCCAACGTTGACATTTTTTTCTAAAGTGTCTGGCCAAACCATACGACCTTAAGCCCAGTCCAGACGCTAGGTTTTGCACAACGTTATATCTGCGCAGTCAAAACGTTGCAAAAATAACGAGCGTCCAGATGATGCAAATCTGTATTTATTTTAGCGCAGTTTTAGTGGCGTCACCATGGGGGAAGTACTACTCTGGTCAATTTTTGCATGTTGTCTCGTGAAGAAAAAGAAACAAATGGAACATCTCCAAAGAACCCGGCGTTCACAGTGGTCGAGGAAATGGCTTCTAAAAAGACAGCACTTTTCTCACATTAAATTACTGCGTGAATTAAGTGATGAACCTAATGATTGGCGGAACTACTTGAGAATGGACATAGACACATACATTCATTTATTGGAATTAGTGAAACCATATATCACAAAAGAAAATACTTGTATGTGTAAAATACTTTCGTACAAGGCAATAAACTCAGTCGAAGGTTTGCCATTTGCTAAAAATGAATAAGAAACGTAGCTAATCGTCCACACGTAACGACTTGTCGGCACAATTCACGGATAACTATGCCTAACCACCTCAGTTATCGCTGCAACTGTACCGTCTCCGTGCAGTTCTCAAAATTGCACAGTTTTCCTATCCACACGCAACGTTTTATCTGCAACGTTTAAGACTGTGCAGATAAAACGTTGTACAAAACGTAGCGTCTGGACCGGGCATTACATCCCTCTCACGTTCAAGAAATAGGTGTTTTGCTTGGAATAAATCGCTAGAGAAGCTAAACGAATACTAATAACTGAAATAAAATACTGAACTTGACTAAATACTGAATAAATAAACTAAATAAGAAATTTTAAAACTGCTAAAAAGTATGGAAAACCGTTTGAACTACAAAGCAACTACATTTTGAAAGACTTACAAAGTACAACTTCAATTTTCATTCATTTGGCAGGCAACTCCCAGTTTGTTTGAGCGTGAAAAAATTCCTAGAAATACAACGTGGATTTTCGTTTAACTATTTAAAGAAATTTTCTAGCGATCTCATTAGAGCCAATTTTTCACTTAGCATCCATTTTACGGAAGTCACTTGAAGTTCAACACTTCAATTTACGTTTATCCACACAAAACTCACCATATACAGTGCTAGCACCAACGTTAACATTTTGTCTGCAAAAACCCCAGATTGCAGCTATGTACCAATGCACTCGGTTTATAACAGCAACAAATATCGAAGAAAACACTTGGCATTGATTCATTTCCATTGACATTCGCCTGTAATTACGTCTTTTTACCTTAACCTGTCTGTTGTCGTTTCGCATTAGCCCGTGATCATTCCAATTGATCTTCAACAATTTTCTTTTGCCCGTCGACTGGTAGTTAGGTGGCTAGGTATGTAGATAGTTATAGGTATCTAACAAATAGCCTTAAAGCACGTAGCTTCGCTCGTACAAGTCTTTGCTAGCGTATTTAGACATATTATCTTTTCGCCGCAACTCCGCGCGCGACTTTTCCTCTGGGACATCAACTTGTCGCGGTTGTGTGTCCATTCATTCTTCACTTTTTTCAACAACGAGGTCTCGTGAAATTCCGTAACTGCAGACTTGTCAGAAATTCCTGTTTGCCCGAAGAGTTCTTCTGACAACTTGTCCCAGGGGTTATCCTATGACGGTGCTGATCGATGACGACGACGACGACAGCAACGAGTATGCAACAAAATGTCTTCAGATCTTGGAAACTTGTCAATATATGTTGAATTTCATATAAATAAAACGAAATGATGTAACAAGCTGCACCGATTCAACAACAAGCTGCCGAAGAAGTTTGCAATTGCAGTTCAAATAACAGACGATCTGGAGCCAGGCAAAAAGGTTGCTGTCGTTTGGTGAGAGGATTATGGGGCTTTAGGTGAATTGTGGTGGCAAGTCAATAACTCAACAGCATTGTGCAAATTTCAATGAGGCCAACTCAAAGTGCATGTCCTTGGAAAGGATTAATGTTTTTGCCGCGTCTAATCGAAAAGGTAGACCGACTGCAAATGGGTCTAGTGGAAATATGTTAATTAAAAATCAAAACGATTCCATGGACATGAAAATATGCGCAGCATCGGACGTATCTACTTGAGTGAGGCATTCAAGTTACCGATCGACGTGGCGATAAAGTACTCATTTACTCTAAGTGCACTGTTGTAAATGTTTCCTACCAGATGGAAATTTTCACATGGCAGATGCAGCCTGATTTAACATTTACTCTCGAGGTCCTTTGGTATGTTTGTAAAACGAAACCTTCTCTAGGTATATTATATTTTATATTCTTCAAAATGCATGTGATCAATCATTGTAAGTCCATTTGGTCATCACCTTAGTCTGGCCCTGCTTACCAAAAGCAAACTAACTGTTGGTTTCGACGATAGATTCCACTTAAATTTCTCACATGTATTCTTTCAAAACGTGTATAGCTGCTTCTGCTTGCAAGGTAGTTGTTTCGATTACTGTTCGAATTCAATCGATGAGCAAAGCAACCAGGTACGAGTCGGTGGCGATTACGCGATTTCTCACTATTTAATCTACGCTCATCAATTACAATATTCTTTCAGTAAACCGATCCTGAATCGTGTTAAAATTACACACGACATTTATATGAGAAATAAATTATTGCGCCTATGATCGAACCGAACGTACGCCAAGTGCATTTGGCTTCCTAGTTGCATGCGATTTCTAATTATATTTGCAGGCTCGTATGCGCATCTTGTACGAGCATACGACCTGATATTATGGGAAAGCGTAGTCTTTGAATGGCGGCAACTAACGCCACAACGCGCCACGGTTTCTGCCCCAAGTAATGACATTCCGGCGCATTGGAAGATGGCAAACCGATCGAATGGAATTCAGTTCCACATAAACTTTTCTAATTAATTCTATTGCGACACACCGATTACTCAGACCAATTACTAAAATAAACTGATCATAAATTGTCCAGTTCAAAGAAATCGCTATACAGCAACCGCAACGGCGAAGCAACAAGTTGGAGTCGAGCTGTTGCGATTTAATGGAGGAAATGATAAACAGTCAATCAGTTCAGAGGACTCATAGAGTTACGGAAATGTGTTGAGGTGTTAATGTGGCAAGGAAATTAATTTCCATATGTTATTATTGATAGTAAAATAAATGAAAGAAGTTCATAAATTTTTTTATCGTTATAGACTCTTAGGCACACAAAATTTAGATTCGCGAAAGTAGTTCAGCTTTTTGAATAAATTGTAAAATAATTTCAACTTGATGCTGTGGAAAAATTCAAGCGAGCTAAGGATGTATCGGAAGATGAAAATAAATGTTTATGATAATTTTCCACGCGTCACCATAATTAATTCTGAATGTCTAATTAGCCCAGAACTATTATCAGCGAATTCATCAAATACCTAGAGAAGAAATGCTTCCCAGATCTCTCGAGGCACTGCCCGATAAGGACAGATATGCAATGAAGTGTGAAATACTTAAAGGAATTCGTTCCACAGCTCAGGTTCGACACTGGTAAGTTAGTAACTCGACCGTTTTAGGAAATTGCCAAAGAGTGTCTAGTTCATTATTTTTTATCATTATTCATCAATAGTAGAAAGAGAGATGGTATCATCTATCCCGAGAACCGGAGGCGAAGAACTGGTTTCACGGATCTGTCTAAAGTAAATATTGGGCCATCACCGAGATACCTTAATGTCGAGTGGCATGTTGACTGGGTATAAAAAAGTGTAGCACTTGATTACCTTGAAAAAGAATATTAAAATTGGTTTCTCCCAGATGTATCTCTCTACTACCATAGCTAATCTCTCGCTACAAATAGTAATCTCCTGAGCTTTGGCATTATAATTTAAAAAAACTCCCTGAAATTTGGCCAGGCATAAAATCGTACGTAGTGCTAAGGCACCAGATTCCAAGCAAGTCCAGATCCAGAGCATGAATCGCTGCCGTGCCTTTTTCACCTGAAAATATTATGGAGACCATAAAACTGAGTAACAGTGACATTTCTGTAAGCTCTCGTCATCATCAATGAAGAATTCTTTTTTTACGCAAAGGACCATTTGGATGCGACTTCATTCATCTGAATGTAGCGGGATGACCTAAAGACCTTCACACCGTAGAAATTAGTCCTGTTAGAAGATGGATATTTGGGGTGTCAATGGAATACCCAATGCTTCTTAGTTGTGTTCAGGAACATCTGAATGAGGGAAGTGCAGTCACGACTTCTGAGATAAGTGACCATCTTGATTTCCGGATGTCAAATCGGGCAACGGCGATGAAGAGGCTATCGGAATCAAGGAGAATCTGGATAGTACTGCAATAAATAAACGGGAAGGCACGTCAAATTAACCTTCACTACTCCAAGGTGGTGTCGGCTGCTCTTCTCCACCACCTCTGTAGAGACGCGGAGGAGGCAGTTCTAATCAAAGGACAATGCCTTACTAAGAAATGGGTGTGCGGAATTGCACATGGATGGATACAGACTAGTGTCATCTGCAACCTCATCAAACAGTCTGGAAATATCTTTGTCCTTTCGAATTTGAGCTACAAGGACAGTGTTTCTATTACAGTCGATACGCCTCCGAGGTAATTTTCTATCGCTTTGTGCTACATGGAGCAGGATGAAAGCTTATTACCTGTCAACGACACTTTTAGCTAGTTTACAACAGTCGTAAATATACGTAAATATACACATGATGAGCAATAGGATAGTGTGGACATCAATGGAAGAGATGAACCATTATATGAGGTGATGAGCCATTATTTTCTCGTAATCTTGTTGCAAAAAATATTAGTGATGAATCTACTTTTAGTACCTTCAGCAGGAATTATATTTTATATATTCTTATATGTACACTGCGCACCTTCTCACGAGATAGACCTTTTCTGGCCACCCATATGTGTCATTTGACATTGAGAGGATTGTAGCAAAAAGAAGCAATCCATCACCCAAACAGGAAAATGACTGATTGATAGAAATTCCAGCCAAGTTGATACACAGAGCTGGACAACGGCTTGGTGCTCAGCCAATCGGGAAGATCTGACTAAAGCAGTGAACTCTCTAGCTGCTGAGTTCAACAACTCAACTAAATCTACGGGAGAATTGATGCTCCAGTGGTGGAGCAGTGAGATAGCGGCTGTTCGAAGTGAATATAACAATCTTGAGAAGAGGGTCAACAATTGGACTAAATATAGAGTTAAATTAGGGCTGTTTGAAAATGCTGTTCGTAAGGCAAAAAAAACCTTCATGGAAATCTTTGTGCGCAAATATTGCAGGTACTAATCAAGCCTGTCGCCTCCAGAAAATTGTAAGTACTTGTCCTTTTACTCCGAGTTGCATCCTTTTGCTTCGGGTTGGAAGTTGTGTGTTGAGTTCCTGGTAGTGACAAAAACATCTCCAGTCTTATTGCTAGAATCATACAGGAATGTAAGGTCGATTTCACACACAAGATGAGTCATTAATTCTCTTGGCACTTGCCAAATTAGAGGGCACTATGTCTTGGCTCATAGCCATACACGAAAAGTGGTCAAAAAATATGTGGAATTTTTACATATCGCCGGCTGTACAAGTGTATTTGTCACAAGTTTTTGTTGTGTTTTGTTGGTACACTAGCATCAAACATATTTTGGAATTATTAGCCATTTTGGATGAATAGTGTGGTGTTGGCAGTCGAAAAGGTCAGCTCAGCGATTTTAACCAGTGACAAAAATGGAAATAAAAAATGGTATTTGCATTAAATTTTATTTAATAATGAAATAAAGTGCAGCACTGCATTGAAAATTTTGAATGTTGCTTTTGGAGAATAAACAAGCGTTAACAATTGGTACAACGTTTCCAAGAGGGCCATGAAAACGTTGACAGCATCGTCCAAAAAGTGAAGGATATGATAACTGTTCACCTTTTTACGAAATATCGCGACAGGAACTCTGATGGCCTCAGTCAAAATGACCATCAAGATGCGAGAATGCAGATGTGATGCGAGAAAGAGGGCAAAACTGTTTTCACCTCGGGATCTTACTAGAAGGCGGATGCAGCAAGCCTAACCTCAATAGCTTCAGTGGACTGAAAGAGCATCCACCCAGTTTGTTAAACAAATGGAGTGGTTTTTCATTTTATAATGGTTGTGCGCTAAGCAATGCAGTATCACAATAAGCCCGTATGCGTCCAAATGAGCATTGGCTAGAGTCTGCCTGGAAGAGGCACTCGCTGTACCTAACTACCTTTAGTGAAACAAGTAGTAATCGGTAGAAACAATGACCAGTGAATACCGCGGATGCGGTGACTTCTCATTTGAACGTTTCCAAGTAAGTTTTGACAAGTTTTGCAACATTGACATGTTTTTTCCACAACTTTTTTAAAATAAAACATATGTTTTCACGAAAAAAATTGTAAAAACTTATTCAAGTCGCCAATGTTTCAAAATTAAATTTAACATGTTGGTTTGTCAGTCATTAAGCACGTACATTAAACATTAAAAATTGTAAACAAATTGTAAACATTAAGCACGAAATGTTCACTGAAAAATTGTTTTTGAAAATTTCATCACAATACGATGACCTTTTGAATATATATTTTTTTTTAGTATTTCACATAGTACAAATATTAATAAAAAAAATCAATTCACGCGATTTTAGATTTCGCAACAAGAAAAGAGGACTTCAATATTTTACAGCTCAATAAATTCAGTATTAATGACTATAAAATCAAGCGGTTTTCTCAAAATCATATAACACTATAAATCATTTATCTTCCCACGTATTTTGTGATGATCTTTTTCCCCACGACATACCCCCAACTGCACCTCACTAAGATACTTGTCCGCAATCTTAAATTTCATGACTAATTAGCAAACATCTTTGAAATCGTCAAATCACAACTTCCCACCTTACTTTCAACTCTCAGCACGATGTGAAAGGATCGAATAACGGACAACAACAACATAAAATCTGAATTGTACAAATATATTTTCGTATTCTTGTCACTAACTAGAAAACAAGACCATAAAATTGCTACAGAAAATATTAAAACCATTCGTCGGTACAGTGAGCCAATCTAACCCGGCTAACTGGCTAACTGACTGACCTAACTAGCTCGCCACCGCTAGGTACAGGAATAATTTGTTAGACTAATCAAAAACAGTGTGCACTCGTAGTTGTAGCAAAATCGAAACTTAGATAGAAATTTCGTAAGATACCCGGAAAGATACAACGTGGTCGTGAGGTTCACACGGATATGTAAATCAAAGGCGAAGGTGGTAGAAGAATTTTATTTGCAATGGATACGATTTGGAGGGGTATGTGAAATCGGTTGAGTAAATCGGAGAAGATATTATGAATTACATATGATTATTTCAATTGTTTAGAAATGCAAACAATATGAGTTCTTAAAGAAATTCAGAGAATTCTAAGTTAACTAATGCATACTATAATAATAAAATTTGTTCTTAAGGCGGGTAAAACACTAATTATTAGCGATTCATTGAATTAACCAAATTCAATCTTATTTATAATTTGAGATACCTTTTCAGCAATATTGTATTTGCAATAATTTTGTGGAGCTCATCTAAATCAGAAACCTGAGAATCACAGCACCAATTTAATGGTTATTCCCCATGCAACTCCGAAATAGCCTCCAGCATAATTTCACTGATTGAAACAAGTTCCAAAGCCAAGTCAGCAGCAAGGTAATACAGTCGTTCAGAGATTCGGAGACAACTAGGAGACGTACAATGTCCACTTGGCATTCAGTCAGTTTTCCCTTGTCAACGCACCGGTAGCATTCGTTGCAGAAATAAAACGAACAAAGCAAATGAGGCAGCTTCTTCTTGGCAATTAAATATTCACCTCAGTATCTATTTGACGCTCACGTTAATACAACTAGATACTGTCTTGGGCTAGGTACTGTCTATCTGCTGAAAAAAGACCTGGAGTGAGTCAATCTTGCTCTGTCACATTCATATATGTATGTGTCCTCCGAATATCTGCGAATTCTTCGCGACATCAGTAATTGGGCGACGTTGCCGCAGATATATGTTTATGTACGAACTATCTTACGCATGTGTGTTAAACCAACTTTTAAGCATGGGTGTTAAACAGTGCGTATGACTTTCCTTGATCAAAGACTTGAACTATCTGATAGTTCCCTTTTCGATCATTTGGTTTTCAAAATGAAAACCAACTCAGACAGCTTTTGATTTGAACTTTTATTTTCCCTGTCCATCGTAGCCAGGAAAACTCTGTGAGATCTTTGACAACAGTATGTTCTATGAGAAAATTTCAGATAGATTGGACCCAGAAACTTATGATACGCGAGAAAATTTATATTCCATGTTCTCTTTAGTTCTTAAAAATATACAGAAATTGCTTTGATCTTAAATTGTCTTGAAGCTATTCAAAACAGGGATAGAGAAGCTGTTTATTTTTTTAATGATCAATTTGATGATAAACTTTTAATTCCATACATTATTATACAAAATATTGTTCTGGGCTCATCACTTTCTGTATGCCAGACACTAGCACGCCATATAATATTCAAGCAAAAAGTTCGTTATGATGCACAAAAGTATCTGTGATTCGATGACAAATTGCCACTGCAAGAAGAGCAATGTAAGTCATCGTCTAGCCTAACGCATTGCAGTGCTGCAATCAAAGGCGTGCACTCGATTCTGGCAGTTTGTGCGACAGCATTTTGGAACCGTTCCAACTGAGCTTGGCTACGAAATTACTCGAAAATTATATCTGTCCCAAAGAATATTATGAAATCGGCGGTAATTCAAACAGACACAGATAGGGAACCATGCAGACATGTGAGCACTTACCTTCGCATCCAGTCGCTGTCAATCCATAGAACTCCTCTCGACATTCGCCACACGTGAGTCCCTCGACACCAAATTTACACTCGCATTGACCCGACACTGATTCACAGAACGAACTTAGTGATCCATTCACATTACACTGGCACGGAACACAATCGAATTTACTAGACGTGGATTTAGCAAAACCAAGAGCGCACTCATTACATTTCTTCCCGATGAAGTGATCATGGCACGTACACTGTCCTGTTTCCGGATTACACAGATTACCCGTAGATCCATCGTAATTGCAATTACAAGGTTCGCAAGCAATATTTGGATCGCCCCAGAAACCGGTCTGGCATCGTTCGCAACGCCAGCCTTCCGTGTTGCCACTGAAAAAATTAGAAATAAATATTATGAAAGTTTTAAGGATAAATTAAGGACGATTTTCAAAAATACAGTTTTATTTTTAAGTCAGTCATACGAACACATAAATTCAGATTTGCGTATGATTCGTTGCCACTTAATAAGAAGAAATAAAACTAAGAAAGAATTATCATTATAACTGTTTAAATGTTTTGTTACAGCAGAAATGGCGGCTCAATGAAAGAAATGTACCCTAAACTTGTTTTGGGTCATTTCGCCTAAATGAAAAAAAAAATTATGAGCACTAGCTTTTAACTCCCACGAATTAACGCCTAATTCCTTATATATTCCCACTAACATGTTATGTATGCCTAATTGTTATGTATGCCTAAAATATCTCTATAATTAGGATTGTAAATTTCTTTGTTCAATAGAACAGTTGTCTCTCGATTGAACGTGTCGTTATAGCTCTCTTTTTCCATATGTAATATCCCTTCACTTCCCATCTTGTTAAATTTAATCCTTTTAGCATACCATTGATTGTAGCTTCCGCTGTGTGGCTGTTTTGGTTATTGTGTGTGGCTACCAAAAGGCCGCTGCTCCTTTTTATATGGAAGCTGCACCATCATTTATAACTTATCCTCGCTATTGAACTTGTCACGTTTTTCGGGTTTGGTTCAAATTGTCGTTGGGTTACGTGGGGTAGGCGCAATGCCACCACGACTTCCGTTCAGGTTGGCCAATGTTAAGGCAATTGTTGAGTTTAGAACAAGTAACAAACTTTGGGTTTGAATCCCTTTTCTTCATTCTTGGGTAGATTAGCGCGGAAACATATAGTTCTATTTCTAGCAAGCAATCTCTACTTTCCTTCTATCTTTTTGACCTATTTAAATTATAAATAATAATATTGTTAATAAAATAAAATATTGTTCTTTCCTCTTAGTTCAATTTCCTTTAGCATGTTTCAATCCTTTTTTCGTTTAGAATGTCAATTATCACTGCTGCTCATCTTCAGAATGTTTGTGATCTCTTCGCACTATTTTTCTCTTCTGTATGTTCTGACTCAACGCTTCCCTCTTCTTATAATGTCCTTATATCTCTTCACACTCGACTAATCCTTTTAAAATTGAATCCCTTATACCGCCTCTTGATTCTAATTATTCTCTTGGCCCTGAT
This sequence comes from Nemotelus nigrinus, assembly GCA_947369275.1. Taxonomy (NCBI): domain Eukaryota; kingdom Metazoa; phylum Arthropoda; class Insecta; order Diptera; family Stratiomyidae; genus Nemotelus; species Nemotelus nigrinus. Next base: position 50,393,434 of record OX376375.1, on the reverse strand, counting down.
GGCTGTCCTAACTTTTTTGTAAAAAAATCTTTTATCTTCTTCATGTGTTCCCCTATCAATTTTATTTAATATGTCATTTCCCTGATAAATTTCCTTCTTCATGGAAGCTGGCAAACATTAGCCACATTTTCAAAACCTCTAACTCGGTCCTCTTTCACACTCTATACCCACCTTTAAAAGTAATATTCGTAGCATTATTTTTTCTGCTATTTAAATAGCCTATCTATTTTGTCATTCGTGGCTTTGAATTACATACTTTTAATTTTTTCTACTTTTATTATCCGTTTTTATTTACTATTTGTTTTCTCTGTTTCTATTTCTAAGCTGTCTTATTTGTAATTGAGTTTTTTTCTTGTAAATGGATTAGATTAAACGGTGGAATATTTAAATCAATAAAATGTCCAGCCACCAAAAACAGTACCCATTCTGGCTTAAATTTCGGAAAGCGGGCTGTATTTAGCAGCCAGTCAGTCATCAAACCTAATTGCAAGCTCATGACTGGACTTCGGTCTGGTTGAGATGACCTGTCATCACTCCTATTTTCAAATCGGTATAATGATAAATTAACTAAATCATTTAATGTCTAATTAAAAAGTCTTTCATTTCTGTGTGAAGCAAGCACATTTTGGCGTATGGATGATTATTATCAGTTTCCACTAGTAATACATCTTGATTTTCGATCAATAATATTTTAAAATAGAAAATATATTTTAGTATAAAATTGTCAAATGAAATTGACTGAATTTTGAAATCTATACAGACCTATAAAATTGGAGGTCCTTATACGAAAAGTTTTTAATTATTTTTCTTTTCCGAACTTAGATTAAGTCTACGAATCTTTCAGAAATATATTGATTATTGTACAAAAACTACTCTATTATATAATATTATTACCCTAAATTACGCTCAAAAATTAACCATTTACATTTCAACCCACGAAAAAGTTAAGAATGGACTCACAGCTCAAGAATTTTGGTAATAATTTTCAGTAGTTCACTGCGTGTATCAGAAATGTATTTCTCAGCATATAAGATGATCTTAAACATTTTCAAAAAGCTGGCATTTTCTTGATCAAGTAGCAGGAAATATGCATAACTTTAGGCATATTTATGGTTGTTAATGTAAAATAAATCATGAAATCTTCTAAAGAAGAACCAACGGAGCATGAGAAGGTCCTAATGTTATTAATTTTAAATACGTTAATGTGGATACGATATTTTTCAATTAAATAAGCAATGTGCATTCTTCCTTGTCTAGTCTTTGAAAATGTGTAATAATACCATTTGCCACAAAATATATTTTTTTTGTCGTACAGTCGCCCATGGAGTACGATTTAGATTTATTTATTCAACCATTCATTAAATATACTACAAATTGTACGAGATATTCTAGTTGGTGAATCGAACTCTGGCTCTTGCAGTCCTAAACAACATTATTAATATGCATCTTATGAGTTTTTGTATGATTACATTGGATATGTAAAAGGAAACGGGGAAACATTTTATTTGAAACCCCAAAGAAAAACAAGCTCAACAGATGGATTGAAAATAGTCCTGAAGAAGAAGACATATTTTCCTCAAAATTACCATATCCATAAAGAGGTGGAAACATATTTGGACTCTGTTTTAAATTGTCATTTAAAATGTCGAGCTTGACAGTTTTAGTTTTATTCCTAGAAAATTAATAATTGGACTGAGAAACAAAATGAGGTTCTACAATTATTCATTATGGATATAACAGAAATAAAAAAAAATCGCACAACGATTTTAGCAATAGTGTGTATTCTATATAACCATTCTTTGTGAACTTGATAATCAAATTTGATAGCTGTTTGTTAGGTTCGATAAAAACAAACTAAGTTTCCGAGATGGTTTGGTGCTCAAGCAATCTAGCTATGCACCTTTCTTTTCCCGTTATTATTTAAAACAAAAACAAATGTTTGGGAATATATTTTAGAAGCTGGACTAGATGGTAGTTAATGTTGTTTCTATTTTCAATCCTAGGATACCTGTACAATCATAAGACACTTCACTTGGGAATGTGTAATGGGGAGTATATCTAAAATGGCAGAGAGTTTTTGAAACATTTGGTATAAATTCAACCAAATTAAATTGTTTTCCATGCATGTAATAAGCTACATTAGATTCGATTGAATGGATAAACTATTACTTCTTTTTCTCGAACTGATTTATTAGAGCTTCGAAATTGATAGCTTGAGGTTGCATGGTTCAAATTTTGGTTCCATATCAAATATTCTTTTATCTTTACTTTTATATTTTATCGCTACCTCATCCTTCCGTTTGATACCAAGTATTGTCCTTTCTATGAAGTAACATAAAAGCTAACATTGGAGCATATCAAAGTCTTTGATCTTGAGTTAAAATTGTTCTAATTTTCTGCTGTCCTCCTGATGTCACCGTTCTATTGAGTGAGAAAACTTCCACTACTTCTTCTCTCTTTTCTTGTTGTCCAATTTAATATACGTTTGGTTCACTCATTATCTGTTTTGCTGGCAATATGACCAGCCCAATTCCTTTTAACGGATGCCATACGTTTTTTATGTCGACTATTCTTTTTTTTTATATTTTGTGTTCTAACTGTTCTTATCGTTTTCAGCATCGATCTCTCAATTGATATCCGTCACTTGAAGATTATTTAGTGAACGTTTTGTTAAGATCAAAGCTTCAGCACGATAAGTCATGATTGATAGGGCGCATAGGTCATATACTTTCTTTCTTTCTTTCAAAATATCGGTAAGTCTTCTTTAAACATATATGACAGTTCGCCGAATGCTGAAGTGGCCCGGTAGCTCTGCTCGCTAAGGCGTCAGGCCGAAAAGCGGCGTGCTACGGGGCCTGCGGGTTCGAATCCTGCCAGTGCCATGGCTGTAAGGGTGAATGCGTGTGATTGTCTATGAGGGTGGCAAATGGGCCCAAACTGGTGGCCTAATGCTGGCCGCGTTCCCGGCAGCCCTCTTCACTAACTTAAACTTGCCGAATGCTGTCTAGCCTAGACGCATAGGACAAAAAATTTCGCAGCTCTGATTATCTATGCCTATTTTTATTTCACAATCGAGGAATTTATAAACTTGTTTCATTTCGATTCGTTCTAACCTTGTCAGATTGTTAGTCGCCACCAAGCTGGTCACAAATTTAGTTTTTTTTGAAAATTTATATTTATTCTAACTCTTGTTGTCATTTCTTGTAGTTCTTTCAGCATTTGCTAGCTATCACTTAGGTTGTCAGTCATTAAAACCTCTTCCTCATGAAAACGAAGGTGTACTTTAATATATTTTGTTATCGCACTTTAGTCTTTTTTACGCATATTCCAATACCGTCGTGAAAGTTTTTAAAGGCGTTACGTTTTTACGTTAAGTTTTACACTTACTTTTGCTGGGTTATAGATGTTCTTTAACAGTCTGGTACATCTATAGTTTATTCTGCATTGTGTGCTTCATATTGCAATAAGCAATTAAAATTTTTATGATTTTGTATGTCCCTTTTTATGAATGAGCATTCTGATCGAATTTTTGCGCTTGTATGAGATATAACAACCATTTGGATACAAATTTAATAGAGCACTGATTTCTTCTAGTAATTTACCGCCAGCTATTTTAGCTTTTGATTCTCTCCTGGAGCTTTATTATTTTTTATAGCTTTAAAAGACTTTCTTATCTGCTCTACATTTATCACTAGTTGTCATAGTTTCCGAGCGGAGGCTTATTAAATTTTGCCCTCTTGTTTGTGTTGAGATTATTTTATCTGTTTTTATAAAAGTCTAAATAGAACTGCTATGCTAATACGAATAACAATTTTTGTTGTATGTTGTTTCTTTTCGGAACTTGCTTTTTAATTTGCAAATTTCGCTTCCTCTTATGACTTTTCATGTTACGGTTTTCATCAAATGTTTTCTCAATAATTTCTGCATTTTACCTTCTTAAATCTTTTCTCATTCCTATAGATATTGTATCGGTTAGTCTAAATATTTATTCTATATTGTTTTGATTTTTCATTGTTACTCGTCTTTGATGCGTCCCAATTTCAAAATATTAATAGTTTTATTCTTTGGAAATCGACTTTTCTGAGCCGGGCAGAAAATATATTTTCCGAGATAGGCGAAACCTTCACAGCTTCAATATGAAATCATCAAACTCTCCCAACATATTTAAATCTAATTTAACAGATCAACATCTAAATAATAATCATATAATATATTCTATTAAACTCCATATTATTTTTCTTTGACTTATATTCAATACTACCGTTCCTAACGGAACAAATTAAAATTTCAATAACATCAACAGATAACTTACAGGCATGTAATACATTCTCCGGTAATTGAATGACAAGGTCCACCATTGCACGGGCACGGAAGGCATTTCGAACCAATAACAAGTGGATCTCCGTAGTAACCATCGTCGCATCTGTGATTATGTTATTTGATCGGAAGGAAAACAGAAAAAAAAACAAATAAGAAAAAACGGTAAACAGCCGATAAGAATTTGTGATAAATGAGCAATCTGCCTTCAGAACAAGATACTTACTGTTCGCAATGGTCACCAATGTAGCCATCTGGACACTGTGTACAAACATAGTCCTCATCGCTATCGAATTCATACTGGTTAGTATCCAAGCTGAGTCTTTTCAATTGACAGCTCGGCGAAAAGTTGTTGCTGTCCTCGAGTAGTGGACATGCACATCGTTTGCAGTCTAGCGGTGTACCGTGCATTGCATTTCCGTAGTAACCCATTTTGCAGCGTTCACACCTGGTAATTAGAAGGATCGAATGTTATTTGTAGCTCATGGAAGCAAAGACGCTGCATTTTTACCTTTCTCCGAAAGTGTTGTGTATGCATTCACCGCACTCGTCGTTTTCGAGGTCACATGATTCAGCATGGCCATTGCAGCCGCATGGTATGCACTTGCCAATCACTTCGTGAGACGTAGAGTTTTCATAGACCCTTACATATCCAAACGTACATGATTCACACGACAGACCAGCGTAACCTGGTGGACACTGACACTCTTCGACGAGACTCCATTCGTTCTCCATGGTTTCACTTGCACCAGAATAAAGTGTTGCCCTTTCAAGAATGCTTTCTCCTTGATCCGTGTGGTATGTACCACGTATCATTACGGATTCCACGTCAGTTAGAACAGACATAAACTGGACACGCGTCACAGGATCACCACGGTATTCTGTTCGACGCTGGCGAGTAATAATATCCTTCACACTAGACGGCACATGGTACCAGCCCTTTTCAGTCAGTGGTACTTCAATCGTAGCGCTGGATCCTTGAAACTCTTGATCAGCGTAGGCTATTTTTGCTCCATTTCGCCCAATGAGAATAACGTTGGGCCCTGAAGTAGGTTTACCACTGGTATCGCCTCGTATCACAACCCACTCAATTTTAACTACTAGTTTCGAGCCGTAGCTCTCTAAGCGATTTCCACCATATCCTTTCGGACTTAACCAATAAACAGCCTCAACTTCAGGCAACTCATACATCCCAAATACCAGATTTCCGGTATCGTTATCGATTGACGGATAAGCAATAACCGAATTCGCAATATCCGTCACTCTCCAAGCATCCAAAGTTTCGAAGGATGTGATTTCTGAATCATAACTGCGACAAGTCACGGCAACGCCCGAGCAGTAGCACTTCAAGCATCCATCGGGATGGTCTGTCCGGAGCGCAAAATATCCGGGCACGCATGATGAACAGTTTTCATCCTCCGCATAAAGCTTACACTGACAGGGATCGTCACATTCGCTTCCTGGTAGCGTGCCACGAACATCGCATGAGCAGCGCTCACAACTGGGACCTTTGAAACCCGGCAGACATTCATCGCATTGTGGTCCTGTAAAGCCTTCTTTGCAAGTACAAACTCCCGTTACTGGGTCACAGCCGTTATCGCTTCCTTTTGTATTGCAATCGCATTTTATGCATGGCTCCTCAGAGTTGATGGAAACATTTTGAGGCCTGTAGTAGCCTGTTGTACATTTTTCACAGTTCCTGCCCGTTGTAAAGTGCTGAAAGTAAAAGTGGTTAATAATTGTGTTTTTCAATGGTTTTTAAGTATGACTCACTGTGCAATTTTGGCAAACACCTCCAGAAGCAGAAATCGACTGATCGTAAATGCATTTGGTGGCATGTCCATGGCACTGAAAACAAAGAGATTAGCAAGCTTCAAATAGATTTATCCAAAGAACCTACCTCACAACGTTGGCACATGTTATCCGCTGTTAAGGTTCCTTGACGAAATAGCTGATCATTGTACAATGGACAACACTGATCGCAATAAACTCCACAGGTATTATGAAGACAAACACAATGATGCATCATTTCATCATTCTCATCTTCCACTTCTATAGTTTTCCGTGCGTGTCCATGACAGTGCAATCGACCACTAACCCGAACTGTCCGCAACGAATAAAAACTTCGTTTCCTCAGCGATTCAGCGTCCAGTTGCCAACCAACACTATTGTCAGAGTTCGCAGTCGAATGCATTCCTTGAAATCGAAACCGTATGAATCGGGCCGTTATAAAATCCAAAAGTTCCTGTGATTGATCTTTTAGTCCCGGCCGATTTTTCAACAAGGATATGTGAATTTCACCATTTTCAAGAGGACTTTGCCTGGAAAACTGTGTTGTGCATATAACTTCGGTGTCCGATTGGAAGACGTATTTGCCATTCTGACCGGGAATGCCATAGCGTCGACGACAGTCTATGTCACTTAAGCCGAAATACTGCCATGGCTGGTAGGTTATGTTATCGACGGAACGTTCGAGAATCCAGGAAGCGGGACGTGGTGATATTGCAGCTTTCAGCATGATGAAAAAGACTTGATGGGGCTGGAAAGTGAGAAACACAGAGGGATTTAATAAATTGGTTTGTACTGAATTTTCAGTTATTGATGACATGAACAACGGAACAATTTAATAGTATTTCAGAAAAAAGTTATTTCAGCAATTATTCATTTAAGTAAAGCCGATCATAGTATGTGAAAATTTGAGCACCAAATATGTTAGGTAAAAATTACAAAGGCATGTATTCTAAACAGTGAACGAAAAAAAAACCTTATGGTACCGTACCTTAGTGTACTGTACTGTACATTTTTGACGCCCGTACGCAAACACATTCACTACAAAAAGTACACATACCCTACCTCAATCTATAATGTTTGCGTACATGTACACAACCGATATACCGAACGAAACAGACACGATGCAAATGTACGCTACGATTGAATACTGTACTGTACAAAGTACACAAACCTTATCATCTACAATACGGAATGTGTACACCTACACAACCCGTACACCTACACAACCCGTACACCTACACAACCCGTACACAAACGGTGTACACTAAAAGTACCGTACGTTTAGTGAACTTTTGCGCTTCATTTACATGAAAAGGAAAAACACTTTTAAAGTGAAAGCACTGAGTCAAAAATATTGAACTTCACAGGAGAGCATAATCAAAAAATCTTTCTATCATCGACTGAAGAGGTGATCGTGAGCCATCCACTTCGTGTTTTAATCTGAACACTTCCACTGGTCTTGAATTCTTTTACTTTATAGTTAACTGTTCTTGTTGGCACTTTGTACTCAATCGCAATCTGCTGATTTCTTTTGCCAGTTTTATGAAAGTACAAATTTTCAGTAATTTTTTTTTCGCAGAGACTGAAAGCAAACTAAAAATCCGAGGCATTTTCTTACAAAGTGCAGTACCGGTTTATGATAATAATTGACAACGGAGAAGGATCAGGATACCTGCTTAAAAAATTTTACGCGAAAATAAAGAGTGGGCTTTCCCTTGAAATTAATGCTTCGTAGAATTCCAGAAATTTTGTCACCACTCAGCTACATAGTATCGATATTTTTACATAGACATTTTCATAATATTAGTAAAGGCAATATTAAGATCAATTTACGGAACAAATTCACCTATAAGTACTGAAAATAACAAAATATATGAGTGGGCAAATACTTTTGAGCAGTTTGTTACCGTCTCGGTCTAGAGATGTCAAAGTCTGTTTAGATCCCTTTAAATTCTGACTGGTTTGTCGTAGACAGCCGTGGACGCCTCTTACCCTATCTAATCGTAATTTCATTACGTTAATTACTATTTTTACAGATAGCCAAAATGCTAACTAGGTTCTCACTTCTCGATTGGCACTCATCTATCGATCAAGGAACGGGAGATTCGGCCGTTTCTTTATCGATGAGTGCCTATCGAGCAACTTTCCATCGCAATGGGATGACCACTAAACATGAGCTATACAAATCTAGTAGTAGCCGCGGTTGTCCTTCCTGTTTTTCATCCCAAACACCGCGCTGATCAGCTCCTCCTCCGTAAAGAGAGAAGCGTCCCCTCAGTTCACGATGATGCTACCATCCGTCCTTGGCGGGAGCGCCAGGAAAAGTGAGCCGACGATGCGCTCCAGGATTGCAAAATCGCTGGGAGCACTAGACCGCATGCAACCAAGTATGCGAGTAGCCAATTTCTACCCCTCATCGCACGGATCTAAATTGACCCCCTAGCAAAGAGCCGGTCATTTGTAGCGCCTGCTCCTCTTGATGGCTTCCGCCAATCCCTTTTTTGCTGCCGTGTGGCCAGCAGAAAGCTCGGCAGCCTGCGGTCTATTTATGGCCCGCTGTGCTCCGCGCCTGCCCGCCAAAGCTATGCGTCGCAGTTCAGCGATTTCATCGTTCCCCCAATAAGCTTGCTTCCTTTCACAGTAGCGCTGCCATCTGGGCATTGAAGCATCGCATGCTCTGCAAATCAGACCCATAGTACTAGAGACAGTAGCTTCGGCTGCTTCACGAGTCACTGGGGCCCTAATGGGTGGAGCTTCTTCCATCAGGCTCAGATTTATCGACGTTATCATCTCACTTCTCACTTCTGTTTAACCTGGCTGCGTTGCAACCAAGCGTTCTCCAAAACAAATGGTGTTGCCTGTGTCTGCTCCCAGCGATGTAAAAGGTGATATAGTTATGGTTGCTACCTGTGTGTCCTCCATCAACCTCCAATCACTCTCGATAGCCGCCAGTCCTTCCGATGCAATGGTGATATCGGGAATAGATTCGTCAACGCCGGGCATTCTATATGCTGGCGTAGAGTTCAACAAGTTCAACCTTGATACCATCTCTACTATACGCCGCCCTCGAGTGTTTTCGGTGGGTATTGGCTCCGACTATGACATGGCCGTTGATTTTACGGAGAGTGTCCTCCAGTGAGCTGAGCTTATGTCCGAATTCCTGCATTGAGTCATTTGGTGAAAAGTAACAGCTCACGAAAGTTATCTCTCCGTATTTCACCCATACGTAGGCCTCATCACAGCCACCACCACGGATACTTGCGCTGACAGCGTCTGCAATCCAGATCACTGCGTACCTTGTGGCGTGCGAAAACCAAGTAGGAGAGTTCCCTTCCTGTAAGGCTCACTGATCAAGACGATCTGAGCCTTTTTTTTCACAGACCAGTTGCGTGAGGTTGTCAGTTGCTTTGCAATGCTGCATGTTTCCTTGGAGAACTCTCATTTTCTCCCCTGTTGCCTCTCCTTGGCGTCAAGTGCATCTTTGAACACCTTGCAAGAACTCTCACCCATGACATGCTTCGCGTTATTCATACTTCTCGGTGCAAAGCAAGCACTTGGGTTCTGCAGAGGAGTTTAATGCACGATGGCCGGATTGACATTTCCAGCAGCTGCCACTACGGTCTGGGCCTTTGCAGCTACTCCTTGTGTGTTTCTCTCATGAGAATTTGTTATCTTAATATTTCAACCGGTACCTTTTGATCACCTTCGAAATCCGCCAACATATTTCCTATCAATAAAGCTGGTGATATTTCTTGTATCTCTAATTACCATCCCATATTCCTTCTGCTCTGTATTCATAAGCTCTTCGAAAGAGCAGTTTGTAATATAGTGAAACCTTTCACCCAGCCCTTGTTAGCTAGTGAGCAACATGGACTCATTAAAGTTAAGTCAACGCTAGAAAACTTATTGTCGTCTACTAACACCTTTGCTTCCGCAATCGACCAGCAAAACAAATAGATGTTCCATATACAGACTTTCGATTCTGTGAGCCATGCTATTCTTCTGTAGAAACTAGCTGGAGTTAGTCTCTTCGGTGTCTTTTTTTTGTTTCTCTTCCTACTTACGTTTGTGACCGGCTTTGTGCCGTTGAACTCTTCCATTTTCACGCCCTTTTTTCTACCTAACGAGTTTCGCAACAATGCATTCTTGGCCTTTTGTTGTTCCTTTCGCTTATTAACAATCTACCTTCTTTCTTTAACTCAACCTGCTTTTTGTACGCTGATGATCTCAAAATTTTCAGAGTAATTGAGTCCGCTAGTTGTTGCTTTGTTTTGTAAAACGATTTCGGTGTTTTAGCTAGCTGGTACGCTGCAAATTCTCCTACTTTAATCAATTCTCCTAATTCCTTTACTATTACACAACATACCCACTTTTTTTCCGCCTTCATCATCAGATCTTTTATAGCTTCCGTTAACCTTTCCACCTTTTTATATCTGTTTTTCTCCTTCGTCCAGAGTGCTCTAGAATACTGTTGCCAAATTCGGTGTCCATATTATAGATACTTGATCGATGCGGTTGAATCCGTGCAACGCCTATTCAAGCGCTCATTGTTCTATAGGCTCAGTATTCTGTATTGTGATTACAATATGCGCCTCTCCATCCTAAATATTCCTTCCTCGACGAGTGCCCCTATTTGAAACTTTTGTATAACGTCTGTATACTAGTTGACTCCAACATTTACTTTTCTATTAGGATATATATATATATATATATATATATATATATATATATATATATATATATATATATATATATATAATAACCTTAATAATAAAACCCTTACATTATGATAAAAACCTTATTTTATGTTTTGTTATTTTGTTTTGTTGTTTTGTTATTTGAATTTATCCATTTTCGTTATTTTTTGTTTTAATTTATGTTTGTCGTTGAGTATAATTGATTCTGTTGATTTGGAAAATTACTTAAATATAAAATTAATATATAAAATGTCGCAGTGACAACTGAGGGCGACAGGCGAATTCGCGAGCAGGTGGGCTTGCAATCGAAGAGGGAAGAGAGAATTAATAAGGCAATTGATAAGCCTCCATGTTTCATTTGATTTTTTTAAATTTCAGTTTATTTGCTGTTCTACGGATACACAAATATACACTGAAAAAAATTCTGTTTATAATAATAATGAATGTAGATCATCAACCTAAAATTTATTGGTATTATGAACAATGCATAATGCCAATGAAAATATTCATCACTATTTTTTGGAAGTCTATGAACAGTTCATTAATGCTATGAATCAACTTCCATCAAACTCTTTCACCTTATACAAATATACAAATACTTATTCAAAGTTTCGTTGCTAGTTAAATACACATCTTCATGATACTATCAACGCGGTCAATAATTGATTTAAGAACTATTTTCTTACTATCAATGCGAAAAATCATTAAATTGAAGAACGAATTCATCAAATTTTTGTATATTCTATATTTTGACACATTGACAAAACGCGATCGCGATTAGATATTTTCCAAGTGCGAATCATGTAAATTGATTGTTGTGTTCCATGTGAAAAGTGAATTTGAAGCCGAAGTTCGCAATCGCTGTAAGTATGCAAAGTGTACATTCTCGATTAGTGTTTCATGTTTCAAAAAAGGAAGTCGAAGAGGTTGATGATGGGGCTAGTCTAATTTGAGCATAATTTGCAGCAATCGCAAAAGGAGCTGGGAACCTTACTCGATACCACCAGGAAGCTGTTAAAAAGAAAAAAAAACAATCCGATGACTTGCTGATATAACCATCCGAAAACCAGAATAGGAACACATCTTGCAAAACAACCGGATTCTAGTGAGTTTTTGTGAAAATTAACAGTATAGAATTTATATTATTTGAATTTTTCAGATCCAGAAGTAGATGCAGAGCTGGAGCTTATTTGGCAGTAAAGCTACCAAAGTAACGCTACCAAAGTAATGCTACCAAAGTAACGATGAACGTGTTCATTGTGACAAGGATTTGATTTCTTCAATTGTTTCAGTGTGTGAGTGTTAGGTCAGCATAAGAAAATTGATGAATGGCTGTTCATTATGCCAGTGAACATATGCATCGGTTGGAAAATGATGATTTTTTCATTGTAATGATGAAAATATTCATCAATTGCATGTACCTTTTTCGTTCAGTGTAGTTGTTAAAATAGTGAAACTGTTTTGATTTATTCAGACACAAAGAAGGTAAATAGTTTTATTTTTGCCGTTCTGTATGTGTTTCTTGCTAGACGAATAACAAAAATCATTAATTGTTACCGTGTTTCGAAAAATTCGTAATTTTTTAAATTATCACTTTAACATTGTGAGCGCTATTACGTTTTCAATTTGAAGTTTGAATATAAATGTCCTGGCTAAGCAGAGCCACAAAACTTACTCCACAATTCATCCAAACTCTTGAGTTAAGCGATGCAAGTACGAGATCGACTGTCCAGTTGAGGACAGTGCTGTCGTTTTACTGCAATTGTAGTATATTTGTTGCAATTTGATGAAGTTTACTGCAACATTGCATTTGAGTTTCATCTATTGCATTTTACAAAATTTGCTATTTGTTTAATCAATGCCTCCTAGAAGTACGGGCCGTCAGGCTACGTAATCGTTTTAGCTATGACGTCAATTTAGCCGTGAATTTTGACATTTCCACGAGGCAGTGCCGACAGACACGGAGATTTCACTTGCGGTTTTTAAGCTAAAATATGAATAAAACGTTAGTTTTTTGTGCGTGGACGCGTTGTAGAAATAAAATTTAGTCTTAACTTGCATTTTGTGTCAATCAATTGTATCGACAGTGAATCGACACAAAACGTCACATAACCTAACACCAGCCGATAAACATTTCGTAGCGAATTTTCCCAATAATACCGCACGCACCGCATTAATTTGTGTTCTAGCTGTTCACTAGCACTGTTCCGCGGACCTCACTTTGTTTTCACTTCACTCACTTCAACACAACCTGTACAATTTACGATTTCCCGCGGACGTCCCATAAGACTACGTGTGTTTTTCGCGACACTTTGACAGTATAGTGTGACGTCATTATTCTGCATTACGGCCCGTACTTCTAGGAGGCATTGGTTTAATCTAGCTATCATATTTATTAAATTAGTTTCGCTCTGTTTATTTATATATGCAACTTATATTGAACTAAAAATGAATAGGAATTTCTCCAATTCTTAATCCTGTAGATATAACTGTACATTGCAACTTATTTTCTTTGATATGGAAAAACTGAAATTGACAATAGTATGTATTTTTCAGCAAACGACTAAATTCGACTCTGATATCTTTAAAAAAAATTATATATTTTTTGTTGAATATGCTTTGTTATAATTTTCAAATAGCAATAGTCGTATTTTAAATGCATGTAAGAAGGCTTATATGTGTACACATATATATACCTATAGAAAAATATATCTATTGCAATGTACAGCTATCTGCTGCAACTTCTGAGTTTTATTTACTGCACAAAGAAAAACAACTCCAGCCAGCGCGATGCATTCCACAATTCATTCCAACATAGAGTTTACTGGTTTAAACCCAAGACTGACTAAGGTAAATTGCTTGGATATCGGAGATAATCACCAAGTCCACATACTACAGACTGCCACCGAAAGAAAGCAACGACAAAGTGCCTATTCCAGGGACACATACCATCCACATCGCGTGTATTCCGATTGAGTGGAACATGTGCTTTTAATTAGTGATGGGCGTTTCTGTTGTTTTCAGAAAACGAAAACGAACTGTTTTTTTCCAAAAATAACTGTTTTTTTAAACTTTTTGAAAACTTTTTTCACTCGACCAGCAGCAGATTGATACTGGGTGTTACAATTAGTGATTGGCATTTCTGTTGTTTTCAGAAAACGGAAGCTATTTGAAAAAAAGCAGTTTGAAAAAAACTGTTTTTTTCCAACTGTTTTTTTCAAACTGCTTTTTTTCAAATAGCTTCCGTTTTCTGAAAACAACACAAATGCCAATCACTTACTGTAACACCCAGTATCAATTTGCTGCTGGTCGAGTGAAAAAAGTTTTCAAAAAGTTTAAAAAAACAGTTATTTTTGGAAAAAAACAGTTCGTTTTCGTTTTCTGAAAACAACAGAAATGCCCATCACTACTTTTAATAAGAAACTACCTAAGCTCAGTTAGCGCTTTGTTCGTTTCAGAGAAAAGAGCATTGGATACGTACAATTAATTTCTCGATTGAAAAATTGATAAAATTTAGAAACATAAAGGAATGTGATCAATCAGAATGAAACAAAATAACTTTTGGGTCAGATTATTGCGAAGCGTAAATTTGTTGCAAAACAAGCCCATTTTACCAACCCACAGAGTAGCTAAAGTCCATCCGAAAACGATAAGAAATAAAAAATCTAAAAAACTGAGCTCACACAATTTAAAACACTTATGGCTCACCTTAAAATACCATCACCATCCTAACTTCCTCTTTTCCGTCAAAAAAAAAATCAACAGCCCAGAAACATATTCTAAATTTATTTCTGTTAGAATCATGTCAACAGTGTTCCCTTCGGGATGTTTATGATAGATTTTAAGTGCCGATTTTATTGACAAGGGAAATGTTAAGGTTGTCACCTTGAAGGGAAAACTGGAAAAAATCGCGGCATCTTCGCATCGCTATAAGCTCGAATGAATTCGAATGCAATTAATATGGTCATAAATTACGTGGAGATGAATGTGCGATCGTTTGAAGGATCGTGATCTTGTTTAGAATACTGAATTCTACCGAAGCAAATGCTATAAATTTAAATTGGGGTTATGTTGGAATGATTGCTGGGGTACTTTCAAGACCAGAAATGGAATGCTTCTTGAAAGGTGTTTTGAAGGTAAATGTGAAATTATGATGATGGATAGCAATTTGATTTAACGTCAGTGCGAAGTGCTTCTTAATGTTATTAATACTCGTATCATTGACACAACGGCATTATAACCACTATAATCATCGATAAGACGAAAACTATTCGTGCTAAAGATTGTATTAGAAAAGAACGAAAAAAATTAACTGCACTTATGGAGACATGTTTGCAAAAGTGTCATCGCTGACTGTCACTCAAATAGAAGTTTGTTTTAATGTTGTCAAAGTGACACTATATAAGCTGTTACGGTTTAAAAAATTATTATTAAATTATGTATTTGGTATCGCATATTTTTTATAATATTTTATATATTTTATAATGTTAAAATGTTTAATTTTTAGACAGCTTAAGTTTATTTTTTGTGTCAATCTCTGTTCATAAAAACTTTTAACCTTCGAAATTCTATAGTTTTTGCTCTAGAATCTACCAAATGCAATCAAATCAATTACCAAGACAATTTGACCTACATATAATTTCAAGAAACACTTTCAAACGGAGAAAATAAGCCAAACCGTTATTCGACATTTCATCTTGATTACAAAACATACACAAGAACACAAAACATACACAACCACAAGAGTAATTGCTTTTCGCCATTTATCCAGATCGTTTTGACACTGCACTAAGATTATGGATGAAAGATTATGCATCGAGATGAAACATGCCGACGACACAACTATTGAAGTGTGCGCATAAAAATGATTGCAGTCTTCATGATTTTCATTTTGTTATTGTCGTATATTTATGTTGAATTTGCCGCAATGCAATGAAATTACATGATTTTAAATTCCAGCAAACAAGATTTATGTTGGTATTTAATTTTTGTGTTCTAGTTTTTTTTTTGGTATGAGAAAAGACATGCTGGTTGGAATGTTGGGTGGGCACGGAAAAAGTATTTTAGGACTAGTCTTGTTATGATAAAAAAATGTATATTATGTTTATTTGGTAAGCGTATAGTTATTGCATCAAATATTTTTGGACGAAAATGCATATAAAAGCGATCAACTAATAAAACTTTCACTTAAAAATTGGGGAATACGAGGTTTGATCAATAAGTAATGATAGTGAATATAAACCAAGGTGGTTAAACTTAAAAGATATATTTATTTTTCAACATAGTCTCCTAACAAGTTAATACATTTAGTCCAACTTTTTTCCAAACACAGGATACCCTTAGAAAAAAATTCTTAATCTTGACTCTACCAAAATGCCTGAACAGCGGCCATCACTTCGCTATCATCTTCAAATTTCTTACCCCGAAGGTGTTGTTTGAGCCGAGGAAAGAGGTAAAAGTCACTGGGAGCTAGATATGGCGAATAGGGCGGGTGTTCAAGCCGTTCGAATCCTGTTTCTTTAATTGCATCCATCACAACTGCAGCCTTGTGAGCCGGTGCGTTATCTTGATGAACAGAACTCCGGCTCGCAGTTTGCCGCGTCTTTTTTCCTTCATTGCCTCTCGAAATCTTCTTATTTGGTCTACGTAGTAAGAGCCTGATATAGGAGCTCCCTTTTTGAAATATTCCTACATAATAAATCCTTCAGCATCCCAAAAAATTGATGCCATAACCTTTCCTGCCAAACTCGACACTTAGAATTTCTTCGGCATTAGTGAAGTGGGTCGCTTCCAAGTCATCAATTGCATTTTTGTTTCTGGATCAAAATGGTGGATCTAGATCTTGTCCATGGTCTCGAAACGTAAGAAAAAATTCTCCTGATCTGCCTGGAACTTTTCGAGATTTAGCCTTGAAATGTCGACTCGTTTCTTCTCATGCTCGTCCGTTAAGATTCTCGGTACCCAACGCGCAGATACCTTCTTCATATGTGTTTTGTTGCCAAAGATTTTTTGAAAGCCACCATATGAGATTCCTGTGATCCCAGCTCTTCGATCTGCAAACACGAAATCTTCGAATTTTTATAAGATGTCTTCAGTGTGGGATGTGAATAGACGGTGTTCATCTTCAGTGAATGCTCTTCCCAGCTTAAACTCCTTGGCCTAGCGAGCAATAGTGGAATATGGAAGAGCAGAGTCCCCTATTGATCAACCCTCGTACTTTTGATGCTGTTTTTTTAAGATATGGTTGAGTAAATCCACCAAGAAGCTTAGAAACTGCAAATTAAAAATTACACATCCTCAACTTATGAGTTCATTGAATGTGAAGATGATTGTTATTCTTTACCCTATCACGCAACGTAAAGATGTGCAAGTGCACAAAGAACTTGGCGGTCTATTTTTTCTCAAAGTACAGAAACACTTAACCGACTAAGATTCACGTTCATTGAGTGCATTTTTATCAAAGTTGGGATTAGTTTCTTTCTCGTCAGTTATTCGGTTTTATTTTTTGGTTATAAAATAAGACCGAAATCATCTCAAATTAAGACACTGACCTCCCGTCGACAAACAAATCAAAATGTCAAAGTTACCGAAAAATCCAACCATAACACGAAAATCTTATCAAAATCACCAATATAGTTGCAACAACTTAGTCTTGCTGAACTAGATATTTCAATTCAATATTTTAAAAAGCGTAAAATAAAATAAAAAACGAAGACTAAATGCATCAACTGTAATGTCGATCATCCAGCGAGCTCGGTAAGCTGCTCTTGAAAACCGAACAACGTAAACAAATTGACCGCATTCTGCTTTTATTTATTTTTGGAAAACCAAGTACGCCAATTAAAAAATACTGTCAATTTTTACATACCACGATTGGTTATGATTCCAAAAATATTCGACTGCCGACTTTGGAGTGATCTTTGAGGGCAATACAGTCAACAATAACAAATGATCAGAGCTCAATGGCGATCTGGTTGAGATACTTGACACAAAACCGGTAAAAATATACGATAACCTGGCAGTTCATATTAAAATATTAACTTTAAAACTATTCGTTGTGCTCCAGGGTTGATTTAAAAAATTTGAATCGCGTTGTAATCAGCTGATAAATAATTTTAACGATCTAAATTTTTATGACTGAAAATGTGACGAAATCGGAATGTAAAATCTTAGGAATATCGTTAGTTAGTAAAAATCGTGAGTTTTATTTTGGATACTTTGAAGGACAGAACAATATACTTTGAGAGATTATGAAAGCCGAACGCTTTGTTTTTACCTAAAATCTTTAGAAGCTGCTTAGTTTTTATATTTTTTATTCGAGTTCCCGGAGAGTTATTTCTTAATTGCGTTAAAAGTTAAATTAATAAAAAAAAGTTAAATTAATAATAAAATAGACCTAGTGCAATTGTTGTCGCGACGGAGGGTTGAGCTTGGTAGAAACTTAATTCATAGTTAATGTATTTGAGTGCGCGTTTTCCATAGCTCACTTAAGGGGGGAAATACATGTAAAATGGAAAAGAAATTGCTAATTTCAGATTGACTTAAAATATATATACTGTTTATTCAGAAAATTTTTAATATTAAATCCTCAAAGTACATATCTTATAGTAAATGAAAATATTTTTTTAATAACTTTTTAACACAAAATGGAGGCGATGCGAGCAAATGAAAAAAACACATCAAAAACAGCCTCGTACACCTTAACGCCTTTTCCGAGAAACTTGCAGCGTTCAGAGAAAAAAAAAATATGCTAATGAGATCTATAACTCATAGGTGAACCAATAAAATTTAGAAAAAAAAATCAAATTTTTACATTAATATTAGATTAAAAAAAAAATCGATTTTTTTTTAAAAAAAATCACGTTTTAAACATTGATAAACTAATTATTTTTCCGAAATTACAAGAAAATGTAGGTTCAACGATGAGATAATACTCTTTTGTACATGTGATATAAATTTGAGCCGAATAGGTTCAACATTTTTTGAGATATCTTGTACGGAAATTGAAAAAGTACTACTTTGAGAAAAACGCGTTTAAAGTTCTTAAGCTCCACCGACCTGGGGAACGCCGCGCTGTCTATAACTGGCTATAACTCGAGAACTAATACGAATATCGCTTCAAAACTTCTTTTGGTATATTTTAAGAGTATTTCGAACACTTTGATGTAATAAAAAAAAATCGTTTTTGTTTTAGCAGTTACATGTATCTCCCCCCTTAACTCTTGATTTGACTCAGGTACCTTTTCAAAGTGGTTCAAATCCAGTCATGTGGTTATGACGGGATCTGAGCTTGGCCCTCGATCACTCAAGCTTCTACTAAGCCCGAATTACATTATTTTACGACCTCAATTTGTCTACAAACACAAACAAGGGCTAAAGTTAAAGTAAGGGTTAAATTTTAATAATTAGATCGTTAAATGGCGAGACCCATAAGTCTTTTTGACCTGTGGATCAGGCAACGCCATGAAGAAATAAAGTGCCAGTTCCTAACGGTCCACGGTTATTTCAGAAAGAACCTTAACAGAATGGGCAAGACGACCAAATCATATTGTCGGTACTCGATCGGCTTTGTCACACCAGAGACGATCGTGGAAATAATACTGCTGAACGAGGTCAACTGGCGCACAGTCTCAAAAAATGTTGTGGAAATAATACGCACAAACCAAAAGAAGGGTTCTCTTACCGCCCATAAGCTGTAGTAGCACCGATAAATGAGCAAACACGGCCGGGTCGGAGAAATTCGGAAGACGGTTTCGACCCGGACTTTTTAAGCTTTTAGATGGACTTTTTTTTCCAATAATCATAAATCGAACATAGCCCATGATAGGACCCAAGAATGTTTTGAATATTTTGGTTTGCAAGGGCGTGATCGACATCAGCAACTACAGCTACTTGAAGGCGATCTTCAAAAACAAAAACTTGACCCTCTACCACCAGCAAATTCGTCGATGGTCGCCTGATTGTGTATCGTCACCGGTTTTGACTCGTGTTCAACGTCAGTAGCTTCAACTACCACGTTAAAAATACCATCAATAATACTTTCAGCAACAGCATGCTGTAGAGACTGTAAGCTTACCTATTTTTAATTTATTTACTGACAGGAATAAACATTTGAAACCTACTGCACCATCTACGAGAGTAAGATATACAAGTTTTACTCACATGTTGAGGTAGCCTGAACAGTCTGGAAGATTATCTTTGTCATGGACCATTTGTAAATCAAGTCTGCAGGTCAGGGTTCCATCGCTGAAGGTCTTTTTTACGGTTCTCTAATAGTACCTCTGCTGATGAGGTATTTATTATCTTGCGTTAAAGTTGATCGTGGATATACTTTGTCACTTCTATTCTGCAGAAAATTTACACACGATAATCCCAACCATCAGTAAATTGCATTTATTTTGCATTACTGTCACTTCAGACCTAACGAGAAAAAACTCTAGCGCATCAGAGCCACAGGAAAACTGATTTTCGAAGAAATTATCTTTAAGTGACTAAATAATGTGGAAAGACGTAATACACATTTTTTTGTAGGATCATATCAAACATTTATTACACAAGGCAAATAGATGAGAATATTTTTTTTAAATTTTTCAAATTTCACTAAATTACCCGCAAAAATGCCATAAAATGGTACATTTTTGTTTTCAAATTTAGATTGCCTAAAGTGTCACCTTTCATTTGATACCTAAATGTTTATACCTATTTTCAAACATGCCAAGTGATTTCCTCAAATGTAACTCATAGATAGAGAAGAAAAGCGGAACTTTTTAATTAACTTTTAACGCGTGGTTCGTATTACACGTTGTAACTTTTTATTTCCTACCTGTTATGGGGTATTTTTTAACGACTATTCAATACGACTATTCTTATCGCTTTTATTATTTTTTCTATAAAATCTTATTACTTAAGAATGTAAAACATAAACAAATAAATAGGTAATGCAAAACTGTTTTTTCGAAAAATTTCGATTCTTCCCGATTAAAGAAACATATAAATAAATGCAACAACAATACACTTCATCCTCTTGCATATAAATTAAGCCGCAATTTTCTACCTGCTAAAAGTTCAAACTTTCAGACTAATAAGGGTGGGGCGGCGTTTTTAAACAATTGTAAGTAGATGTGCGTAGTCGTAATCCTTTAAAAGCAATCAATTACCACTCAGTAAGTGAGTGAGTTAAATAGCGAAAGAACATTATAAAATATTGTTTTTAATTTGTACCAATTTTTTCCTAGCTTTTAAAAAAATATTTAATATTTAATAATAAATATTTTTCCTTTCGAAGCTAGATATATTGAATTTTGTGACAAATATCGATATTTCGAGGGAAACCTGCCCTCTTCTTCAGTGTCTATCGATAGACAGATTACCCTACCTTGAGCACAATAATCAGGTAAATCAATTAGCCTCCACGTGGTTTACCCAGGGTAACGCTAAAGAGTTGGAACAAAGTGGCAATGAAATCAGGTTAATTAAAAAGCTCAGCTGTTACTCTTTGTCACTATGTTACATTTGCGGAAATTACTTGACAGGTTTGAAAATAGGTATAAACATTTAGATATCAAATCAAAGGTGACATTTTAGGCAATCTAAATCTGAAAACAAAAATGTACCATTTTATGGGTTTTTTGGGAAAAACTTTAGTGAAATTTGAAAAATTTCAAAATTTTTTTTTAAACTGTGTAGCTTTTGATGGGAGAGTGATAGGGAATTTGTTTACATATAATTAGAAAGGCAAAATGATTCTCTATCAAGCGACATCTTAGTGCCCGCATTAGAACGAATATTACAGACGCTACGGGATAAAAAAGGCAGATGGGTCTTAAAAATTTACAAAATCTTTTCCCAAAGCACCACTTGGCACAGTGCCCATACAATTGTTTACTTGCAACATCCGAACCTACACGATGGCATATAGCAGTGCACTTATTTACGAAACACCCTGTATATCAAATCCACTTCACGTTAAGTTGAATCCATCCTGGGAATTTCGTTATGGGTGGAAGTTAACGGGGTGAAAAGAATTTTAGGGTTACCACACGCAAAACTTTTCAAATTTTCGAAACCTAAATACTTGTTTTTAATTGTATTTAATGTGTACCAATTTTTTCCTAGCACAAAAAAATATTTTAATAAAAGAACCCATTTTTCCTTTCGAAGCTAGATATATTTTAGTTATTTAAAATATCGATATTTGTCACAAAATTAAAATATATCTAGCTTTGAAAGGAAAAATCGGTTCTTTTATTAAAATATTGTTTTTAATTGTTATTGCATTATCATTTCCATTCGAAAATTTAATGACAAAATCACTTAGTAAAGAAATGATAAAAAAATTGCAAAAATTACCACAACTTGCAGCCCTTTCATGAATTTTCAACGAAATTACTACGGAATTCGGCTTACAATAAGGTCCATTAACTGTATGAATTTAATTTTGGTTTCATGACTGTATCGGAAGTTTCAGGGAAGAAAACTTCATTTTGCTGAGCAAATTTACAAGCTTTAGAAGACAAACATTACTACTAATTTTTCAACCAAATTTGGCTTAAAGTAAAGTCTTTGTGGATTTCGTTAAAATTTGTTGGCTGAATCGGAAGTTAAGCAGTTTTTTTTTCTCAGTGATTTTTCAAGATGTCCGCATTTCAAAATCACTCCTATCAGACCTGGTCCTAGTTAGTACCAACATGCTCTGTAAATTTTATTTGACATGGTGGACAAAGATTGAAATTGATCAAAAAAGCAAATTTCAGGAGGGTCGATGTTTTGAAGGATTTTTTTTCGCGTGCCTGCCTTAGCTACAGTCTTAAAAGTGCATGTGTGTATAGTTTTAGTCAACAGGAATACTACTTTCCTAAGCATAAACGCTTTGAATTTTTTTTCATTTCTGAGTAAACATCGGACTTGAAAACTACATACTCAAATACATCATTCTACAAAATATGAAAAAACTATCTATTGTGCAGCATGTTAAAATCAATCGTTAAAAATGCTCTTTCCATATATTTACTTGCTGCAGAAAAACACAAATTATTGAATATCTTCGAAGTTACTAAAATGTAGGCAGAGCATTTATGCGTAGTGCGGCAGAATACGCTCTGCAAATTTAAGGATGATCCAATGTTTCTGACAGAATTTATGACAAATCGAAATTTGAAAAAAAAAATCGTTTCCTACTTTTAGGTAATCCGCACCCGCATAGAGTTAATAATTTCCATTTTTTTTTATCATAAACAAGCATAAAACATAATTGGTTTTTATTTCCAGTACTTACGAGTACTTTTAACAAAAATGCAATCTGCATAGCCGCCGCCAAAGGGTTAAAGATATGCTAATTTTAATTAGACACTGCAATAGTCATTTATGTCCTCTGAAAATGTCAGCTGAATCGGATCATGCACTACAGAGAATATAAAGAGATATAACGAGTCTAATACTAATTTTCTTCGAAAATCAGTAAACATTCCTGGCCCCTTGACGTTATTTCGAGGGAGTTTATCAAAACCAGTTCCAGAAATTTTCAATCCAAAACCTGGGAAGCAAAATCGTACATAGAACGAACATATTGTTTTTACGCTTACTACTCATGAATTTAAGCTTTTCTCGACTATTGCGATTTCCCACTTCCGCATGGATCATGATTATTCGGTCAGTCGATTATTCGACGGTGGTGGCCTTTCACGTACGGTTCACGTAATGAGGTCTCGCATGCTGAGTTTTTGTCTCATCCGCCTGTTGAATCTATCCTTATTTGTGTATATATAACTCCACTGTATTGCTTCTTTCTGCCATTAATATGCCGTATAATAGTGTTTGTCTAGTTTATGAGAGCTTTTTAGGAAACGTTCTTGGTTTTTTCGTCCTTTTATGTGTTTCCAGCATGGTTTAGGATGCGAAATTTACCAAGGTAATATCAAAGAGTAACATTTCTATTGATGCATCTTTTTTCGCTCAGTTTAATGATGCACCTAATACTTTCAGGGGTAAAATTGGAAATTTTAGGGGCTAGGGGTTCAATGACAGAATACATGATATTATCCTTACTAATCTTCTTTTTTAATCTATTCGCCTATGTACTGCTCTCTTTATCTGGGTCTTGATCTCCACCATCACTTCGTCGTCATACATTTTTCCTTCAGTTCCTACTCAAGGACTAAAATGCATCTACGCTGCGCAATTTCGCTAAAACGAGCTTTTTTCAGGACTAATGAAACTAATTTCATATTCACAGGACTCAACGCAGGTGAAGGTGTTCTCAATTTCTAAAACCAGCAAATGCGCCCCGACCAGTAAGGAACTGAGGATGGCAAGGGGTGCGATAGCCAGTCCTGACCCGAATTTCCATACGAGGTCCTTAAGAGAGCCCACATTTCATGGCTGGCCGCCAGCGACTCTGTTAAACATCTCTGAAGTAACCTCAACCTAGATGACCGGAAACCTTTCTGCAGCTTCGTGAAATTCAACAGTTGGAATTTCTTTAGTGGGTAACGATTTGCTAAGAGCTGACTCTGGATGCAGTGGCTTCAGAGCAAACACAGGCTATTTTAGCCTGTTCAGTGAAAGCAAGCTAAAGTTTTCAATGAGGCTTAACATCACGAGGTCACAGAGGTTGCTTGCAGACACTGTTACATTCTGGGTCCCAGACAAGAATCCGTTCCCGATAACAAAACTAGCAAAAGAAACGAAACTCAAAAGTCTACCATCATCATCGATGGCGCTACAGCCCAAGTCGGGCCTTGGCCTCCAGTAACGTCTCCCTCCAACCGTCTCGATCCTGCGACCTGGTTCGCCAATTATTGAACCCCAGTATTGACCTGCTGTCTGCGTCTATCGTGTCTTCCCAACGTTTCCTCGGCTTACCAACTGGACGCTTCACTTGTGCTCTACCTTTCAGCGTTCTTTTAGGTAGTCTATTGGCCTCCATCCTCTCGACGTGGCCGGCCCATTGTAATTTTTGTAATTTAATGCATGTGGATACAGGTGGGTCGTCATATATATGGTACAACTCATTGTTGTATCGCATTCTTCGCTCTTTCCCTTCTTGTATGGGGCCAAAAATTCGTCGTAGCACTTTGCGCTCGAATACGTCCAGAGCCTTTTCGGAGTCTGTAGTCAAAGTTCAGGCTTCGCTTTCATAGAGAAGCACAGATTTAATGAGTGTTTTGGATATGCGAAGCATATTATTCCTGTGCACGTTCGTAGACTTGATTACAGGGAGTATGGAATAATACGCCTTGTTTGCTGCATTTATTCGCCGTAAAATTTCGTCCTTTTCATTGCCTGAATTATCAAGGTGGACTCCTTAGTAGATGAAGTTATCTACATTCTCGATGTTGTAGTCTCCTAAGGTCAAGTTTTGTCTGATTGGCGCCATTTTTCTTGTTTGGGTTATTAGTTTGGTTTTATCTTCGTTGACCCGTAGATTTATATTCTTAGCTTCTGACTCCAAACTTAGGAAAGCTTCCTTTGCTTCTGTTGGTTAGGTCACTGTTGACTTTAACCTGAGATTCGGCGTTCATCATTGTCCCCTTGGTCATGCGGACGAGTTTGGTTGGAAGTTCCAAGTCGAGCACGATTCGGTAAAGTGTATTTCTATCTACACTATCATATGCTTGCTTGAAATCTACGAAGACCTGATGCACGTCGATATTATACTCCCAGCATTTTTCAAGCACCTGTTTGACTGATAATATTTGATCTATCGTAGATCGTCCGGACCTGAAGCCACCTTGATACTCTCCTATGATGTTATCATAGAAGGGCTTCATTTTACGTTCAATAATTTTGTGCAACACTTTATAGGACGAACATAATAAATCGATGCCTCTGTAGTTTTCGCAACGTGATTTGTCTCCTTTTTTGTAAATGGGGCATATAATAATTTTTCGCTAATCATTTGGCAACTGTTCTGCTGCCCAAATTTTTAGTATTAATTGGTGGAGAATGTTGCAAAGAAGAGTTCCACCATTTCTGAGTAATTCGGGAGGTACTCCATCTATTCCATGAGCTTTATTTATTCGAAGGTTACGTATGGCTGCCTGAACTTCTTCGAATGTTGGTGGAGAGATGTAAATGTCCTGCTCTGCTTCTGGGATATTTGGATCTGCTGAATTTGTCGTCGGCGCGGGATTAAGCAGCTGTTTAAAATACCGTGCCCGTCTTTCTTTAATCTCGACCGAGTTACTGATGATGGATCCACTTTCATCCTTACAAAGGCTCGTTCGCGGTTTGTATCCTTCGCGTAGCTGTTTGATTGAGGAATACGCAGCTCGTAGATCGTTATGGGTCATGTTTTCGTTCAGTTTCTGGATCTTGTCGTTGGTAAGTTGGCGTTCCTTTTGGCGACACATTTTTTTTGCCTGTCGCCAGAGGATGTTATAGTTTTCGGTTTTAGTCCGTGTTAATCGTTGGATTAACTCTTTGTAAGCCTCATTTCTCTTTGTAATAGCATCTTGACACTCATCATCAAATCAGTCATTCCGAGGGTTTTGGCGTTTATGTCCTAAGGTCTATTCTGCTACTGTTTTGATTCCTTCTTTTACGTTTGTCCACATGGTTTCGATATCTGCGTCGTTTTTCCCGCCAGCGGGATATCTTGGAGTTGATTTTCGAGCGTCGACATGTATGTAATAGCAACTGAGTTTTCCTGGAGTTTTTCTAGGTCGAACTTCGGAACTCGTGATTTTGAGTGTTTTTCACACCTCGATATACGATATCGGCATTTCGCTCTGATAAAGTAATGGTCAGAGTCACAGTTCGCGCCACGTAGTGTCCGGACATCAAGAATGCTGCTGGCCATCCTTTTTTCTACGAGAACGTGGTCTATTTGATTGTAGGTGCGACCATCTGGTGATGCCCACGTTCGTTTGTGTATGTCTCGATGTGGGAAGTATGTTGAGCTTACAAGGAGCTAGCTGCGAAGTCAATCAGACGCTGCGCGTTTTCGTTCATAATTGGATGAAGGCTGTGTCCTCCTGTGGTTCCTCTTTGAGCCTTCTCGCGGCCAATTTTTGCATTGAAGTCACCTAGAACAATTTTCACGTCATTCGAGGGCAGTGCGTCAACGGTGCGTTCTAAGGTGCTGTAAAAATCGTCCTTCACTGCGTCTTCCTTGTCTTCGGTTGGAGCATGGCAGTTCACCACCCAAACATTAAAAAAGTTTGTTTCAATGCGGATCGCATAGTCGCTCATTTATTGGTTTGTAACCAAAAATTCAGCTCAAAGGAACAGAAGGGTGTTTCCCCACCTATAAGAATAGGCACTCAGAATCAAAGATCTAAGCTCCTATTTTGTTCCCATGATGGGTTCGAACGGCACTTCTTTGTGGATACAAGTGCAGGCCATGAGCACGTACGATAGAGTTCCAGTTACATTGGAACTGGAACTCTATCGTGATTTATCATACGACTTCATAATTATCGATGCATGTAGACCCGTTTTAGGTGCAGACTTCCGATGGATATCTGATCCTTAACGTTAAAAACTTCAAAAATTCGCGGTAAAAGCTCTTCTCCATCATCCACCAGACTATGGCCTTGTCTTCAATCAAACTCCAGTCGAGCCGATTGATATTCCTAAGACTGCCATCTGCACAAATTTTGGACTCTGTGAGTTCACCCGAATGACTTTCAGACTTTGCATTGCTGCACAATCATTCTAACAATTCATTCATGAAGTTCTACATGGACTGGAATTCTACTTCATCTACGTCGAAGATATTTGGGTAGCTTCAACTTCTGAAGATGAACACCCTGGTATCGTTTTCAGTCTGACGTCACTTTCTTTGATCATCAAACAAATTTTTAGGTTATAAGGTTTTGCCGAAAGGCCTTAAGTTTTTCCCAGATCGAGTTGAGGGTATTTCAACTGCCCAGCTCCTCAAGATCTACAAGATTTTTGGGTATAGTTAGCTTCTGCCAATTAGCCTTCCTTTCTTCTTAATACAGCTAAGATGCAGCAGCTACGCAATGCCGATATTTGCAGTTTTAAAAAACTGAAAGAGATCTGGTCCAAAAACTTACAGTGACAGCATTATTGGACAGGAATACTAAAGCTAGCGTACCCTAGGATATCAAAGAAATGTTAAGGATATCGAAGTGGACAACAGTGAAACTAAACTGTGACGGCTGGAACTGTGTATAACAGCAGACCAGGATCGGACTACTGATTGTGGTGCCATTGATGATGATGAGAAATATATGGATGGGTAGCAGATCAACCAAGGAGGCCTACCATTTTTGGTAATTGTTATTGACATTTCTGTTACGATTTTATAATTTGCACAAATATAATGCATATTGAGCGTGGACATTGTAAGAAGGAAGTGGTATCGACAAAAAAGGAAAACGTAAAACAAATAATAATACTTAAGATCAACCGCGTTTGACAGTTCTAATATGAAATTGTAGCGTAACTCCGTGTGATCTCTTCAACCGTGAAATTTTAAATTTACACATTCTTAAAATATGCACTTGTCTCCCATACATTTTCCGTAGGTCAGTCACGCTACTTTCCATTTCAGCAGACAGTCCTGTTATTCCTCCAGGAAAATATGAAATTAATCGCAATTTCAAAGTCGAGTTCGTTTCACAGTATTTTTAGATAAACGAGCTCGTGGCCAAATTGCTATCCAGACGTCTATTGAACTTATCTGCTCCGCCTCTTGAATTTCTTTCGCTTCCGCGAGATGAACACATTTCACATTTCACCCTCTCCCAGCAGCAGCATCATTCGAGTACATATTTCTTTGAACTTCGAAAACGACAGACATCAACACCATTTCACGATTCCATTTCCATTGCATCTTGTCGTAACTTGGCCTGCTGTAATTAAAATATGCATGGTGCATGATAAACACTGCCATTATGTTTATAGATTTTTCGAGTCATACTGATGCTCGGAAGTATTTTTCGAAGAAACATTTTTCGAGAATTGTTTACGCTTTCTACCATGAAATTGACTACTCTGATGGAGCAGACAGAATGTCTTTTTAGTGGTGAGTAATTTGGCCTTCGAAAAACTCGAAAGCAGAGGACCTATATGCTTTTTTCATTCAAAAATGTTAGCGCTGAATTATTTTTAAGCTCCCGAACTAATGCGATCAAATATTTATGGACGTTTGTGTGTCGCATATCATTCGAGTCTATTTTTATCCTGATGAAAATATTCACACTTAACGCCCACACATCCACTAAAATGCATGTCTCGTGGTAGCTGTGGCAGTAGATGATTTGTGCCAGCGGGTGTCCCTGTTTAAGGATCTCGACAATAATGAGGTTCCATTCCATACCGATTTGTTGATTTGTTTATGAACATCGCTCGGAAATGACGATAAAAATACGGTTGGGTTAAAATTTCGATTTGGGTGTCTGCTATATGTTATCTTCCAGTTTTTCTCTAGGGCTCGAAGTGTACAAATAAACAGTTTTTACAGATTCGGTTGCCTTTGATCTATGTATTCGAGCTCCAGCATTAAGGGACTATCAAGTGCGGTAAGCTGGCATCTGGACTACTTCAATGCAAGAAGATGGGAACATGATATGAACTACGAGACTAACTGGAGGTGAATGTATTTATTTATATGAATATTGCGATTTTAAGGATAATAAATTTAATGAAAACAGAAAATACAAGGATTGTCATAATTTATTGGTTAATTTGGTAGGGAAACAGTAATTGTAGAATCAATTATTTTTTTCTGTAGTGAGGTCCTGACGAATTCGTTTACGGGGTTAAGAGCTTTTTCATTTTCTTCGATTTCTGAGACGTTCTCAACTATTCCATTCCACCTGCTATCAAACTATCACAACATATTTCAGTAATTTGTTGACTGAAGTTCCATCTCAAATCGTCACTCATGCGACACGTTGCGCAATCTTCAAAGAATTCCATTGAAAAAACTCATTTTTGTTTGTAATCCCTATCTACTACTCGTAGACCCACCACAACCAGCTTCACATAATTTGGTTGCATTTGAATTACATGCTTCGGCTTTTCGCTTCACCTTTCGATATTGAAAGTGAGATGAGTAAACAGTTTTGATTACCTCTTCACGCATGAAAGAACTAGACCCTATCAACGTCTACCAATGATCCGACAAGACAAGTCCTTAGTTGTCGAGAGTCTGCAATAAAAGTCACACAATTCATGACCGCGACGGTGATGATCATGTTGAGAATAGAAAAAGAATACATGATGTCGCCCTCAGTTTCGCTGAATGAACTTCTAAGACTTCCGATCGCTATTTGAACATGGAGCCATCCGTCTTGAATGAGTAGAATTGGTTAAGTTTTTTTTTCGGCGACAGAAGCATCGAGTGTGGGACATGAGCTAACAAATAGTTTTCGGTATTGTTTTGATGAACATCTGACTTACAACGGACTGGAATTATATCTTTTGTTGTTCAGAGAAAACCGTTAGTTTAAAACAATTAAAAGATTCAGCGTATTCAGATTTTCGATATCTCTGCTTTATTTTGTTTGATAACCAGCTAAAGGCCTTTCAGGGGATGAAATGTTTAGTTGTTTAGTTCTCGAAATATCATTCTATTGAAGTGCTTCGGGGTATACTATATTTGTATCATTTCCTATCCTGTGTAAAAATGAATAGTTTTCTACCTTCTAGTAAAATAAGTTCAAACTCAATTTCGTTGTCTGTGAACAGGTCGTTTTGGAACTGGTAATCCTAGATGGGGATGCATATGTGAGAATTGGCTGGATAAAAGTTTGGTAGCAAATACTTTTCACTTTGGTGGCCAGGCCCATCTACTTGGCGAAAAGATATCTTATGCGCTGAAATGTGAATTTAGCAGCTTTGATTTTGTGTCGATCGTCGGAATTAAACTTCAGGAATTCGTAAAAGTTAATATCAAGGAACCTGAATGTAGTGACAGGAGTAGTCGTAGAGGTTTGGAATAAGACAGCGAGCTTTTTGGCCGTGTTGAGAATAGTTTGAGCTCGCCGATATTTGGATGCAATGCTAAATGCAGAAAGTTCTGCCCAGTTGTTGTTTAGTTTGATGCCCACTTTGTCAATATTAAGTTTCAACTCAATTCTTGGCTTGATGCGAACAGAAGAAGAAGAAGAAGTTCAGGCTGTTCCATTGGACTCGGGAAGTCAGCGGCCAAGATAGTTTAAAAAACAGGTCCAGTGATGGAATCTTGCGGCACTCCTGATGTCACATGTCCTTTAATTGAATTAGATCCACTAACATTGACGTAGAAGGAAGTTTTCAGCGAGCCAAATAACCTGTTTGCGAAGGTAGGTAGGTAGGATGAACTGGCTGTTGATCGACAGAGGACTGTTAATAGACGCACATAGGCACAAAAAACAGGTCCGCTGGGATACCAAACAATTTTTTCTCCTCTTTTCACTAAAATTAGGAAGCCATCAACTTTCTTTGATAAATCGCACTATTCCCTTGGGTCAACCAGGAATAAACCATTTTTGAGAGGAAGGATGCATCAATTGCCCCAGTCATTTCCTCACCTGGTACATGAAGTGGTGGACGAATTCCTTTTCGTCCATGGAGACCCAGGACAGTCTTACTATCGTATAGGACCGCATCGGCCCAGGATGGTTGATTTGACTGATGACATCGGTATTTATATGAAGAAGGAGCCTGAGACCTCCGGTAGCAAGGTACCAAGCTTCGCCAGTTCATCGGTCTCACAATTGTCTTTTTTAATTGTACTACTGAATGTCTGGATACCTCCCTAAAAGATGCACGGCATTCAATGACAATCATGATTACTATACAAGGATAAGCAAGGGTCCTCCAATGGTTTGGTAGACGGGGCTGATTTGAGAAACCCGAACGCGATCAGTTTGAGCAGAAGACCTTCATGTCACACCGTGTCGTACCATAGGAATGTCATGTTCATTCAAATGGGATGCAATCTGATCATGCATGTATAAGGTGGCATGCTGCGTCTCATGACTACACATCAAGCCAAATTGTTGTTTTGGCCAACTCACAGTGAGTGGAAATAATCTCCATCCAAATTCTCCCAAAAAGTTTCCCAATATTAGGAAGCGAAGAGAGTTGACAGAAACATGCTAGCCTCTTTACTTTTGCCCTTCTTATGAACAGCAACAGTCGTAACCACTTTCCAGGAATCGGTAAATTATCCGTTGTTCACGACATAATTGAAAATAATGCAAAGTAATCTGAACATAGACTCTGCAAGGTGTTTAAAAATCAACTTCTACACCCCATCATGCCCAGAAGACTTTTTTGGTTTTTATATTATGCATCAGGTGTACCAGATTTTCACTATTGACAAAGTGAAAATTGTCAGCAGCCATTTGCGGATAATCCAAGGGACTCTCTTCGGTAAATGTTACCACGGGGTCTTTGCGGCTATTAAGAAAGTTTCGCATTCTTTCTTTTACTATTTGGCTGCTAGAAGTTGGGCGGACCATCATTTATTTGCAAACGATTCGGTCAGGGACATTGTCGATCGTGACAGCCATCTCCCGGTTATTCTATTTACTTGAAAGTAGATTAATTTTTTTTTTATTTATATAATTATATTGTATAAATAAAAATAATTCTTTTTAATATCGGGGCCTGATCTATTGTGCAAGATGGCCTCTGCAAAATTGAGCAGTCATTTCAGCTATTATTTTACTGAGGCAGTTGATTTTTGACAAGAGTGACCCGCACAACCCTATGTACGTCATATAATTGACAATTCCCGGAGACACTTGACGATGTTCTAGGTTTCAGTTGAACAAACATCAAGATACGATACCAGAGCATCTACATATGTCACGTTTGAGTTTACGCAGTCGGTGTTTTTTTGGAAGACTTGAGTGTCTTTGGGGACTATTCACTGAGACTGAAGAAAAAACGAAAATTAAGGTCGAAACAGGAAGGCTCTTCTAATGCAGCCATTCTAACATCACTTTTTCGTTTCCGTTTTTTGCGAAGTCTCCCCCAGTGTATGAGTACCGAGTTAAGATCGTCACCAATAAGCGAGTATTTATATTGCACCCAGTAAATATATGACTACGAAATCATTTAAAAGACTTGATTTGGACGAACTACATTCTACGTACAAACAATGGGGTGGGTCTGTTGTTTTTACCACTCCGGCAACAAGGGCACAATATATTAGTTGGGGCACCAGCAAGTTCGTTTTTCAGATTACTCCTAACTAATAGGGCAGAACCAGAATTTCTATTGTCCAGTCACATTGAGTACCCTCTGAAGCTGATTTTGTGAGGATTTGATAGCTTGGTTTCTGAAATTAGGGTGATAGTCGCATTCAATAAATCAAGGAGAGGTTTAGCAGGAAAACTTGGTCGACAAAATCATTTAACAGCGCAAGATTGATATTGGATGGCGCAAGATTGATATTGGGAACCGAGGGTCGCTGAGTACCAAAACCAGAAGAAATAGAGTTTCTCATTACCTGCGCGTAAGAGACTACACCATCACTATAGTTCACAACACTCTGTGTCGCAAACTGCTGACGATCCCCTTATCGCGACAAATATTCTTCGCCTCAATCTTGGCTACCATTTTTTGAAACGCCAACTAGACCACAATTGACAAATGCAAGCTGTGTGTCTTCTACCTTTTTCCAATCGCCACGATGATTCCGGCACTTCACAAGGATGGTGCGGTATTTCCTCGTATTCGTTAACACTGCGGTATTTCCTCGTTTCGGATTTATTCCCACTTCACTTTCCGGCAGAAGCTGATATGTAACATAGAAGCTGAGTGAAGAACTTCGACACTTATTTCAATTTCAAATAAGGGCGCTGCGCACTGCACTAGCTTAGAGACGATATCCGTTGTTTCAGCGCCTCTGTGCCAGACATGGATGAAAAGGGACTTGATTTATTTATTGGCATTTATTTACTGTGTACGTTCATGCAAACACCTTTTTATAATCTTTAAGAGAAAAGAACAGAATAATTGAGTTCTCACTCGGAAGATTTTAATGGTTTACACAATTCCTTGCGCCTTCATGTCTTTAACAAACTGTGAAAAGAGCATTTTATAGGCCGTTATGGACGGAACTTTAACCTATTTTTGGGTCTAAGTGAGGACTGACGGCGTATTGGATATGTTCTTTAAAAAAAGATTGGAAAATTTTACGAGATCTCTTAATTGTCCTGTATTTTCTACCTTTCACTGGCTTTCTATTCCTGGCTATCTAAATCCTTAGAGTTGGATATTAAAACGCTTTTCAGGTCAGTAGGAGATAACGATGGCTCATAGGCGACTGTCGGTACATTCGCGTATCTTTTTTTTGCGGATTTTGTATTGAAGTTTACCTTTGCTGCACTTCGACTCATGAGCCCATCTGTCATCAATATTTTTCCGAAGGCCTCGATTTTTTTTTCAATACCATCAATTTTTAAAGTTGCTACCCTCAGTATCGGATGAATCTCTGCACTCTGTTTTTTTTCACTAAGTGGGCAAGATCCTTAGCTCGAAGGATCTCTAGCCAATATAAGTAAGGCAGAAAAAGCAATTGATTGATAATATTCTTCTGTAGTAAAGTGTTTAAAGCAAAGTTGTCCCACTAGAGCCCGTTTAGAGTCTTGATTCCATTTATTATTTATCCATTTATTATCTAGAGACTCCATTTTTGTAATCGAAACCGTACTAGTGTGAAATGCTTAGTTTTACGCGTTACATTGTCTCTGATTTGACTCAGCTACCTACTAAGAGCTAGGTTAGCTCACAGCTCGTTGCGTAGTCCTCTGTCTGTACCTGGTTTCGAACCAGGAACTCGCCAGAATACACGAGCTTATAACTAGCATTTGCGGTGTGCAAATAATAGAGTTGAAAGCTGAAGAAGGAAGTAAAAGATAAATAAATATATCATTTTAATTACAATAAGACACTAAATGCTTTGGTAATCTTAACTGTAGCTTCAAACAACGGTAAATTTATTGCTAATTAATCAGTTTCGCTTTGTAATCCGCTACCAAAAAACTCTCATCACTCAGCTTATTTCTCATTCACCCGAAAAATCACAGTCACACCAAATGTTTCCGAATCACCGCTTTTTCTCATCATTTTGCTTAAATCTTACACTTAAGTACTTAAATCCCATCCATAAAACTGTCAAACGGAAAGCTATCGTATCGTCTCATATCGTGGCAAAGGAAGTCTCAATTCCAATCAAAATATGTCTGAGACTGGGAATACAAAATTACATCCTCTTCAACGCGAAAAAAAGAACAATAGCGTAGAGAAACAGAACAAGAAGCTCCAAATAAAACAACAGCCGATCTTGCTGAAGAAGAAGACGAATAAATATCTCCAGGGAGAGACCAGATGCTCTGGGTCCATTCATCAAATTTGAATGACGACGAGTAAGACAACGGCAACAACGATGACGGCGACCATGTCGATGACGCGTGGATTAACTCAAGTCGATCTTCAGATCATTTTTATTAAGATTACAGACTATCTTTTCTGGTATGCTTTCACCATTTGCTAAGAACACAATATTTTCCCGAAATCCAAGCGGTAAGATTTGTAACAGAGATTTTCTCAACTGTCGGCATAAGTAAGCAAATGTGAATGTGATTTTCCATGAAATTTGTGTATGCCGATTGAATGCGTTCAAGTGAAGAATGGTTGGATGCAGCAAGTGTTTTAAGCCGAATATTTCAAGCTTAATTTTCGTCGTAGTGAAGATAGATGGACGGAAGGAAGGAGTTTATTATGGCCAGCAGTTTTGTTTACTCGATTTCGGAACAATGTAAATAAAGAAGAAATCATGATGGTATTGTCGAGGAAAGTTTATGGACCATTCCTTTTCGGGAAAGATTAAATTGGACTTGGAATTTATTATTGAGTTTTGTAGATTTTAGTACCAGTGGTGTGGAATCGTTTTTATTTGGAACAATTTGATGCTACATGGCATGTTACGTATGCAACTGACCCTGTCTTTAGTTTATGTTTCTGATTGTCGTGATACCACTTCTGTTCGGGTTACCCAAAAAAGTTGTGTCTACTCACGTAAATGTCTTAATATCCCGCTTTCAATGAATGTATGAACATTAAAGCCAGATATAGTTACGAAAGCAGATTTATGTGCACTTAATGAAAGCCCTGAGCGATGACTAATCATTTTTTGACCATAAATAACCTTTTGATTATGCAGAAGCAG
Source organism: Nemotelus nigrinus (assembly GCA_947369275.1). Taxonomy (NCBI): domain Eukaryota; kingdom Metazoa; phylum Arthropoda; class Insecta; order Diptera; family Stratiomyidae; genus Nemotelus; species Nemotelus nigrinus. The sequence continues at coordinate 50,357,488 of OX376375.1, read as the reverse complement.
AACACCCATATGGTCCCATGCAATAGCCCCATTCTCACAGCCACTGTCTTCATCATGAAATACACACAATCATACCCTCTTATCTCCTATATAGATCATCACGAAGGAATCATGCCCGAAAACAGCGAAATTTATTCCATCTGATTTCACCTCGTTAGGCGCTTTCTCGATATGGTCAGCCAACAAAGTTAAGGACCTATCGATCGATTTGGCTGCGCTGGTCACTTAATCTTCAATTAACAATGTAGCCTTCAGCGTCAATGTGCCTCCCAACTACAGACTTCAATCTGATCTCATTCTAATAAACTCGCTGATCGAAAAGAAAACTCAGTCGCGGCCGAAAGCGTAGCGCTAATACTTTCGAAACCCTCTCGTTGGCTGATGGACGAGTTTGATCATCTCAAAATGGAAGAACATACATAAATCGTTTTGGATTTTCCTTCGTTTTTATCACAGAGCCAATTATAATACAATTTTCAGTTTTTTTTTCTCGGCAATAAATCTCCGAAACGCACGATCTTTCCATGAACTGAAAAGTATTGGAGACAGTATACTGTGTCTGTTGGGCGGATAAGTGAATGCGAGGGGGAGACAGAGAAGGCCCTTGGAGAATTCTTAGACCAAACATGATGACAGTATATTGCCAATAAAATTGACTGCCAAAAACTTGTCTGCATCAAATTCCGATATCGGATGTGAGACAAATGTACTTGAGCGAGATTTATGTGAGTTTTTGTCTCCCTTGCGAATAGAGATCGTTGGTGAAATATTTCAATTCCCTTGGTGATAGCAGATATGTTTTCGATATTTTTGTGAGATATATTTTAATATGTATTTTTTGGCAGTTTAATATATAATTCTAGTTGGCGCCCAGCGTGGGATAGCTTCCTTAGTATCGATAGTAGAAACTCTTGTAAAATGGTAGAAAGCCTGTGGGAAAATGAAAATCTAGAAAATTGTCGAATTTATCGATATCATCCAGAAATTTTTTTTACGGATTAACAGTTTAGAGAATATCTACTGAAATTTTGAGTTCAATCATTATTTGGATATTTTCGGAAAATAACAAAGTATCCAAACTGTTTTCAAGCAACCCACGCTGGGCGCATTATTTTAAGTATAATAATAGTGTGTTTATTGATAGTAAATGATCAAATAAAGCGCCTAAAACTAACATCGTCGAACAGGATGAATCTTAAAAAGGTAATGTAGCAAAATTTTACTAGCATTTCTCTGAATTAATCCGAAATGCTATTTATCAAATTCTCGTAAATCAACTTGAATCCCAAAATTGCACCAACTATCTTTTCCCATCAATCCAATAAACTTATCATCAAACTAACTGTTACTGCCCATTCACAACACCAATAAGATAAATACTATTGCTAACAGTCAACATATTTATATAAATTACTGAACAAAAGCAATAATCCACACTAACCTGTCGTAGATCCAATGTTATCGTAACATATTCATTTTCCGATCCGTACTGGAGCGTCGGGCTCTGCCACCAAGCACTCGAGTTATTCAAAATCGCTTCAATCGGATGTCTCTTATTCGCATCGATGCTATGATCGTCGCATATTCCACACTGGGTCTGCCATGTCTTTTCCGGCAACGAATCGACCAATTTGCAGTATTCCTCGTGTCCATTTCGACCACAAGTTGCATTCACCCTGGCTAATGCCCTTGATGCAATATTGAACAGTGGCGGAAACGCACCAACTCCTTCAATGTTGTCCGCGTCACGAGACAAGAGTCGCAAAGCTGAAAATAGATACAAGAAAATTATTTATTCATTCAGCTGATTAATGATCTGTAATAAGACTAAAATGAAGTTTTTGTTTGAGAAAAAGACACAATGAGGGAAATGCAACAAGCAAACAAGAGCACACAGCACCCAAACCAACCGAATGAGTAATGACAAAATACTGATGAAAACAACAACAAACCAACAAGCGCAGAGCAACAATGACGACGAATAACTAACAAAGCTAATGTTACAAAATGTTATTTACGATACTGTGTAGTGCCAACATGTGCCGAGGAGAAGTAACAAGAGTCACATGAGGAAAGGCTATTGCGGTTAAAGAACGTGCCATTTGTCGAAGATTTAGTGGTCGTCAGTTGATAGGGGCCTAGAAAGAATGGTATTAGCGAATATGTTGCAGATAGACCAGGAGTCAGTTGACAGTTCTTTGGAAAGTGTGACAGCAATCAGATCAGAATTTTATGGAAGACATGTTGACAGGGGTATCATAGATATTATTTAGATAAGTCCGGGATCGATAAATATCTTTAGAAAAAGTAGTATTTTAATGAATATTATTTTCCATCAGAGTATGGCTTTTTTCAATACAGAGCGCTTCCATCAAGTTTCTCTCTTCGAATAATAAAAAAAAATCGATGTGCACAAAGGTCAAATTTTTGAACATCGATAAGCTAGTGGGTTTCTTGTGATTTTTTAGGCAGTTTGAACCACTGCTCAGTTCCAACTCATACGTTAATCAGTCACGAAAGCGCATTATTTGGCAACGCCTACAGTCTTTATAAGGGAGAAGTAATTGAACTGGGACCGTACTAAAAAGGTTCATCACAGAAACATAAAATTGGTTGCCTATCTCTTATCACCCGAAATCTATCAAAACGTTCATATAAATAACCTTTATGAGCGGCTATCCGTTCATAAGCCGATTCTCTTTCGCATTGATTATATCTTTATCGGCGATTCACCAACACTGATTTAACTATTATTGATAGTAATGCAATAATTCGTTCAAAATTGTCGAATGAACTACGGAAAATGGTTATTTCTACTATGCTAAAATAGAAAAGTATTAGACTTTGCTAATACAAAAAATATCGAAACCTTCGCGGATACAACTGTGTTAATTGGTTCATAAGTACGATAGCTAATTGATCTATAGAAAAATGAGCATCAATTCATTTAAGAACACAAAATAAATTGTTGGAATACCACAGTTTGTGGTTGCTTACTTTTTTGCACCACAGACGTTGTTCACCAACCACGCGTCATGGTACATAAAAGTAATGAACTATTTTCTTATGGTTGTTTTAACTATAGTCAGTAGTTGACGCAAAAACAACTAAGGAAAATTGTTGATTTTACCAATATTTTTCTCTAAGTGAAGATGAAAGAATACACAAACTTTCAAAGTCGCACTTACTGAAGAAACGTAGAAAGACTTGAAACGGCAAATGACCTAAAAGAATCAATAGAGCTCTTCACAGACATATTATTACAGGCAAAAGAGAACAAAAGGACCTCGCGTAGTTTCGAAGTCAACAAAACTACTTATCAGGGGCGGAACTAAATCCAGAGAAGAGCTAGAGATACAAACCCTACATAGATTTAAATAAGTAGCAGATCGGCCAATCAACTTAATCCGCAGCAAGATTCATGGACATCGAAACGAACAGTGGCAGAGCCTGATGCAAAGGTTCGGCCCGGTCGAAAGCAAATCGTCGCATCTTTCCAAATATTTCAGAGCAAAATTCAAGTCTATAATACCACCTAGTTATTGATGTATCTCAAGGTTTTCTATTCGATGAAACCGTAAGAAGAGAAACGTTTCCGGTTTCCTGGAAGCTGCAGTTTCAGCAAATCATACCATCACAGGAAGTCCACTCCAACTTTCTGGAGCAGAAACAATAAGATCTACAATTGTAGTACTATCTCTTTAACAACTATAGCTTTAACCGTCAAAAAGTACTTGGAGAAGACAAAATTAATCACCTCTGCCTGAGTTACTCATCAGGCAATATTTTACGGCCGTTTCAGGACATTATCAACGTGTTCTTTCGTTTGAAGACGTGCCCCGGAAACGTGAAAAAGTGTCTCCTCTAGTCGTTTTCCTACCGCACAACATCCCAAATACGAGCAATCGAATTGTGAACCTTGCTCTGTCTAATTTTTCAAAATCAACCCTTTCATTGAGCGCTGCTCTCTCTTCCTATGCGTCACCTGATCATCATATTTTTCTCATCATTGAAATGTTCACCAATAATATTACGAGGAAAAAACTCCCGTCCTTTAACTTCCGCAAAACTGATTTAACTGGTATGACCATTGAAGTAAATAGAATTGACTGGTTCTCTTTCTTTCGTGGCCTTGACTTTGATCATGCTTCCCGCTAATTGTATATTTTTCTTTGGAACCTTATTTTTCAATATACACCAGCTCATCGCTTTAATAAAATTGAGTAATGCTCCTTGGTTCAGCAATGATGTAACAGCCGCTTTCGAATGCAACCAATTGATATCGTTTCGGTGCTTTACCTGGTCCTCAAAAAACTGTCGTATTATTCCAAATGGTATGCATTTGGATGATACAGCTGCTTCCACTCCACAAAATGTGTGCGAGCTTTTTACTTCTTACGTTTTCTCTCTCTTTCTTCTCACAATAGTCTCCTCTCCCTTTTCAATATATTTTATCTACGTCTTCTTATGAATTATATTCGTTTCGGATAAATCCTTTAGAAATCGAACTTCCGATGAACAATATCGATATAATAGCGGTTTCGACAGTATTTTTAATACCCTGGCTAAATCACATTCATTCATTCTCGATCATTCCCTTTGCTTTGAAAAATTGCCAGCATATTCTGGTGATCTTTCATGTGTCTCACACTACCGCTCCGTTCCCTTCTTCTTAATTTAAGCAAGATTCTTAAGAGAGTGGTCTATATGAGGATCTACTCTTTTATCCCACCTACCCTACCCAACCTACCACTCATACAGTCACATCCGCTCCATCTCATGAAAAAGAGATCGATCTATTATATGCTGACTTTTCGAAAACTTTCTGATAACTCCGACTACTTCTTCACAAGTTAAAGAATAATGGCATAGCTGATTCTCTCCTATCAACGTTTATCTTTTATATATTTGGTCGTATCTGGTTAGTAACTGTCAATTCTTGTTCTTCGATTCTCTTTCATCATACATCAGGTGTCCCACAAGAGTCTATCTTGGGTCCTCTCCTCTTTTTATTATTCCTTCTTTAATGCATTGTTCTTATCTTTTGTGTACTGACGATTTCAAAACGTTCCAATAACTATATTTTAAAATAATCTTAATACTTTACATTCTTGGTGCGCCGCTAATTCTCTCACTCTCAATGCTACGAAATGTGATATACATGTAAAACGTTCCCTTTGATTTTTTCCTATTTAGTTTCCGCTTCTTTTGTTGATTATTTCAAAGAAATTGACGTAATATTTTATCTGAAACCAGAATTCGATTGGCGCATCACTGCCAAATCTTGTAAATTATCGGGTTTCAAAGCCTCTGTTAATTTTTCTACTTGATTACACCTTTTTCGTTCTATTGTTCGTAGTATTTCGTAAAACACCAAAATTGACAGCAATGTTCAATATTCATATGTCAGTTTTGGTGTTTTCATTCCGTCTGTTTAAATAATGCTTTCTTTAAATCTCAGCTTCTCTGCCATTCTCTGCCATTCTATGATTGTCTTTTATTTCTACACCTTTCTTCCTTCAAATCACGAAGACTTTTCCCATACTAATGAAGTTTCCGTTTGTGAAGCATCCTTCCATAGCGATCTTCTTCCTTAGTTATGGCCAATCGATGTAAAAGTTGGATAACAGTATGGCTATGGACTTCAAATGCGCCAAAAAGTAAAGCACCTTAAAAATTTGTTCCATTCTATTTCAACATGTATAGCTAGATTATACATATAATACCTATAACAAATATATGTTTCTAAAATATGCGGAGTAGGAGTTTGTAAGAGATCATCCAAACTTGAAGCAAGCCAACAAATTTTAATTTTTATTACTAATCTCATAAATAATTCCAGCTGAATCAAGAGCATAGCAAGTCAAAATATTCAAGGCTAAACTCCTTTATAGATTCCATTCTTTAGTATCTTTGAAGTGAAAACGGATCATTCCAATTCCCAACTTGTGTAAAAATTAGTTAACAAGCTATCCATTGATCTACCTATTTCCAACGACAAACTTCAGCTAAACTATGACTTCAAAAAATAAACCAAAAAATAACGAACTCAGCATCTGTAAAAACAAACAAATCCTGCACACTTTGTTCAACATGCATGCAGTTTGTTAGCTGATCGCACATTTTTACATAATTCATTCACTGTCTATTCTAATCTAAAGACACCATGCCAATTTATGTGTTTACAATCGTCCACGATCATCAGCAAATAATCAATGTGTATCCACCAAACCACGCCGATGTGACATGACGTCTGGCTGCTTCGCCACCGGAGACGTTAGTTAGGCTGACGTTCTTGATCTCGAATTCTCGCTCCTTCCGATAACTACGGCAGTCAGTGCAACAGTTCTGATAATGATCATCTGATCGCCGAAAGCGTATTCAATATCTTCAAGCTGATCTGTGCGGGCTCGTGAACGGGATCATATGAGATCAGGATGAAGCTACACCACACCATGAGACGGTACAGCGAATTGCGGTACAAATAAACTGGAAGTGGGTTTGTTGTTAATGGTGGCTTTGCGTTCAAAATGATTTAGGAAGTCAGTATGCCAGTAAGACGTGAAATCAAGATTAAATGCATTTTCGTATTTCGATTCATAATTAGTGCTCAGGCATTTACGGCTAACGGAATCTAAAATGTTCGGATTATGGTTTATTCACATATATGTAAATGTATAAAATTTTGGTTTTTGGATTCCGTTTCAAACAAACTCAGCACAACAATCACTTGAAACGCTCAATGATAAAGATACACATACGATCATATGTTTATTCATATCTATATCTATTTTCGCTTGGCATCTTGTCCGATTTTGCTTCTTGCACGTAGGCAGGTGGATGAACCGGCTGTTCAGCAGAGATTCATGAGTTCTAAGTGCTAACTCCGGTAATTGATGGAGTGATGATAGTGCTTGAGTAAAATTTTCAACCGGTCTTGCTAATTTTGCTAATGGTTTTCATTGAGTGCTTTGCAGTTATCTGCATTGTAATATTTAGCTGATTGGCATACGATGGTTTCTTTTTCTAGTTCCGGGCGAAAGTGCTAAAATTATTCAATTTCCGAGAAAAGATCATAACAATTCATGACTAGAATTGTTCATTGTAATATCGTAATTAGAAATAAAAGATTTGTTGGTGAGATTTTCATTAAAATGTATTGAAAGTAAATTTTGAAACTATTTGTAATTTGAATTGTAGGTATTCAAAGAAAAATCACGGTACACAAATGCTCACATAGCACTTCCGTCAACACAGAAGCAAATTAATTTTACAAAAGTATGTACATAGGTACTAAGAATCCGAAATAAGTTGGTTTTTTTCTCTCGACAATACCATGTAAAACGACTTCGATTAGACCATTGTGGCGTTTATTGCATGGTAAAAAGCAAAGGAGAACAAGGACACACTACTGTACCCACTCACATGACGACACGCATCTCTCATGCCTTCGCTGCGGCATTGTCAAATATGTACATTCGTAATGTACCGTAGAATGTCAATGAATGCAATGAACCAACATTTTCAGACACAAAGTAATCAGATGCATGTAATTGTTCTTTTTCTACCTATTTCGATTTGCAAAAGTACGTTTGAATGGGTTTTGCGTTAAAAAGCACTCATGCATACGAAGAACCCGCTTGACAAGGGTTTGAGGCTGATACGGGAGTGTGAGGAGCGTGGAATGCTAACATGTAATCGGAAAAGATATTGGTTGCAGGGTGATAAGAAAATTTTTTTATTTTATGGTTGACGATACTAAGAATATTTTAGCCACGATAGTTAGTATTTTAGCCAGAAGCTTGGATTGGTTCATTTAACTTTTCATCGATATCTGCGTACTATCGACAAATTCAACAAGTTAGGCCAACTTTCCGGGACTTCGAAATGGAACTTTTTTGAATCAACGTCAAGAGCTCAGAATACAGTAGGTACAAAGGCACCCACATCGTCTATTTGGGGGACACAAAAAGGTTGATCAGCTTCGAAAGGTAGATCATCGGCCAAACAATAGCCTAGAATATCTAGGACGAAAAGCTTCAGCGGTTTGAGTCACTGCTTGAAAAAAACTACTGTTTTTAATTACTCGACGAGAGATGCTTCTAGAAGATAAAAAGGTGACATTGGACCACATACAGCCAGAATGAAAAGGCAGAAGCGGAAGGAGTTCAATTGCGAAACGAGGCTTCTGATAATGAATTATTCAGCAACCTACCAAATTATCTCGACGAAGAAATTATGGATTATGTTTCATAGAGGTGAAAAACAGCACCCAAAGACTATTTTTCATTAGGATAAAGTAAATTTTCCAACCAGATAATAGAAAATCTGCGAGAAAAATGAAAGAGTATTGCAGTATCTTATGTCTGGAAAACAAAAATGAGGAAAAACGGATTATCTATCATCATTCGTAAGACATAGACGAATGTACATATTACAGCAAAACTTCTAAGGTGCTCCTTGTCAAAATAAATAAGATATTCCTTTCAAAAAGCAAATATAGTCAACTGTTTCAAGATTTTAATACTTGACATTGAATATATATTACACTACTATGGAGAAGTACTGTAAACCTCTATACGAATATGTCTGAAGATGTATGATTTTGAAGCCATTAACGACCACGAGCCGTCGAATAAGGTTTGGCTTCTGACTGTCCCGATCTAACCAAAAAATACACGAGGTAGAAGTCGACGGTTCGGACTGACGCGGAGCTACTTTATACGCGCCCATGATGTCTACTTTTCCGACACTTCAAAAAAAGCTCCATCGCAAGTCTCAGAAAAGTCGAAATGCCGTCTATTGTAATCAGATCCGGCCCTCTCTTGTCCTGGTTCGCATTATATATCTTTGGTGGCACTTGTAAACTTGTCCTAAATGGTTGCTCTTTTCATATCTCTTCCGGTGTTCCGCAAAGTTCAATACTTGGTCCCCTGCTATTTACTATTTTCATTAATGACCTTGCATCAATATTTTCATCCAATTCCCTCCTGTATGATGACGATCTAAAACTATTCAGAGATGTATCAATGATTGTGTGTCATTACAATCTGAAGTACTAGCGTTAAATGCGTGATGTTCAAGAAATTGTCTCCCTCTTAATGTTTCCAAATGTTTTGTTATGTCCTGCAATAAACCTCATTTGCTGCCTTTTGACTATGACTTTTTGACTATGAATTTTATCTACTTGTCTGCTTCATTACTTCAACGGCATCTAAACTTGTTGGCTTTGTTCTACGTTACTCACGTCGCTCTTTCAATACCTGTGTAACATGTGTTCATTTATTTACTTCCCTAGTTCATTGTATTTTTGAATACTACCCCCAAGTATGGTCTCATCGTTTTGTGGACTTGCCAGATGCCATTGAATCTGTTCAAAGTAAATTTACTCGTTGTTTGTTGTACAAGATTCATGTCCCATATTGCCCATACGAAGATCCTCTATTATTACTGTGACTCCTTTCTCTTAGTATCCGTAGATTGTATCTCTAGATCTCGGGTAAATTTTAATATTCCTTTTGCTCATACAGAGCTATATTTTCATTCTTCTCTTTTACGCATGTTACGAAGCCTTAACGAGCACCAGTTTGGTTCTATGTCTTCTAGTTTCGCATCTTATAAAAAACGCATTATAGATATTTTGACTTTAGAATTAAAATAATAGTATACTTTATAATCATTATTGTTACTTTATTTGGTCATATTTATACTTTTTATTTTAGTTAAAATTGCACTCCATAAATAAATAAATAAAAAAAAAAACTCCAATTTCTAAGCTCGCGTAACAGGACTTATTAAATTCACCCGATTCTGATGTGAAGATAATTTTTATTCTATTATTTTATGTGTTATAAAATTCTTCAAACGTGCGGAATTCACTAACAGTCAACCCTAACGTCTTCGATTCACTTGGCAAGTGATAAATTTGCGGAGTTTGAGTAAGTTAAATGGATGTTACAACGTCCCTGATTAACGCCCTACGGGGGGGTGTTTACATTCTTGCACCTAGACGATTGAGTGAGGGATCACGACAGAACAACCTTTCTTGGGAAGGAGCTGTCTTATTTTATTTATGACACTGTCAGAAGCTTAACATCGCTTAGCTCTAAGGTCTTGAAAAATTTTCAGTCATACAGCTGAAAATTAGAATTAGGTAGTATATTTTGTTTCAAGGACGGGTTTCGAGTAAGCATTTTAGCTTCAGGCTTGAGTTTCTTATATGTTGAAGTTGTCTTAACATCCTCATCTTCATCATGTCAAAATGCCTTAAAATCTTCAAATTTTGGACGGACATCAAGCTTTTGAGGAGAATATTAATTCCTGCAATACATTAAACGTTGACTTATTTCAACTGTCAGAAAGTCAAATTCAAGGACTTTCAATAGCTTTTGGTCAGTACTGATTAAATCCTAGGCCGTACAGCTAGTTCCACTCATTTCTGACTATGGCTTGACATGGTCAATTTAAACATAGCCCAGACACCTAGCAGTCTAAGTAACATTTGGGTTGTCCGACGTTGGTATTGGACAAAGATCGTAGCCAAAAAATTTTCGAATTCTTTCATCGAACGAAAACCCGAGATTTTATGACAAATTTATGTGTGGTTTTGATGAGACCAATGATACTAAAAGTGCAAATCTTGAAATTCAGTTCAGTTCTGTTTATGGCATACCTCTATATTAGACAGTTACGATTTTGAATTGGTTTTGGTTTGTCCAATAATCTTTTTGCTGACCTGAGGTGGAAGTTTCAATTTTTTTTTCATTTTTTCATTCAATCCTTATTCCTTATGTTATGCAAGTTCTATTCTTATCCAAAAAATTTTGAATGGGCTTCGTGTTCTAACTTAAGATTTGCTAACCTGGTTGTTTTAAAATCAAGAACTTGATACTTTTTTCTAAATAATAAGAATGAAGTGTTTCAGAATTCATGTCACAATTAACCTTCGCGCATATTCCACATATGTACAAATTGTTAGCGTTAATATACTTCATCACTACAACTGCAACGTCATTGGTACAGGTCTAGTGATAGACAGCTCAGGAGTTAGCCAGTCAATAGGAGCATTTTACTCAGTAGTGCCATGTGAGCCAACACACATCAATCAGTTACAACTCGGTGCCTGGCCATCATCAGAAAATACTACATATTGCTAACATCCTAATCGAATCGGTCTGTGATACCCTGATGGCCCGAAATTATTCTTTTTAGTTAGCATTTGACGCGTCAGAAGACATGTTTTTAGTGTCTTTAGTACAGAAATGGCATTGAATTCGCATAACTTATTGCACATAGTTGTGCTGGTGAATGATCGTGTGATCATCGCACAGAGCTATGAGCGGTGACCTCGTAAATGATTGAATGCGCGATTGATGGCACAACTTGGGTGAGTACTGTGTCAGCTCATGACGCAGATGGGCTTGTGCTCTCCAACGAGCATTATTGCACACAGGAAAGTTGGATGGACTATTTACTTATTGTCGCACAGAGGAAAGTTGGATGGACTTGAGATCAAATGATTCTGCGCTAGTGATCGAGTGTATTAAATATCTCGGAGTGAGTGAGCTGGAAGATGAATTATTGATAGTCAGTCAATTATTCTGGCACAATCGGTTAAAACTGGTGTGCTGCTTAAAGCTTAAAGAAAATAAAGCAGCTACACATAGGTAGCACACTAAAAGACAGTAGTGCTAGCTATTAACATCTCTTTTGAATGAATCTGAAAGAGCGGCTCACTTAAAAGAGTCATTTCCCGATCGCTATCTATAATTTACAGAAAAGTGCTTCTTCCTGTTTGGTCTTTCCATATTTGCTATCAAAGCCTATAAAAGAGGACACAGAAACCCACTGCAGTGTATGTCTGAAGATAGCTGTTACTCCTTAAGTTATCAAATGTGCTGCTGATATATTGATTCACGTCTGCGCACATATGAAAGTACACATGGCCGTTCAAGTACCGATCATGCGAAAGTCTTCCATAAGAACTCAATTACCCTTTTATTGAAAGCTTATTTGTTTGATATCAAAGAAGCTCCTTACTGCGCGTTTTTTGGCAGTGAAGAGTCTTTCTTTTTGTTTCGAACTCAAGTTTCTGGGTATCATCTCAAAAAGAGTTTCATTTTTAAATCTACATACTAACGCAGAATTTTTTGAATGACTTCAAGGTGTCAAAGATACTTAACGATTATTTTGAGCGGAAATGATTTACCTTCACTTGTTTTGATATAAATAAAATATAACGATTTCGCTTACCAGAGAGAACTATTGAGGTTTTAAAAAACACTTTTTTAAACACGCTAGCCTATTTTTAGTCACAGTGTCGTAATCTCCATTTCATTTGGCACAAAGATTTGAACATAACATAAAAATAGACAGCAAATCAACTATAGGATCAAGATATTCCCAAGTTTTTTTCAATGCTTCGATCTTACTGTGGATAAACTCATTGCATACTTTTTACAGTCGATTCGTTGCAGTTGGTCTTTTTACAAGCAGTTCCTTTAGGCTCATAATTTTGGCGCTATTTTCAATCGACCGCAGCATTTTTTTGAGAACTTACCGTGGATCCTGCTTTTTTTATAAATAGATGATGGAGGTTATGGTTTGGCCTAACTATGGAGCAGAAAATCTAGCTGCAAATCTGTTGTAGATTTTATTTCGAGATGGAGAGAGAAGCAAACAATGAAACTAGATTTTTTTTCATTGTTACTAATATTCGAAGAACATTTTGACTTGAATTTATCAAATTTGTTAGAAACTGTCTCGATGATTCCGACAGATAAATAGCTGCAATTTGAATTTGAATTACAAATACATCGCACACATAAGAATGAAATTTGAGAAAAGATTGTCGAAAACCACATTTTGGTTAAAAGTTAAAACGAATGTATAAGACCACCAAAATGTCGAGTGCTCTTTAAACATGAATATACGATTATCCTGGGAGTTTGATTTAAATAATTTTTTTCTCCTACTTTTCGATGTATAATCGTGCTTTAACAGCTGTGGAGTTTTGCTTGAATGGAATTTCTAGGAATCTTTCTCAGGAACACACATCAAAAGATTTTTGGAAGCTTAAAATCTAAACGATATTCGACCATTATATGCATTCTATAAGTCTCCTTCCGATCGGATGAATTTGTGAAGTGCTGACGACGGGAAATTAAAGGTATTTGAAAACTTTGACATTTTTATTAGTCAGATGTGCTTCACTGAATTTCTTTTTAACGAAAATTGTATAAAAAAATATTTCTTGACACAAAATTCACTTTTGTCGTAAATATAGAGTCAAATATAAACATTTTAGCCAAAAAATATACGTCTCTTATAATGCGTTCCAATGATACGATCAAATAAAAAATAATAATAATAATAATAGTTACATAGAAATCCATTACGAAACCTTTCTCTTCATCCTGTAATCAACGAATTCACAATTCGAAAGAAATAACTGCACAAGATATTTTTAAAGTGTTTCATTGCCGCTATCACGACAGAAGCTCCGCTACTAACAACGGCGGCACAGTGGCGGTCTTTTGCGACAAAACACTCACGCAACATGCAAGTGGGTAGCTTTTTTGTTCTCGCGTGGTTTTAATTGTCGTAATCATGATGGCCATCTACGGTAACGATTTCAATTTCATTTTGAATACCATCGAGAGAAAAAAAGTCTGGAAAAACCACTTTCGTCTCAAAAGTATTTTTGCAGGCATATGCATAACCGCACAGGCAGTTTGTGGATGCATGCATACCACTTCGCCACCACCTTTTCATTCCAGGTGGTGGTTTATGGCCATCGTCGTCGTCATCATCATCATCATCATCTCCACCACCACCGTCATCGTTTCTCACATAACACATTTTATAGTTCTTTTTCACGAGCCTCCATCAAAGCAAAAATGTACCACATTGAAATCCATCGTCTTGGTCTCTTGACTGCCATAAAACATCAAGAAGGAGTCTTTCAAAAGACTATAGAAAAGGATTGAGACGTTCTTCAAGGATCAAATTACAAAGAGACCTCGCGAGTTTCACGAAAAATCGTATTTGATTGTTTTCGGAGAAGTCTGCCGGTAACGACTGAGGCTTGCAGAAGGTATGTAGTTTTACGACTGTTTTAAAAATCTTAATTTTTTTTTGGGACTGTGAAATTTAGTCCCGAAAATTAAATAATCTCGTAGCTAGAATAACCTGAGTAAAAAACCCATCATGAGTATGAAACGTCAACTTTGTCTTCTATATGAATAGATAAAACCATCAAATTGATTTCAACAACCCTTTTTTGTTTTTATTTTATGTTTCAATTAACTTTCAATAGAAAAATTCATGTATCTCATTCATTTCAACTCATCACCTTTCTGAAAATTCGTAGAATTTTCTATATTCCCAATGAAATCACTTCGTATTGAACCTGTCGAACTCAATGACTTTCAATAAATCAGAGGAGAAATACTAAAAATATCTTTTATCTGATTTTCAATTTCTAATTATAATTAAGTGGAACCTTTCTTTCTCCTTCATCAACTCGAGAAAGGTACATGATCTTCAACATAGGTTTTGGACACATCTTTGTTTGTCCAGACCGGTGTTTGTCTTAATCTGGTACATGAACGAGAATAAGATACATTGGGTTTTAAGGGTACCTGGGGCTGATCTAAACTTATAGGGTTTCAGAATTTAGATTTTAAATGCTTAAGTATTTTTTTTTTTGGTACTGGATCGGTTTTGATATTTAAATGTTGCATTGTGGCTCAAATGAACTTTTATAATCTTTGGAAAGATCTTCTTTTGAGGCCCTTTAAACTAATTGCATGATCATTAGGTTTGTTTTAAAAAAAAAACTTACCGTCGTCCAGAAAAAAATTCTTATTGAACTACATTCTTCATTGGCTCAACTTTCTGTATTCATCTCTTGAATAACGAACGTAGCCCATCAATTTGTTACCTGAAAGGTGTTTACATATTACTACCCGAAGCTGGGCAATCATTTAAAATGTTGTGATGTGATAAGTTGAACTGGTCAGAATGTTTCGGTTCGGGTAGCAAAGCGGTGATATAGTCAGCCAACACTCTTCCTGATGTTTCTGGTGAGAGCGTGGAGCAATATATTGCCTGTTGACAAGTGGATTTGCATATCCGATGGTAATGGTGAAAAGAAGATATGGTTTGAAAAATAATCGTATAATTTGTCAATTAGGTGGTTGAAGCGATAGTTTAGTGGTCACGCAAATTCAGAGTAACAGAATTGATTTGTAATGTGAGCTTTGGCGACTAGGATATATAGTTCTTGGTTCCAATACAACTATAGCCTATGAATCACAGCTAATAGTTATCGGAACTGAAAGGCAAAGTGAGATGCGATACAAATTATGTCACACGCGTATAAATTATGTAATTGTGATGTTAAGACTGATGAGATCCTAAAAACTTGAATTTGCTGAAAAATCGTGCTATATTTTTGTAAGCATCGAACTGCAGTATTCTAAATCAGTAACGCTGGTTTATCAGTAACGCTGGTTTATCAGTAACGTTTGCTCCTGATCTAATTATATCTTTAATAGTTCAAGGCCCCCATTCACGAGCAGTCCAAACGGCCTGAGTCCATTTGGCTTGAGGCCATTTGGCTTGAGGCCATTTGGTTTAAGTCCAGTTTAGCTCGCCACTCACGATAGAGCCTCGATCCATTTTCTGTCATTAACCCTTTGCGATCGTATGTCTACTCTCAGCCACCAAAGCTTTTTTACCGTTCCGATCGTATGTCTGCTCTCAGCCACCACATTACGAAAGCTTGCATGTTATGTATCACTGCTCTTTCAACGGAAATTAATTCCGACCAGTATGACATCCATGACCAAATTTAATACGTCCGAAAAGGGTTATTTGAAAAAAAATAAAGAAAAACTTGAAGAACAAAGTGTTTTTAATTTATTAATGGATCCGAAACATATGGAGGAGTTGTTTGCAATTGCAGCTTAATCTACATAAAGAAACGAAAACCAAAATGGAAGTGGCAAAAAGGTTGGTTTGCCGAACGGAAACAAATGAGTCACGTAAATTTGGTAAAAGAGCTTACACTTGAGCCTTATGATTGGCAAAATTATTTAAGAGTGGATGAAACGACATATAATACGTTGCTACAGTTGGTACAGTTGGACTGCTCGTGAGTGGGGGCCTTTAAGAAAAATTTGACAGATCTAACTAGTGATGGGCAAAACTGCTGTTTTCAAATAGCAAAAGCAACTGCTTATGCTATTGCTAAATAGCAGCTTCAAATAGCAGCTAAAAAACAGCAGTCTGCTATTAGTTATGTCGGTGCGACATCTCAGTGGGTGCAACATATTATTTCATATGTGATTTCTCGCCGGCTCAGGTTCACGTACTATACAAATTGCAGTTTGTTGGGTTCCCTGTTTTACACGATGTTTCTATTGCGGTTTCGAAAATGCGCGAAGATTTCATCCATTTCTCTCATATGTATGATGTACATATGTACAAGCGTGCGAATGTAAAGTAATATGGTATTGAAATTTGTGTCTGAAGAAATAGGGAGAATTTATCCGGCTAACAGGGCCATGAGGTGGGTGAATTATACGTAATTAAGGTAGCGAATACAGTTGGATCGTTCTAGGATTTTCACATATTAGGTATTCCTAGTACGAGTACAAAAAAATACCTGTTTCAAAAATACTAGCTCGTATTTTTTGAAGTATGTACATATATACATACAAGTACATGCGCTTTGCAGTAATGAAACGGTATAACATGCCCTCTCCCACCCACCAGACATAAAGTTCCCAGACTAGAATGGTGATGGTGTAAGATGTCATTAGTCCGTGCAGCTTGTCCGTAACTTTCCAATGGTCGGTCACTTATTTGTCAAGTCTTTCTCCAATCTAGGAGCCATTTAAGGGCAAACAATCAAATTCAATCAGTTTAATTTGACTTTCATTTTATTACATGCACAAAACACCTCCTGTATTCGTTCAAATTACCAATGTCGACAAATATATTAAGATAGGCCCAGTTAACCCTATTGCCTTCTATATGACTTTTCATTGGTCGATCTCTGATACCAAACTTTTCATAGTTAATCTAAAACAGTCGGTTTTCCACTTGGCCTCACTGAAGCATGAAATTTTTCGAAAATTTTATTAAGAAATGATAAAAAAAATGTTTCGCTTTTAAACATGCACCTACTAGGGGACCAACCTCTTTGGAAAGGCTGGACAGGAGTCCAGGAACACCTTATTTCCTGCGGTCTCGTAAATTTTCGGACAGGTTTTCCGGACAGGTTTTCCGGACAGGTTTTCCGGACAGGTTTTCCGGACGGTTTTCCGACGGATTTCATTTTGCCGTATCTTCGAAACTAGGCCGCTTTGACCCAAGCTAGTATTGAAATTTTGCCCGAAACAACTCAAAATGGTCCCCGAGCTCAAGCTAGACAAAAAAATTTTTTGTAATATAGGGACATTTTTGCCCAATTTCCCCTATCAAACATTTTTTCGCCCTTAAAATAACAGTATTGTACTCCCCGACCACTTTCAATCATCGAAAGCGCTGTAAAGGCAGATTTTGCCAAACTATTGCCAAAAAACCCCTTACTCCCCTACAAAACCCAAATTTTTGTATCACAGCAATAGGTCTTGGCCCGTTACGACCGAAACCACTCTAACCCAAAATTGGCCGATTTCAGCTACTTTTGCCGTATCTTCGAATCTAAGCTTTTTCCTAGACTTGTATGAAAATTTCGCCCGAAACAACTCAAAATGGTCCCCGAGCTCAAGCTAGACAAAAAAAATTTTTTGTAATATAGGGACATTTTTGCCCAATTTCCCCTATCAAACATTTTTTCGCCCTTAAAATAACAGTATTGTACTCCCCGACCACTTTCAATCATCGAAAGCGCTGTAAAGGCAGTTTTTGCCAAACTATTGCCAAAAAACCCCTTACTCCCCTACAAAACCCAAATTTTTGTATCACAGCAATAGGTCTTGGCCAGTTATGACCCAAACCACTCTAACACAAAATTGGCCGATTTTGCCCCATTTCGACTAATTTTGTCTTAAAAACTTTTTGAATATTTGAAAATACTCGTACCTAGTATTTTGGAATTTCGTACTAGGTACTGGCTGTTACAAAAAAACACCTGTTCCAGTATATACGCTTCATATCTACTAACTATAGCAATACTTATACAAAAAGCAAACAGATATCAAAATCAAAAACTAACAAAACTCCCATTCAACAAAAATCCATCCATTCGACAAAAATCTATCCATTCAACAAAAATCCCCAACTGAAAACGCATAATAAATCAATTACATAGCATGCGAAATAATCTTCGTATTCAATAAATTCGTAGCACCCAGTTAGCCGGACAATGCACGAAAAACAATCTGCGTACAGGTAGCGAAAGACTCGCTACAGCACACCAACGAATGGTAAAAAACTAGCATCACGAAAACCTTACATATTAAACAGCAATAGCATAGCAAGCTAACATCATATGAAATATGCCCATTGCTAACGTATAGCCCATTGCTAACGTATAGCAACATACCTTAATATCTATTTCATTATGCTTAATGCTGTTGACATTGCTGTTGCTGTTTGTCGTTGTTCTTCGATGTTGTGGTCTGCTTTGCTATATTGCTATTCCAATAGCATGCCAGATAAATAGCATGCTATCAGACTAAACAGCAGCAGGCTGCTATTGCTGTTTGAAAATAGCAGTTGAAAACTAGCAGTCTGCTATTTAGCAACCCATCACTAGATCTAACAATTCGCAAAATAGTTTTTCACATTTTTGCTGCATTTCATGGGGAACTTTCCTTTAGCTTAAATATTCGCTAGCGATGATAAGTATCAGGGCTGATAGCTCAATAAAAAGCATAGCTATTGATTTCACTAACGAAATCTTAAGAAAGTGATTGAAAGTAATTTTTATAATCGCTTTTTTTGGTTATGCTTAAATTGCAAATGATGTTTTAGTATGGATTTTAATGTCATTTTTTCCGAATTGATAAAAGAGCAAACATCTTAATCAAATTTTTTTTCTATGTAAATAAAAGATGAATATAGCTCTAGGAATAGTAAGATCGGCATAGGACTCTAGCAGTATTGAAAACATGCTGGCAAATGATGTGAGTCAAACGTGCAAATGCGTCAGGTTTTCTATTTACAGATGTTCAGTATTCCACATATCCTGGTATCCTCGAATAGTTTCAATTTCGGTTTGTGCATTTTCATTCCGCCGTCTGAGTTAAAGTTTTAATTCTCGCCCTTGGTTGCGAACAGTTACCAAGATAGTTGACCATTGCAGTGAAAAGCTTCATTTTTCAGGGTCGGAACCAGGATTATTTTGTTTGGCATGTCTTTGATGCTTTTTTTCTCACATAAAATTTTTAAATTCGATTCGAGCCTTAGCTAGAGTTTCTCGATCAATCCGAAGCTATCCGCATTTATCCTGAAGTTAACTGCATATTGTAAAGACTTTTTGAACCAATCTGTTTGCTTCCCAAACATTGTAAAACTGAAGAATTAATCAAGATATTCGATTAGTCGGAACTTGAATGACTGCATTTTTATGATAAATCGATGTATATGTCATATTTCATGCTCCTGCTTCTGTTTCAACACTGGTATTAGTAGAGTTGAATCAGTAAGAGGTACCAAACTGGATCAGTTAGAGGTACCGTACATGGTGAATCTCCTAAATAAAATTTGTCGACAAGCATTGAATAGTATCCGCTAGATTTAATGAAGAGTAGTATCATATATGGCTATCACCACTAGCGCTTTAAATTATTACACCATGCTCTTGCTTTCAGACAGCTAAAGTTTCAACAATTAGTGTCCTGTTAGGAGTCTGAAGATAAATCCCACCTCGGCTCGCCAATTTTAAGAGCTCTCTTACTTGTTTCAAAAATGATGATTTTTGAAATTTATTCTTGAACTTTAAAAAATACGAGGTTCTTGAGTTGAAAAAAGCAATAATCTTACTAAAGCATGTGCTTCATCACAAAAATATTCTTAATCTTTTGGAATCGGGAAAGTATTTATTGCCAGCTCTTCGAGTGTTCCATGTTCTTCCAGATTAAAAGTATCCGCATCTAAAATACCATGATATCTCACTGAGAAAACACATGGCGCCAGACGCCATAATTTATAGACTTCTGGCGCCATGTACATAATCGATTTAGGGATTGTGATAAAATATAGCGCCACACGCCATAATACATGGCGAAAAGTACATAGGCCTACACGCCATGTACTATAGTCTTCCACGCCATGTACTATAGTCCTCCACGCCATGTACATGGCGTGGCGGACTATATTACATGGCGTGGAGGCCTATAGCACATGGCGTGGAGAACTATAGTGCATGGCGTGGAGAGCTATAACACATGGCGTGGAGGACTATACTGTATGGCGTGGAGGACTATACTGTATGGCGTGGTGGACTATAGTACATGGCGTGGAGGACTATAGTATATGGCGTGGAGAACTATAGTACATGGCGTGGAGGACTATAGTACATGGCGTGGAGGACTATAGTACATGGCGTGGAGGACTATAGTACATTGAAGAAGCAAATCAGTCAAAACAGTGCTACTTACCATAAATGAGCACACGGAGAAGTCACTTGCTTGCAACAAACAGACGCTGGCTGCTTTTAGAGTCACCGAAGGAGCCATTCAATAATATGCGCCTTTAGCCGATTGAGAATGTTCTCGATCTATCGATGATACTCAAGTATCACTTGCTGGCATTTATAGATCCCCTCACACAGTATGGCTGCGAGTTATAATTGTAGTGCCATGAGCCATATTACATGGCTCATGGCACTATGTAATATGGCGTGTGGGGCCATAATTTCTGCGCCAGTAAGTATGGCGCTGGGAGCTATACTGCATGGCTCAGGGTACTATGTACATAGCATGTGGCACCATAAATGCTGCGCCATGTAACATGGGACCACGCGCTATGTAGATTCTGAGATTATGGCGCTGGGAGCCATATTGCATGGCTCAGAGTACTATGTACATGGCGTATGGGACCATAAATAATGCGCTATGTTACATGGCTCTGGGCGCTATGTTACATGGCTCTGGGCGCTATGTGAATTTTTTTCAGTGCTTTTGATTGGATCCCAGTTCTATTATCAAGTTTTAATATCTTGAGTGGGTGTGAGACATCAGACATCAAGCACTCAGATCATAACTACCCGTTGTACGCATACTCTCAGCCTACTAAAGTTTTTCGGATCTATTTATAAAATCCATGGTCAATGGGCGTGAACGCAAATGCATTCACCACACTTAAGACGAATTCTGGACCCATAGCTGGATGGATGCTATCTAGCCCCGTTTTAAACTTAACAAAGGACATTATTCTCTCACATTAATCTTTTATTTTTTGACCATAGATCTAGCTGTGTCTTAGCATTTCTTACTGCTGGAAGGAACAATACGTTTGGCCAGAGGCACAGAAACGTTCTGAACTACCGGAAGCCTCGGAAAGTGATTCTCATACAAAGGCTGTAATGACTTCTTTTTGGCATTGGTAAACTTACTATCTGAGTGTTTTAGAGAGTTTAGCTTAGATAATTGATCATTTTCCAGGACCTTACGCAGTCTTGATTTTCATCTTCTAGTCCCTCACATAATGAATTGAATGATTCCACCTTGGAGGCCCTCATCAGATTTTTATGTTTATGCGAGTCATCCTCTATTCAGAACGCTTACCCGAGATTCTATTGATTTTAGCAACTTTATCTTATCACTACTATACACTTCGTCAACAAGAAGTCAACTGAACTTAGCACAATCAGTGTTTTTTGGGTTTCTTGTTTTCGCCACGGATTTTCGACCCATAGCTGAAGAGAAAGCCAAGTAGCAGTGATCAAAGAGTTAGATCTCATTCGACACACACCATCCAGTTACAGATACAACTATTTCTGGTGAACAGAGTGATATATAAACACGCCCTTCTGTTAGGGGCGCCAAAGATGGATGGAATCGCAGCGTTTAGAGACATTTGCAACACAGAGGCTATAAAATCAAAGAGTCTGTCTCCCGTAGTGTTGCATTTGTTGCTGCTTCAACTTTGTGTCCTGTAATTTAGTATAGCAATCCACCGAAAGTTCCTGTGTCTATGATTCAGCGCTAAACAACAGCATAAGTTATACTCCGCTAAACAACAGCATAAGTTATACTCCGCTAAACAACAGCATAAGTTATTTATATTCCCCTACGATTTCCAAATCATCCTTCAAATCCTCTCTTTTGCATGCCATCCATACCCCTAAACCTTAAGCCATAGCTTATATGTCAATGTTTTTATTTATTGATTGTTATTTATTAATCTATTTGTTACTTTTTTCATTTGTTTGTTTCTTATTTAACTTGTTTGTTTTTACTTTTTACTTGACTTTACTTTTCCATTTTATTTTTAATTTGTTATTTTATATCTGATTTTGTGCCTTGTTTGGTGAATAAATAAAATAAAATAAAATACTGCACAATGTCCTTCAAATGTTGTGTTGACAGCGGGAATAGGGAGTCAAAAAAAGTAAAGTGAAGGCAAAATCGCATGTTTAATTTCACTATTACCTCGATAATGCACGATCACCGCTCACAGGTCCAGGCTTGGAAACTGTTTAAGCATGGTGGTATCAACCAGATTGGAAACCAAAGTTCTTGGTTTCGCTGATCTTTCTTAAAAAAAGGTTTTCGTCCTTTGGACCGAACTGAGTCTGCAGATCGTACTGCTTTAAACACATGACTCCTGTACAAGCTCGATATAGCGGAGTGCTTGCAGTTTTACCAATTTTTCACTTACAAAAATACGAGGCCTTAGCATGCTGCAAGCTTATCTAGTCCTGGACAAATCTTATACTTTCAGGCATAGAAATGGCCGGATTTGATGCTTACGGATCCCTTTTCTTCAGATATCTTAAAACCAATTCAACCTGACCTCAGTGATAGAAACTCTATACAAGGGAAGTTCAACTGGATCATTGCTTTAGAGACATATCCACAGATAGTCAAAAGAGAAGATGCTACTCCTCTTCTTGATATTTGTAAATTTAAGCGCATACAAGAGTTATGCACTGAGAAGCTTTTCTGGTCAAGTGATATCACCTGGTTGATACCATCTTCCTCAGTGGCATTCTTTTTGAGATTCATGTACGAACATGACAACGATGCGAGGGCCAAGAATCCAACAGCTGACATGGATAGGTTTGGTGATACCGGAATCCAAAATGGTTAATTAAGGCCAATTACCAGCACCCAGTTGCGGAACGATCCTTGAGAACCACTTCTTTGATGTTTAATTCGGACAGGAGACTTGATGGTAACCGTCAACAAACTGCGTTTGTGTTATGTTGTAAACTCCGCTCATTCCCTTCACAGCTCGTTCTGAAGAATAGCACACTAACCATCGGTCAATTTGCCATTTTTTTTTTAACATACCTATCAAAACGATGAGTGACGAAAGCGCAGATTCTGATTACGTTTGGCAGGTAATGTGCTTATGCCTGAAGGAACGGCGTTAGTAAAGTCTCTTTCGCTGCGCTTCAGCTTTCGCTTCTGCCTGGCGATTCTTTTGCGCTCCTTTGCTGACAGATTGGGTGTCTATGCCCCCCATCTCTGAATCTAAATTCATGCAGACTTTTTGTGTAGAGTCCTCTTCTACCTGAAAACCTTACCTGATCAGAGATATCTAGTAGGTGTTGCTTTGCTTCTTTTGTGCGGATTCGTAAGAAAGCATCTATTTCCCAGGTGCGCTGTACTTGTCCTTCCGAAACCTACAGCGACAGGAGATGCAATTAGAAAGTTCGAAACTTTCCGGCCATGGAATCTTCTACGATGGTAGCTTGTGGTATTTCACTGCAATCAGAGCCCTCTATAGCAGTCATACATGAAACTGGGACCTACAGGTTTCGAGCCAAGCAGAGATCATTGGGATTCGCCTTCATGCTGTTTTTCAGGTACTCAATTCTGGATGTATTTGGGAATACTTTGTCATAAGAATAGATTCGTCACATGTTCATGCCTTGTGAAATCTATCCACTCATTAGCAACAAGACGTAAAAACTAAAAATATCATGTAATCCATAGTCCTAGTCACTGAATCGAATAACTACCAAATTGTCTTTCTATCAATGGCATAGCAACGCAATGCGGGCTTTTCCTGTGCTAGTAGTTTAAGCACTCTACCACCAACCAACATTTATGCATTTGTTATTGGTATTCTATCACCATAACTCAAAATGTATGTCAAGTGTCTAGATATGTGCAATTCTCTAAAAGATTTTATATGTTCCACTCTGCAATCCTGCATACATTTACCGTTGCCATAACACGCAACGATCGAAATATCAAATCTTGTCACATTTCTACCTAAACAGCTATTCACACAAGTCTTCCTCGTCCAAGAGCGTTTATGAAAGCATTAATTCCACCTATAGATATTAAAATTAACCCTGCAAGATGCCTGCTAATGGCAATTAAGCTGTCCATTCGACAGCCTAATGAAATGCAACATCATTCTGCAATGGTAATAAAACAAACATTTCATATGCAGCGTCTTCGCGCCGTGCGCGGCTCAGTGGCGGCGGCGTGTTGGATGGATCGGTGCGAGCACATCGAATCGATACTTGAATTTTTCATTCAATAGAACGAGTAATAGCTAAATATTTACATATTCGCCGACGATAAAAACCTAAATATTGATCGAATGTATCGCGGAGAAGAACGATTGGCTCGCCATTGAGCGAGATGTGTGGCAAACAGCCAACTTTCTGGGCAAAAGGAAGCACAAATGCATCAGACGGAACGATCAAGCGACCAAACGATCTAAAAAACGCATAGTGGACGTGTATGGGCATGCAAATCAACGAAATAGACAGCTATTAACGCACTTAATCAAAGCGTCCGCGTCTCTCGGAATGGATGGAATACCTAAGATTGAATGAACTGGCGCATGTCTTCATCTTTGAGATGTTTACGTAAATGCAGTTGGCTTGAATTTATCGCGTTCGGGTCTTAGCTGTTAAATGCAATGGGCCGTACAGTGTTTGTCAACAGATAAGCACAGCCACTGGTTTTTCTAAATGTTCGGCACCCTAATCTTCCTTATTTGCTTTGTTTTCGAAAGTTTTATCTGATTTGGGTAATACCCTCTAAGGCAAAGATATTTCATGTATTTTTATATAGCATCATCCGGAATGATCTCCATCAACAACATGCTAGAATAAACAGAATGTTTAGATACCAAGCCCTCGTGCAATAAATCTTGGATTCAGCGCATTTTTCAGCACACACTCCATCTTTTCCCATGCCAATCCCACAATCGCTGAAATTGATTGCATACCTGTTCAATAGAAATTTAATCGATTTCGCATGATCTATAACGTTTCTACGACGATTGGACGACTGTCCAACTGCGAGAGTTTCCTTTAATTTTTCATGAATCGTGACCGAAATGTAGTGTTCATGATGACGGTCAAGTCATTGCCATTTGGCTGGCAAAGAAATGCTCGTAAATAATGTTTTGTACACATGTCGGTCGGATTGAAAGATTGCAAGTTTAATAACAGATTTTCTACGGCAACTAGTTAAAGAAATGCATACATAGGACGGACGTTGAGAATTGAATGGGTGTATGGAACTACTGCAAGCCATAGCGATTACAATTGAATGCGATCGAGTTGCGTTAAGTGAATCAAATGCAAGATTCAAATCCGATTAAGTTAAAAGGAAACACATACTACCGATTTAATGACGCACGTAGTTGCTGCAGTCATTGCAATTACATATGGGTTAAAAACAAACTGTGCACGTTTCCGAATGATTTAAATGACAATCTGGTAGATTTGATGTGAGGAAAAAACTGTGACGAGGAGACATGCATGATTTATTTCTGATTTTATTGCAAGTACAGTAGAAAATGTAACTTGTCTGTGTCTATGAAAAATCAATTTCGCATTGTATTAATAATGACCACATTATCAGCTGAAGCAGCTCGATCGAGTTGAATGCAACACACCTCATATTCTAGTCGTGGATGAATATTGTGCTTTGGAGAAAATATGAAACAAAAAATTGCAGAGCTTTTAAATTAGAAGACGCCTTGATTAATATAAGACTGAACATTTCTGCAGCCTATTTGACATCTTGAAGAGAAGTAGAATAAACTCCATTTTCATAAACGAAATTTTTACGACTGTGAATGTGGTGGCCCTGATTTGACACATATATCTAATTAGAGCTAGGTGAACTCAAAATTCGGAGCGCGCCTCAGCGTCCGTACCTGGATTTGAACCAGGGACTCTACATGCCAGAGGCAGAGTTGTCGATTTCAAAAATATTACCTCTACATGCCAGAGGCAGAGCTGTCGATTTCAAAAATGTTACCTCACATAAAAAAACGGGTTTCTAGGCTGCACAACCAATGATATTGACTGAAAACACTCAATAGCCAGGACAAACAACGAATCGTGCCAGGAATATCATTAAAATCCTTGTTCTTCAAAATGTTAGTGGCAACGGCAAGTATAACATGGCTATTGCTGCGCAAATCTATCGGAGGACATGCTGATTTGTTTCCTACTACATTGCACACGAACGTTGTGCAAAAACCCCTTTGTGAAATCGTTAGAAATGTATTGGTCGCAGCTGCTAGGATTTATTGTACGTTGCCGTTATCTTAGACAGCGGGCGATGAACACATCTTGTGCATGGGTGGAGGGTCTTCCAGGAGTGTTTGTTCTCTGATCATAGACACATATTCTTTAGTGTGGGCAGCACTAACTCAAAAAAACCGGTGATCTTTATTAACAGGAAAACAACGGACTGGGTGAAGTTCTAATTCTTGATTCAATTTTCAGTAGAACCTTCTTCGGGGAACATCAACTGCCTTCATGATTTGGACCTGGCAGTTAATATTCTTGCTAGTGCCTCAGTTCTGCAGCTAGGTCAGCGCGTAACATATCTAAGGCCAAAGAAAATCCGAGCGAATCCAATCTAATGTCACTCTGCGGAAAGAGTGCAGGGAAACGTCAAATTTAACAAAACGACCCAATGACCGGTTTCTGGAGATTTTTCTGTACAAAGAAAGAAGCTGCCAGTGAGTCTAATTGCTTCTGTGCGGTCCTAAGTTTAGTACCGAAGTCTACAGGGTGCATCTTATGATGGCATCTGGAATAATTTGAGCACGAACAGTTTAACTGTTTTTACGGGCTCGAATTTCGCGGGAAATCATCGCTCCACAGCATACGCAGTGCATCGTGCGAGCAGATCATCAGCTTACTTTCGCCTTTTCAAATTACGAATTCTATATTGAGTGGGGCGATAAGCTCCCTCAGGCCGGTTAAACCCCCGGGGCCTAGCGTCGTTTTTTCGGCTGATATTCAGACATCAATAGAAGTAACGCTACCCTGGCTGAAGGAGATCTATAATGCGTGTTTGTGCTTCTCGTACGTTCCCATCAGCTAGTAAGAAACAAAAGTTGTGTTCATTCCTAAAACAGGAAAAGTCTCGTATTTTAAACCTAACGACTATCGTCCCATATATGCACCATGCACTTCAGAGCGGAAAAGCTCCTTAACAGGTAGTCAAATGGGCGAGTAAAGTATTGATGCACCGACGTTTATTCGCGGAGCTTGGGTCAGCAAAGCTAATGGTGAACACTAAGACGAAGTATCTATAAAATGAGGTATTATCCCTTTCATATGGTCCCTACTAGTCGACGACCTTCTTGAAATCCTGTATGTGTATAAAACCTCAAAATATCAAGAAAAATTGAGATGAGCTGGGACACAATTGGTGACTATCTCCAAGGCAGATAATCTGGATACAAACAAGTGGTGAGACTTATCATCCTATATGGATAAGCAGTGTGGTGGAAGAAAGTCACGCAAAAAACTGCTGTTAGCAGGATCACCAGCATTCAAATGATGGCCAACCCGCTTATTACAGGAGCAATGAACTCCACTCGAACGGCAGAGATAGAGGCCCTTCTAAACCTTGAACTACTAAACCTTAAAATCCAAGAAGAAGTGGCACAGCAGTTACAAATCAAGAAACCTAAAATGCAATCTTAGTATCTTGGAAGACATCAGTCCTATAGTGGAAATGCTGAACTTCAGATATCAAAGAAAGATTAGGACAACCTTCAAGAAAAGGATCAGGGTTAAAATACCATCTCGAAGCATAATGGGAGAAAGAAAGAAGCAGAAAGGGGTGCAAATGTGGTTTTCGGAAGGCTCGAAGCTGTATTGTGGAGTGAGAGCAGGGATCGTTGAGCCCAGATGCAAAATGCACTTCCCCCTTCTTAAGGAGGCCACTATTTATCGAGCGGAATTATCTGTTATACTTAAGGTTACGCATATAATAAAGATAAAAAAACACTGTAAGGACCAGCAAGAAAATCCTATCAGATACCTATGCGGTTGTTAAGGCTGTCAATCGCGATCAAATAAACTTAGCTATACTCTTAACGGTGAGAGAAGCTCCAAACGAGCTTATATGGGCCACTGGACATAAGGCACAAGGGAAATGAGGAAGCTGATCCAAATACCAAAGAAAGAGCTAAATTGGTCTCACTTCGTGCTGGGGTTTTTCGAAGGCTAATATGGACAGGGAAATCAAACCTGAACTAAAAGAAAAATCGAAAGATACTGACTCGATTTAGAGGAATTGAAACGCTCAAAAGACAGCCCCAGCTTCAACACAAAAAAAAAGCAAAAGAAGCAGTGGATCTCTGTAAAAGTAGCATAAGGGCCCTGTGTGGAGCTTTTATAGGCCATCTTTCTTGCAAAAAGTGCATTCAAAGAATAACCAACGAGCGAAACGACAGCTGTAGATACTGCGGAGAAGCGACTGAAAGTGTAGAGCATCTTCTCACACACTGTCCAGCACTAGCGAGATGAAGATTAGGTCTGCTTGGCTCTGCTCTTCCCTCCATATTTTTTAACATTAGAAAACTCCAGTCTGGGGATATTCCAAGTTCATAACGAGTCTGGATATTTTTAAGGATATAACACTGGGAAGTCACAATAGACCCAGGAGGTTGCAGTGCTAGCATCCATCCAGATCCGGTCTATGCATTCATTATTCGTCCCACAAAACTAAGCTTAATCTTAAGAGGGATACGTTTGGCGCCTTCCTGGATAATGAGGGGGCTTTCAACAACATTAAGTCTCATGCGATTTCGGATGTACTTGCGATGCTGGATATTGCTACATAGCTGACAGCTGTTATTGAATGGCTCCTTAAGATCAGATTGATATTCACTTCCTTGCGGAATGTTCACTTGCATCGAGGAGTTAATACGGGCAAATCTGAAGGCAGTGTCCTGTCCTTTGTTGTAGGACATTACGTTAAATGCTATTCTAAGAAGGCAAGGCCATGTTGGCTGCAAAGTGATTGCTTATGCAGATGCCATAATCAAAACAGTGTCAGGAATGATTCAATCTACACTTTCTGAGAAACTAAATCACTCTATTGACATACTTTCCTATTGGAGCCATTTCCAAGAATACGGCTTGAATATGAACCTCGGTAAAACGAAGCTAGTGCTATTCATTCCACTTAATAAAAATGAAGGGAGTCACCTAAGCCAGAGTTTCAAATATTTAAGTTTGATCCTTAACTAAAAGTTATTCAGCTTATGCGCCGATGCCGGACTTTGGCGAGAAGAAGAATACCTTCAATCGGGGCTCCTTTACTCTCAGGTCTGACAGATTTATCATTTATCGACCTAAATGGGCTAGTGCAATTTCAAGGAAACCATATTGGTTTTTGTTATAGTAGCTGAGAGAGTTGTAGAAACAGTCGAATACTTTCTTGCAAATAGACATACATATTTTGCAAGAAAGTATTCAATGAGCAGAAAGATACAATGATAATACAATGAGCAGAAAGATATTCAAATTTGATCTTGAATTCTTTGGTTATTGCTGCTAAAGATATGCAAAATGACTTTCTTTAAAATATCTATTTTTTCGCACTGCAATTCTTGAGTCCATCTGTAGCAGTATCAAAAACTAGAGCTAAAGATATGTTCTCGCTCGAAGTCAATAAGTAAAAATCTTCTAATTTTAGGTGATAAGGTAGATATTGAGTGGAAAGGAATACCATTTTATTTCGACGATAAAAGAGATAAATCAGAGGAACCGTTGAACATATAATTCGAACACTTTTGGCAAGGTATTCTTTTTAAAAACGTGTTCATTCTTTTCATATTCTTTTCAAAAAAGGTGTTCATTCCGTATCTGTAGTTTATGCTAGTAACTACGTATGTTTGAGCATATAGATGTCCCATTAAGTGACTGGAATTCATCTAAAATGATATTATCTGTAGAAATAACAGAATGATTGAATTAATGTGGATAAAATTGAAATTTCTCACTATTAAAAACTCAATAGAGCTAGCTGGTAGATGAAAATAATAACTGAGAGTAAAATTCAGTAGATGCAATCAGTCTCTCTAGCCCACAGTATGAGCGATGTAATTCGGGGAAATATTACCGGGTTATTTTCTCTGCCATTCGAGGTTTTTCGCATCTTTTTTTTGGATGGTCCGCATTCTTAAAACCCAATAAAGTTACTTCCCTAGGCCTTTGAACTACACTACTCTTTGCTGCTGCAAATTGGCTGGTTTGTTTACGAAAATAGCCACCTTAACAGAGCTCTTTACAGTTGGCGCTGTAATCCTTGTCTACTGGATAACCTGCGGTATACCATTTTGGCGGTACACTATTTTGGCGGCAGTTAGATTAAGCTGATGACTACAATGTTAACAATGTACAAAAATTCAAAAAATGCATTTATTCAAATTAAATTCTACTTTTAAAAAAAACACCAACTATTTTCAGCTTCCGAAAACATGGCAATCACTATCATTCCGTTGATTTCAAATAAAAAATTTTACAACCTCCATAATGGCTCTCTTAAAACCATCTGTCAAGATCAGTTGCATTCACACTAAATAAAATCGTAGATAGCCTGTAATCGAACGAAAGACATTTGCCGTACCGAACGTTCGATGACACAGGTTCAATTCGATTTGATCTTCCGGTAAAGCTCACAGCCTTACGACCATATAATTTGTATACATAGCTAAGGTGCATCTTTATCGCGCGATCGCAGCAAATAAAAAAGATTATAAACAATAAATGCCTAGACAGAATACCTGTTTCGTTCGATGTCAGTAATCAATTGGATTACGGAAAATATGATCAATAAAATTTTGATTTTCTCAGATTTCTGACAAAAGGTTATGTTTCTTGTGTGGCGTTTTAAACACAGATCGCAGTCAGTATGCAGGAATTTTTCGAGGAAATTGATAAAAGTGGTAATATTTATGGTGTTGTCGTTGTATGGTTGGTTATGAAAGAACTAAAAATTCTTCTGAGAAACGGTTTTTCGACTAGGAATGATTTGACTGTCATATCGATCGGTACAGTTCTTAAGCTCATCATAGCTTTTACTTTTTCTCTGTAATTTATTGGAATTTTGTGGTAGATAAAATCACACTCTAATGCAGCACCTGCTGATTGGCGGCATCACTTACTAACTAGTTTTTTTTCGATCAGTTCGAAACTACAGCAAATATTAAACACATCTCAGATACTTTATTTGAGCGATAAGAACAGTTATTATTTGCTTAGTCGAAAGATGGTCAAAAGCGAGTGATAAGAATTTTGTGTTTGAGTAAAGTATTTATTTTTGTGTGCATTAGAGCTGGAATTGAATTCTACCTGTTCGTTCAGGAAGTGATTTTTTGAACAGTTTGTCTAATGGTTATTACGATTAGAGACGTGTCGGAGTGGATTGTCGGATATTCTTTTCACAAACATTTTTGATAAGATACGCGAAAATTTAAATGTTAGAATTTTTCAACAGATTATTGATTCTCGAGAAAATAGTATTCGACTCATTTCACACAAAAATTCGTTCATTCTGTTCATCGTTCATTCAGTGAAATTCATGATTGCGCCATTCGATTGAGCTGAACTTTTTAAGATATATTAATGGAATAGAACATGACATAGGTTCAGGTCTCAACAGATATTAGATATTTAAGCCTTTGGCGCCGGTGAGCATTTTATATATTTTAGATACACTTATAATTCTATGGAATTCTATTCTATTCCACAAAATGAAATTTGAAGATGTTTTTATCTTAGATATGATAAAGTTTTGTACATTTTTAACTTTTTGTGGGCGCTCATCACATCACCACGAAATTTTCAGAGCACATGGGGCTTTATAGGAAACAGTGGTGGCAAAGGAAAAAAACTTTGGCTATCGGAAATACTTTCGTCAATATTTTGCAAAGAATATTTTCAATACAAAAAGGCTAGAACTCGCCGCAGTGCAGGAAATGTAGAATCTTCCGGGGATTTTTATGAGTGTCTATTAAAGAGGGAGTCTATTGAGAAGGACCTGTCGTGACTGTGCTAGATCGACTTAACCTGTTGTGATGTGGAAGACTGAATAAAATGTCTTTACTACACAACTAAAACTCACTTAAGACTTATAAGGCTATAAATGAACTGCAATCGTTGAAGAAACTATATATATTTACTCTAAGAGCCATTAATTTTTCTTATATTATTCTGTTTGATGATACCTTGAAATTCTAAAAAAATTGGGGAAACGCTGCAGACATTTTGCTAACCTTCGATTTATTTTACGTATTGTGTAGTAATATTGCAAACTATTCATCTGGCCGAAAGTACTAACAAATTTAAACTTTAAAATTTGCTAACTCTCTCTTCAGGGAACAGTTGAAATTTCAATTTTGAATTTCTCTGATATGAATTAGGAACGGAACTTTGGTCTCTAACTTAAAAAATCTTGGTGCATTGTGGCATTGGAATCTGCCAATCTACCTGTGAGCGGCATCGGGTGCAATCCAAATGTAATACCTAAGTCTCTAAATTGATGAACGGAAGACAGATAGTTGCTGGAATTTGAGACGGGAGAGGATATGAGAGAAAAGGTCGTTTGTTTACATTTGACAATTTCACTTTTGCAGTTACACTCATTGAGAAGAGCACACAGATAATTCCGAAGTAGATTACGATTGTTTGCTGATCTGATTACTCGGCACAGTTTTTATCGCCAGCTTACTGTATGCTGAGGAGGAATTGATAACGGAAGAAAAAGTCAAGAAGAG
Organism: Nemotelus nigrinus; assembly: GCA_947369275.1. Taxonomy (NCBI): domain Eukaryota; kingdom Metazoa; phylum Arthropoda; class Insecta; order Diptera; family Stratiomyidae; genus Nemotelus; species Nemotelus nigrinus. The sequence continues at coordinate 50,324,293 of OX376375.1, read as the reverse complement.
TAATGGGCCAAGGATAGACGCTTGTGGAATGCCAGAAAAAGGATGAAAGGGAGAAGCGGAAAGGTTATTAATAGTAACTTTACACACACGATTACTGATATAGGAAGAAAACCAAGAAAGCAACCATCTGTGATTGATACCGTCAAAGGTTTTTCAAAAGTCTGTGTACACTTCGCGCACTTCTTTTGATGGAAAATAGGTTGATATACGGGAAATAGGACGATAAATGGAGATGAAGAAAACATCGTTAGATTTGCCAATTGGGTAAATATTAGAAACTTATTAGACACAAGGAAAAACGCTAGATGATAGGTTTCAATTAAAGGAGATAGAGAGGGCGAAGACATAGACCACCCATAGATATTTGGAATTCATTCGGATTCATCATAAATTCTCAACTTCAATCGAATTTGTATGGATTAGAGAAAATGAAGAAGGAAGGAAAAGAAAATAAGAAGGATAATCAACAGGGGGAAACCATTAAAGGAAGAAGAAAATAAGTTCGCGAAAAATCACATACATCCTGTAGAGTTGAGGCGATAAAAGCGTTGAAAGAAGTAAGTACCTTTCCTCAGAGAGCGAATGTATGGCCAAAAAGGTTTTGTGCTGCAAGAAAAAATAGATGAATCCAAATCAGCAAAGCAGTCGTGCAATGCTTGCTTCACTATTATTTTAGCTGAAATTCGACAAGATCAACAGGAGAATTTGATTTTGGAAACTTTTCCCGAGCATTCAACTGGACTCAGAACTTGTCGGGTGAATCAAAGAGGATCTCTAGATTTACCAGGATGAAATGTTGAGGTGTACTGACATGGTCATGGTGTAGGAATAAAATTTGCAAAACACATCATCCATATTTAGTCCACGGAAGGACATCATCATCGATGGCGCGACAGCCCAAATCGGGCCTTGGCCTCCAGTAACGTCCGCCTCCAATCGTCTCGATCCTGCGACCTGGTTCTCCAATTGTTGAACCCCAGTATTGACCTGCTGTCTGCGTCTATCGTGTCTTCCCAACGTTTCCTCGGCTTACCAACTGGACGCTTCCCTTGTGCTCTGCCTTCCAACGTTTTTTTCGGTAGTCTATTGGCCTCCATCCTTCCGACGTGGCCGGAAGGCCAACCACGGAAGGACATATACCAGTTATTTTTTTCAAATTCAGATACCATTCTTGAGTAATTAACCTTACGTAAGTTGTACGAGGAGCAACTGGGACTCGTTTCTTCGATAGATATGTCAGTGGGTCATATATAGAGAGAAGAGGGTGGTGAGGTTCTACTAAAACATACGGATGAATATTAGAGAGGATAAGATTGAGAATACGGCCATTCAAGTTACGCGTTATGTTAAATTGCGAATAGGAGTCAAAGGAAAGGGAAGACGAGAATATTTTGAAGAGGTGATTATTAGATCTGATACAATTCAAAACTGGGTGCCAGCCAACGAAAGGCAAATTTTAATCATCACAAATTACAAGTGGGTCAACGAGTAAAAAAAATTATGAAGGAAAGAAGATAATTCTGCATTTTTTTCATAAACAGCACAAAAACTGCTACAAGGAACATATACAAAGAAGAAGGCTGTTAGGGAAATAAATACGCAATATCATAAATTTAACAGCAGCGGAAGAATGAAAATCACGACAGAGTGCTCCATGAAGTGGTTTGCGAAAGGCAATCAATGCAACTGCGCCATGCGATTTATCAGAAAAAGAACAATTACGGTCAAATCGAAATACCTGGTGCATAGGAAGAACTTCACTGCTGTTTATATCGTGTGAAAGCCAAGTTTCCGAGATACAGATAATGTTATCTAGGACAAGAGAAGTGTTACAAGATATAAATGGGAGCATCGACCTCAATCCACGCACGTTTGGTTAGGTTTCGTGGCGGCTACCTCTTTCAGACAGTCTCCGGAGAATACACACTTAGGCACACAAGGGCCGATTGTGATCCTGCATTGCATATTGCACAACCCTTATTAACAGAAGAGCAACCCTGAGTCCTTGATGAGCTGGGTGATCGCACTAAGGTATACTGAAACCACTTCGCTTAGGCAAGTAAATAAGTATGATCCGAAAGACTTTTCGGTAACTTTTTGGTGAGGCAATTTTACAATTTTTAGAATTTATGTTGAAATAAGTGCTTACTGTATTCGTTGAAAATTCGAACGAAGTCTTCTGGTGAATGGTTTGGCAAGTATACCATTGATCCAGGCGTATATACCAATCCAAAAATTGGCATTCAGTAATTCCTTGTTATCAGCAATAATAATTTTTTTAAAATTTTAAATTGTACAGAGATAACTTCAAATAAGGAGTAATTAAAAAAAAAATCTTATATGTAGTGGCTATACTATTTTGGCCTGCTGGCTCTTATCGGATGGTAATTATTAATTTTTATATAATTTATTTTTCTTTCCTCACACTTATAGAATATTACCCAGGCTGTACATGATCTGGGGTTGATTTAGCTATCTTATACTTAAATACTAACTTCATTTCTTAAACTAAACCTAGCTTATGCCTAACTACAATGAGCATAGCCTAATCAGACCTAAACTTAACCTAGTTCTTAACTACGCCTTGCGATTCGTCGGGAGGCTAACATAAGGTCTGTTCCCGTACTTTCAGTAACTGAATTTTACTGAATTTCATGAAAAGTACGGGAACGCTCTCATTGTATTTCCTGAAAATTGACAACCGAAAGTGTCAGTTTTCGGTTTTTGGGAGAACAATAGTGATTATAAAGTCATCCTAAGCGGTAATAAATTATCGCCACAAAAATATTTGACCTTCATAGTAACATTACGCAAAAAATATGTTGCTTGCCGCGCACATTTGAAAATATTTACTCCGTTTGACACTTTTCAGTATTTTTCAGTAGCTCAGACCCTACTGAAATTTACTGAAAGAGGGGAAATTTTCAGTTTTCACTAAAACGGAGCACGGGAACAGCTTCATTGCAATTAATCGCAATTAATCATAGTACGGGTACAGACCTATAGTTGAACAGCATGTCCATGAGCTGTCGTTGCCTTGTTCTCTCCGCCGGACGCATAATTGGCTCATTGGAGTCGATCGTGCGTCCGGGTCAGGCGGTTTTCATATCCGTATGTCTGTAAGTAAAATCAAATCTTATCGTCAGTTTCACAACTCGGTCTCTAAGCGACTCAAATCCTGTCTCCTGATATAGGTGAGTTCCTTGGCTACTTTTTAGTTACCGGGTTGTAAAACCTGTTAGTACAGCAGCGCAGAATTCTACGTTCGAACATCTCCGCTTCTGTTATGGCAGATTTGGAACAGGCAATCCAGGATGGGGTTGCATATATAAGTATTAGCGGAGTGAGTGTCTTATAGCAAATGGATTGAGTCTTTGTCGTTATGCCCACCTTTTTGGCGAAAATATGTACGATACACTGAAATGCGGACTTCGCTACTTTAGTTATACGTCGGACATAGGGATTTAATTTCAAGAATTCATGCATGTCTACTCTAAGGTAACGCAATGTAGGACTAGGAGTAGCTCTAGAAATTCCAAACAAGACAGCGACTTTTTTGGCCTTGTTGCGGATACAGCGATACTTGGAAGGGTTCCTGTACACAAAAAGCTGTGTTTTGCTGCTATTTAGTTTGATGTACCATTCATCAAAATAAAATCTAAGGATGAATTTTCAAGGCTCTTCACAGCTTTGAGCGGATCTTGAAACGGCATGTTGTAGAACTTCAACTTGAGGATTGCCCACTGGAAAAGGGAGCTCAGCAGTGAAAATAGTGTGTAAAATAGGTCCAGTAAGAGAAGCTTGTCGCACTCCTGATAGGTGAAAATTTTCTGTTGCTAAAGAAGCTTGCGGCAAGTCGTATTACAAATTCCAGAAATCAGCTTGAATTGAAGACCTTCCTGTCATACCATATCCAACGCCTTTTCGATATCAAAGGCACAAACAACCGTTGGAGTGTTTCGCTCATTTAGATGCGACTTGCTATCAGCAGTAAATTAAAAAGAACTAATCATTCTTCCAGAGAGGTTGACAGGAGTGAGTTTTGTGCAGGTTAATGATGTAATTCTTGACTGCTACGGCACTCGCCACATATATGAGCTTAGTCACATAAACTTGTAGAGGAGGAGTAAAACAAAATCGAGCTGGCACCATGTAAAAATATCACATATTGCAAAAGCAGACTAGTAGGCAAGAGTTGCTGTTTTCCATCAGGTTTTTGTAGCAGCACTTGCTTGCTATCCAGTGATAAAGAGGGAGCAGATTGTAGAGATAAGCCAGTTGGCATTGGTTGAATCGTAAGCAATAACGGACTCAGTCGCTGTTCTTGAATACCTAGTGAATGATGCTGTACTTTTTGATGTAAAAATATTAACGTACTTTTTTATATCTTTATAGATTGCAAAGTTTTTTTTAACCAAAATTTTGCTTTTCAATTTTTATTGACCATCTTGTTTGGTATTTTGCTTGACTGACTTTAGAAACCAATCTTACAATGTTCGCATGAGAAGGATGAGGGTTAAATTGGTTTCTGTTGGGTTTTCAATCTATTGAACATCTCGTTCCATGTCTTAAAAAACCGAACCACATTTGCATCGGAATTGCTTCAATCTCAATGAATACTTCTTTGGTTGAACTATCTATCTGTACAAACTGCTAACCCGCTATCACAAAAACATTCTTTGCCGCTACGCAAAATGAAAAAAAACCGATCCTCGATATTTTTATGACCGCAAACAATAATGCATTGTTACCACAAGCAGACTACCAGTTTTACTCCACTCTTTGTACTATATAGATGCAACATTGCGATTTGATGCATGATAGCATAGCAGACGCAATGCACTTAGTGGATAATGTACCGAAGAATGCATGAGTTTGCCGAAAATGGTCATTTCGCGATCATTATGGAGCTCGTTGTCCATGCCTAACAAGAGAGCGAACTATTCGCATAACCTTCATGCACGCACCACCATCAATTTATCAAGAAGAATACAACATAAATACGTTACCGTTTTTACTGCTAGCCTTTTGTCGTTGACCCCGGCCCGCCTTTTCGTTTACATCATCTCTGCCCTTTCGGCCTCCACGTCCTCCACCATTCCGATGCGATCGATTACCTTTTCGCGATTTCGATTTCTTCGGTCCACCGCCACCGCCTTTCTTGTTATGATTGCTTTTCTTCTTTTTCTTATTGTTGTTATTGTTGTTATCAGTCCGAACTTGAGAATCACTTTGTATTTCACTGAACGCACCATGATAATAATTATCGACGGACGATGAGGAGGTCGATCGGAAACTATTCACGAAATAATCATGATTTTCCCGCGAAAAAGAGAAATTTTCCTGCACTGATGATTTACGATTCGGCAGTAAGGATGAAATTGCAGATGTATTGACGAGATTTTGAGGAACTAAACTAACTGATAATGCTATTATAATCACTAGGTGATGAATATTAATAGGAAACATGATGATGTTTTGTTGATGCACAATAAATAAATAAGATGAAGATAATTTTATGCGAAGAGTAATTTAATGCAAATATTGACTTGGGAGAAAGTATTATTACACTATACGAGGATGGATTTTACTTGATTCGATAAATAAATGCATACTGTGGAGAGGGACTTCAAAATGCACATGTCACTTGGACTTCCGTAGGCACATAATACTGATGGGTTTTACTGAAGTAAAATAGTAATCACGAGACAGTTATGTATATTCTCACTTATATTTCACTTTAATTATGGGCATTTAGCACTTCACATGTAGCATCTAGGCTTTTAGGGGCAGTCATATTTCGAGACGCCCATTACTTTTTTACAGAACTTTTAACTGATCGATTTACACTGTAAATACACCAAATAACACCGGGAACAATTGCTGTAATCGTTTCTGAAATCGACACGATCACCAACTACCGCAACAATTATGTTCGCACGCACCATTCGTCATAGCGATTGTGGTTTCGTAGTAGCAGCCACAATAAAAAAAAACAGAAGCTTAACACCAACACTTCAAGAAGAAATTCCAGGATATTTAAACCGGGAGAGATGTGTGTACACGCGACCGTTTTATGAGCCAATGCGATCTTTTCGAATGAGTTGGCCCGGCACGCTACTACATATCACTTTCCCACACCCCGATACGTACTTAGATCGTCTATCGAATTAATTTAAGACCTTGTTGAAGGTAAAAAAGAACTGAAAGGAAGTTTCTTCGGTCGCCAATGTGTCGCCAAAACGCGCGTACCGCACATATGTTGATATCGCGAGAGACACACGTTTGTGTCGTTCGTTTCATATTCTATTTTCGTATATCCTTTCATTAAATCTGTACCAAGTACCGAGGGTGACGACATTGCAAACGAATTTCACTGCAAAATCAGATTGTATCTATCGTTGTATTTCCATGACAAACTCTTGAATATTTTTTCATATAAACAGTGATTACGTTAGAATTAACGTCAATCGCGACATGATCCCGAACATTTTCACGAGCCCGAACCCCGCGAAAATTCACAACGAATAACCTGAACTATTTCCTTTCGCCTATCGAACCGGATTTTACAAATATTTTCACGAATATTATAAATATTTATCTAATTTACACTACCATAAATCAATATCGGTCCCGAAAGTCACGAACGCGATATTAATCCGCGACGGAAATCTATTCAAATTGCAATTCGATTGCAACTCGCCCCAAGACGTTGGACTAATATCAAAGTCGACGCAAGACTGACTTGAGACAATCTATCTAACACTTTGTTTACCCACGATCGATCTTTCTTTGAGAACACGGCAAACGTCTTGGATGCACCACGCCGGAGAAGATTGTAGGACCGCGACTGACTAGCCTGGCCTGCTAGTACTATCACTGATCGCGCATGCATCGAGCGACTTAGCGCACTTTTGTATTTGTAGTATTTCCCCAAGTTGTAAACCGTTCTCTGCACTCGGGTCCGACCACGGCGAAGAAAAAGCGAAAGAAATCTCACCGATAGGAAGAAGAAGTAATCTCTTCTCAAGGAAAATGCACTTGAGTTGAGATACAGATACGAGTGAAGCGAAGGCGACGAATACCAACAACTTGCTCGGTACCAATTGATCTTGCCTGCACAAGCGCCCGATACGAACCGGACCAGGTCGCGGTATAGGTGGAATACCTGTCCATCGGTTCTTGGAATGATGATCTACTACGTAGTGTTGTTTTTGAGGTGCAATCGGTCCAACTACCTCTTCTGGCCATGTGCCATGACCAGGATGGTGAGGTGATAGCTGAACGGGAAGAACCACTACCTGAAAGTCGAGAAGCTGCGATTTCGGATCCGCCTAGGTAGCGGAAGATGAACGATTCGCCAACTGGATCATTCTGACATGCTAGCGTATCTATAAAAATTTATGGCTTATCACTTGAACTTAAAATATAATTTAGTCAGAGTTAATTGCTGTGTATGGAGGCACATGATAAAAAAAAGATACGTTTGCCAGATGTTTTCTAGGTTGATGGTGTCTGCACAAGGTTTGCATGTAAGTCAGGAAAAATTGTCATTTTTCGCACGTAGTTTAGTATGCAACATCTGCCCGTATATTTTTACCTGGACGCATGAAAGAAATTTTGTGACACTCGTAGACAAATTGATGCAAAATAATTAGTCATAAGACAAATTAGTGCTGTTGAGGTGGTTATTTACATATTTTATGGAAGATGAATTGATAAATATATTTCTATGAGTCGTATTTATTCACTTGTTAATTAGCGCCCAATGTGGGCCCGTTCTTAGTTTTAGTGAAATTAATATATTACGGCAAGAAACACTTAGCCAGCATCTTTAAAGTTTAGCTAAGTAAACTATTTTGGGATAAGATATTTAGTTAAAGCATCGAATTAAAGACAAAATAGGTTTATCGCAGAGTTTATTAGTATTCCTATTTTTTCCTTTTATGCTTAGGCGTATCACTCTTTGCTGACATCGGAAGTGTTTCTTATTCCACCTGCGAAATTTATTTTTAATTTATACGGATGCAATGTGAAATAGCTGATATAGATGTAGCGGATTCATCCCGCATCTCTTTATTTCATTAGTCCATTAATTTTATTGTGAGCTTTCAAACTGGACTCTAACTATTCAATTAATTTCACGCCCGGGGCATATATTTAGTTTTGTTCCCGTTAACCCACAGTTGCTGGCTCGTCACTCTCTACCCCGGGAACTGCTGATCGGGCCACAATATGTATACACGTTATCTAATGTCATCCAATTTTACGAATGGTGTACCTCTGATGTAAACCGAGGCAACCTTTTTGAGTACGCATTTTAACACCATGTTTGACCTAGAACTGGATTTACTACATCCTGGTTTTTATTAACTAGACCAGGGCTTCTGGTGAACTTCGACATCAATCAGTATTTTGAAAAGAGTATTAAAATCAACCCCATTGGAAGATTGCTTCCATTCATATTCCTAGCATTTTTCAAGCACCTGTCTAACCAAATATATAAAAACAATGTCCGGGCCTAGAGTCAGCTTAATAATCAACAATACGCTAACAATATATTACTTGAGTATTCGTTCGGTAATTTTCGTGGCCCAGGTAATGACTTTGTAGTGTATTTTTTCTATACACAGGACAGACAATACATTTTTCCTAGTCGAGAGGTATAAGACTTATATTATTATTTTAAAGATTTGACTGATTATTTCCACTCCTCTCTTTAAGAAGTCACGCAGGAATTATTTTTGATGCTTTTTTAGTGCTGATTTTAAGCAAAACGCGATAATGAACTTTCTTACAGGACAAACCGTTAAAATTGTAGTCTACGCGGACACAACCCTCTTTTTGGATAAAATATTTCTTCCCTTTTGTAGGAGCATAACAGTTGACAACCCAAACATGAAAAAACTTCAGTTGCATGGGAATTGTGCAGACTTTTAAGTCAACACAGATAATGCCTAACGTAGACGAAATTGACATCATTGGAAGAACTAACAGTACTAGAATCCTTCATTTAGGTCCAACAAACGCCACAAAAACTAGAGCTGCACATAAATGAAGGAAATCGTCTGTAAAAAAGAACAACTGGAGCTGGCCAAACAATGGGGAAGGTAAAAAGTGAATTTGTAGTAGTTTAATCCGTTAACTATCTTGGGTCAATAGTAGCAGCATGGAAAAAGAAATACGCAAGCGTATACCAAAACTCACCAAAGCTTATAACAGTCTGTCGTTAAGGCTCTTCAAATTCTGATAAGTAAAACTACTGCTGAACAAGACTATGGCCTTGCGAGTAATCATACATGAATGGGGGTCCTCAAAAAAGGTAATCTGACTTGTTAGTCAATATTTACGGACAATCGTTCACCCCGTATTTGAGGAAGAGTGATTCCGGAGACGCTGCAACCACGATTTGTAATCTATCTAAAAGCATATATAATCACAAAGATAAAGCTCGTTTGCACTGGGCACTTAGCTCGTATGACCCTTATTTCTAGATTTCATGGCAAAAGACAGCAGAGAAAACCTTTCTTTACACTGGAGTGATGACGTGACTGGATGACATCGACTCATGATTGGGTTTGTTGTACAAACTGGTTGGAAGACGCCACAACCGGAATCCGGTTCCAATGCCGATGATGATTATGATGCTGATATATCCGCAGAGTAAGGTTAAGGCGACATAGCACCTTCAAGTTGAAAAAAAAATGTTATTTTCAAAGGCTTGTTTTTAATTGAATTAAAAGACATATCTTAATGAAACTTTTTACACATACTTTATATGTCTTAGACTACATAAACAAAATTGTTAAAAATGTTTTGTGGCCCCCTGTCGCCTGTTACAATTTTTTGAAAAATACACCAAAAAAACCTGGCGTGCATGATAACTGCCCTCAGGAAAGTCTGAAAAAAAAACAAAAACGGGGTTTTGACCAGCATCAAAGCGGCCTTGGAATGAACTAAAAAAAAAAAATTTGGTTGAAAAATAACAAAATGGCGGCGTTTTTTCGAAAATCGAGGTTTTTTTTTCCCAAAAATCGGCTATAACTAAAAAAGTTTATTGCCGATTTTGTTCATCCGTAGTTCATTCTGAGCATTAATATGTGCAGATTAACGTGTTAAAATTTCAAAACGATTGGATAATATTGTTTTTCTTAATCATGCACGCCAACTTGAAAAACGTTGTTTCGAGAAAATCGCGTTTAAAGTTAAAATTCAATATTTTTTGCAATAAATCTGATCGAAAATTAATCTGCGATGCTTGGACCATACAATATACCTTCTTCTTGCTCATACTCCTCCTCTTCTAAAGATTTTTGCTCCCTTGGAGCAGTTCTGGCCTCTTTAGATGCCTCAGTCGAGTGTTTTTTCCGCCTGGTTAATTCTTGCAGCATCTCTATGCTCTGCATGTTCTAGCGCACATTGGCCAATTGTAATTCCCATGACTTGCATTATTTTCAAGATAGCCATAAATCCTTTATTAAATGTACATACAGAAATATTTGCAGCCATATTTAGTACGTTTTTCCCACAAAAAGTATGTTTCGGGGCCAAATTCCAAACACAAAAATTATAGCTTTCGTTATTATTCTGCGCAAAATTGCACAAGCAACGCTTTAATAAATCTTCTGATGATAAGTCATCATAAATAGGCTTTAAAATTTCTTGTACCTCATCATCTAAAGGTGGAGGATGCTTGAAATTGTTTAATGAATTATAACCCGCTGCCTCCGCCTTGCGCCAGTTACACCAAGTCGTTTCTCCAACAGGACAATAACAGTGTTGAGGGTTCTCATCAGTTGAAATTTTGTGGTAATATGCTGCCCAAATTTCCTTGCGCATATTTTCAACTGAATCAGGATTTCGTCGTATAGTTAGGCCATAATACGTGGCTAAATTTTTCATTAATTTTGGTGTCAGGTGAACTTTTTTCGGACCTTATTTTGGAGATTCTACACTTTTTTTAGAAACATCTTTTACAGCTATTTTTTTATTTTTTTGCCAAGGCTAGCTTATTTTTTGCTTCTTTTAAAGGAGATGACTCATTTATCTTTGTCTACACTTTGGCTTAAGTCGATGTAGCGATATAGCGAAGTGAACGAAAATCATAGAAAAAATGATATTGGGGCGCTTCGCTATATATACTCATACAATTTTTTTTATTTTAGAATTTCAATTTTATATTATTAAAATCATGTTTTAAAACCTTCATTCTAACATATTCAATCAAAAAACAAAAATCGATTTTTTAAAAATTTGGAGGTGCTACGTTGCCTTAACTTAAAGTTTGTGGATGGTCGTGAGTGATCGTGGTTGATCGTCCATGGAAGGATTCGAACTAGAAACCACCCATAAAGGCACCCCGCGCCCTACTGACTTGGCTACAAAAGTTTCACAAGACGTGTTTCATTCGAACATAACAGTTCCAAAAAAAAGTTATGACTCGCTGCTTTCTTATTTTAAATTGTGACACGTATTTTTGAAAGTAGCCCGAAACTGATTTCCATTTTCATGCACCTTTGATTAGAAAGATATGTACACATTTGGTTTTGGAGCTACAGCACCTGTGAAAATGCATTTTTGAATTTTACGTAACTTTTTTTTTTATTCGAAGCTCGTTACCAAAATAATTTAAGGGGGTAGTACCGGTTAGAATGCTAAAAGACAGCCTAATTTTTAATATTTTTTTCACCTATTTTATTTTGTATAAATTTTAAAATTTGCATGCGTCAAATACACGTTTCGAAGATTAAAAAAAAATATTTTTTTATTCTTTTAATTTTTCTACTTATTTATAGAGGGCACCAGAGTTGACGTCTCGAAAAATGCCTCGTCATGCTGCAGAGAAATAATCTCAGGAATGCAGAAACTGAAACAAAAAAATCTAACCGCATTATAAAGAGGAATGTTTCTTACGTGGTAATCTACCATAATATTTTTGAAAAAATGATAAAAAAAATGGCGGTTGTTTGAAAATATTTTTCGAAAAATAGTTTTTTTTTTCATTTTGTTTCACTTGCCGAATTTTGTTGGATTAACTTGGTAGATGCGCACCAAATTTGATTTAAATCGGTTCAGCCAATCCGGAGAATAAGTATCCGCAGTTTGAAAAAAACGTCAGTTCGAGGAAAACGCGTTTAAAGTTTTTTTTCCATTTATTTATTGAATATTATTTAAAAAAACAATTGCTCAGTCTGCAATTCCTGGACCATCCATAAGTATTCTTGAGTCTACATAAGCCAGTTTTTTTTTGCCAAACGCGCTTCCTTTACCACTTTTTCTGCTGACTTATGCGCTCTTCATCTTTTTTTTTCGCAGTAATTAAAATCAGCGGTCTGCCGTAAACTGCCGTAACTTCTTTATTTTTGGGAATATCTTAATAAAATGTTGAGGCGGGATTTCTGAAGGTATAATACATTGAAAACAAAAAACAACAAAAAACTGATTTTTTCAAAATTATAACCGGTACTACCCCCTTAAAAGGCGCATCGAATGAAATAACGAAAAATACAAATATCGAACCGAAACAGCAACCAGCCTTGAACCATTATTCAAATAATTATCGCAATTTCAATTGGTTATTACCGACTTTATTTCATTTGTATATACAGAATAACAATGGATGGCATCGATCATGCCTTCTTAACAGAAGCAATCTACTTTGCGTGATAGAAAAAACCTTCCCTACCAAGTGGAAAATAAATTTTTCTTTCAAAAATTTTTTCCAATTAATCTTTCTGCCACCACACTTTATCCTATCCTGGTTAAGCTATAAACTAGTCAATAAAACAACAATTAAACTGACAGCTATTGCTCGAGTATAAAATTTCAGTTCCGCATATAAAAAGTAAAGTAAGTACTTTCCAATCACATCAGATAGATGTATCTTTCATACTCATAGAAAACAACTCAAAAACTAAAAAGTGAACTTTCAGTGATCAGTTGAAATGGTCCCGTAATGGTCACCAGCTATAACACTTCAACATCGATCGCAATATTCTCGATGTGGTCAGCAGGCAATATTGATTCGATGCAATTTAATCCCGTCGTGATACTTGGCTTTGATCCTATGTAGTATACATATTTACACGAGTACGTACTTGTACGTCAACTTATAGGATTTAAATTGAATAATTTTCAATTCGTACCTATAGCCTCTAAATGCATTATGATTGAACCGTGCAAGGGTTTTTTTTCGCGCGGAAATTCAATTGAACCTAGATTAGATTTCAGAAGCAATTCCATTAGGTAATTCGATTTTATTGCAAACAGAGTCAATCTATAGCTCGCGGCAAGAATTGATCGTGGAGTTTAGTACGCTGGTGTGATGTGGACGCGTTTAGTGTACAGAAGATAAATATCAATTTGTGAAATAGTAATGCCAATTTGTGTGTGGCATGAGTTGATTCGATATCGAAGAATTATGTCGAAACAATGTTATGGATAATTTTAGTTTCAGATAGTGACGCTGACTAATGACTCAGGGTTGGTTTTTGGAGCTAGGCTATTTGATTGTGTGATCAATTATGGAAATAATTCGAAGGGAGATACATTTCAAGAAATTTTATACGCAACAATTTGATCAGATACCCACCAATTAACACCAGATAATTCAAATTGTTGAACTACAGTAGATTGCTTCTAAAAAAATTTAAGAAAAAAACTCCAGAGTATAGGAACGACTAGAGAGACTAACTTCGAGCAAAAGCATGAGAAAATTACGCTTCACATCGAATATGGTTGAAATGTTTAATAAATTAATTTCTTTTAGTCATTGCCGGATCATTACACTAGATATATAAATTCGCTGCTTTCTACATAGATTCAAAACTAGTATTTCTCAGTGTACAAGTAGCCGAATTCACATCGGAAGCTACAGGGGCGGCAAGAATTTGAGAGTTATCGTCCGCGAAAATGTTGATCCTTTAAAAATGCAAGCAGCTGCTGCATGCTACCATTTATCATAAGATAATTTAATAGTAGCATTTCTTAGTTTAATAACAAAAAAATGATCGGTGCTGGCAGCCCATCGATAGCACCGGGACTGTAAGTATATTTAATATCAATTTAATTTTGGCTCGATGCCTGGATCAGACCTGAAACGACATGACAAGATAAGACTACAGGCATGAAACGATTTTGAGGACTGCTGACAGAAAAGTTTCATAGTTTAGAAAAAATGAGCCCTTGTTGCTTATTGAAAAAGAGTTTATTTTGTCATTGCATGCCCCAAAACAGTCCGGGCCACTGTTTGAAAAAATCACATAAAGAATCATACATTCACGAATTTAGGCTCACGCAATAGACGCATTGAACAACAACAAAAATCAGGGCGAATACTTTTAGAACTGCATAACGTTGTTCGTTTCACCCGCATTACAATTGTAAACAAAAATTTATTGCGAAATTTTTTTAGGTGAATTTTTTAGGTGAATACTTTAAATTGAAGCGTTTTAAATGAGTTCTCAACTCTTTGGCATTACCAAATCAAAAAATTTATTGAACTAGCTTCATGTTAAGTTCAACTCCCTCTGTGAATTCCACTTCAAGTTATAGACGTATAATAAGATTTAGGATTGCCACCCGCAAAAAATTGAAAATTCACAAAATTAAAACGTATTTTACTTAAGTTCATTGCAGCATGACTGCATCTTGAGAATTTATTGATAGCGTCTCGTAGTGCGAAAATTATCAGAATCATCAAAGCTGGCAATTCCAGCCTAATTTTGTAACTAGAAATCTGTCAAATAATAAGAAAAAATTCTGTCAAAAAGTAAAGGGAAGTAAAGGAGAGAGGGGAAAAGTTTGTTTTACTAACGATATTTTAATATCGCGCCACAGCCACAGGGTTGTCCGCATTTTCAAACCTTTTTTTTATCAGACCTAAGCCAATATGTTCATATTGATTATTCAAAAGATTCAGTTGTGATTTTTTGTGGACAGAAATTTCGAGTACGCAAAATATGGGTGATGGGTTGCTGTTCTTTTGGAGCAACGGAATACCTCTTCCTATAAATTGAAAAATAATAATTAACTGTAAAATTAGTATTTAGTTTGGGCCCCTGATTTGATTATTTTATAGCTTCAGCATAGGTTCTATAAGGTTCTTTGCTAAATTTGGTGGCATTGCTTCCTTTTTTTCCCTTGTTCTCTTTTCAGAGCTCTCTGATTGTTTTCTTAAATTAGAGCATTATGGTATATCGGAGCCCCTTCTCTCGTGGCTCTCATAATTTGTATTTGATCGTATTTGTTATATGTCTCTCCGTGGCTCCTCGTCCTCTCCTTTTTTTCTTACCTCTGGTGTACCGCAGGGATCTATTCTTGGGCCTTTGCTGTTTAATACCTTCGTCAATGATCTTCCAAATGTGTTTGAATCTCCTTGTCTTATGTAAGCTGATGACCTGAAGGTTTTTCGCGTTATCAATACTCCTTCCGATCAACTTGCTCTTCAAAACGATTTGAATCGTCTTGTTTCCTGGTGTGACTGTAATTACGTGCCCTTGAATATATCCAAATGTTACTCAATGTCTTTTACATTGAAGCCTTGTGCTTTTGAGTTCATTTACTCTATTTGTGACATCAAACTTTTAGTTGTGGATCATTTTACTGATCTAGGTGTTACCTTCGATCGGAAGCTAAATTTTGTTATTCATATTCGAACTATTACTCGTAAGGCGTCCAGGATCGTTGGTTTTGTTATACGCGTTTGCCACAATTCCTTTAACATTTCCACTTGTGTGCGTCTTTTTCTTTCCCTTGTTCGTTCTATCCTTGAGTATTGTTCTGTAGTGTGGGGTCCTCGTTTCTGTTATTTGTTTGAGGCGGTTGAATCTGTCCAGCGAAGGTTTACTCGCTGCCTTATTTTCAAGTACAACCTACCATATTGTCCTTACAGTGAACGTTTATCAACCCTTAATATTCCTCGACTTGACCAGCGCATAATTTACCTCGATGAATGTTTTCATTTTAAAGTTTATTGCGGCTATTTATCTTCATCTTTGACGTGTTTTTTTACGTCACGCCATCATGACAGACTTATCAGGGCAACCTCAATGTTCAATGTATCTTTTGCACGTACTGACGTTTGTTTTCATTCGCCTATTTTGCGCATACTGAGGACTCATAATAATCTTCAGCTTGGTTTTCTCCCTCAGTCTATTAGAATTTGCAAAAGTTTAATTCGTAGTGGATTTTTTTCGCCTACTTAATCATTTTATTTATACATCCATAATCCTTTTTTTTTTATTTTTACTCTTACTGTATTCAAATTTTGTACTTCTATTCTTATTCTGTATTTTTGTATTTTGCAGTTTTATTATTATATCCATAGTCCTTTTATTAACTATTTTTACTTTACTGTATTCTAATTTTTGTACTTCTATTCTTATTGAGTTTTTTATTTTTAATTTTAATGTTTTATTATATCTTAATCCTTTATATTTTTTATTCATTTTGTGACTAGGCATCTTGCCTGTAAAATGAATTATTTTGAATAAATTGAATTGAATAAATTGAAAAAAAGGCTATATAGGACTAAAGTCTGAAGACTGGGGATGGTGATCAAGCTGCATCGGTCTCCGGTACAATAGCCACTTTCTGGCCCAGAGAGAGATTTGTTTGGGGTCATTGTATTTTAGGAAGGTAGCTGGAATTTTTAACCGTTGGGGGCTAAAATGTTAAGCTACTGCTTTTTGCTCATTGTATCATCAATGAACATGAAATTCTTGACTCCTGCATCCGCCATCCACCCCTATAAAACATGACTAACTCTCCACCATGCTTCACCGTGGAAGTGAAGCTTTTTTCCTGCGAATCCTGAATTTTAAGTTCACCCAAAGCACCGCTCTCCAGAACTCAATCCCACAGTTTTCATAATTATTTGCAGATTTCAGCCACTTCTGCTTTTTTTGTGTCCGGTTTTCATTCCTCGTTCTACGGTGCTTAGAAACAATTACTGACTTCTCTGTTTCACGGTTGATATTTTCTAAAAACAAAATTGCTGATATTATTTCCGTGATATATTTTTTTCGATTTTTCTCGATCGATCAGAACGCAGCAAATTCTCTGATTTTCTACAAGATATGAACTTTGCGATTCTGTTTTTGATTGCAGAATAATGGCTTTTGACTATTTTCAATTTCACAGAAGGAAACACATTTTTGCCACAAATAAAAAAAATATTTTTCTTGACACTAACTGAGCTTCGGAACAGACTTTGCTGAAACACACTTAGAACTGAACATGACTCGAATATTTTTGGGCGATCACTAATTGCTAATTATATTTCACTTATTATTAATTATTCTGTAAAAACTAAGAGCATCTTAAAGAAGAGTGTTGTAAAACACGACAAAGTGTTTGGTAAGCCTGTATGCAGACTTTTCTTATACGTACTACCATTTTACGAAACCTTATTTACAGACCTTTACGTTTCTGCATTTTTCTTTTTGCCGTTGCGGTTGTGAATAAGTAAAAGATAAAAATATATTACGGACCAATGAAAGAACTTTTTCTGTCCAGCTATAAGGCGCCATTGGTTGTGAAAGTAAGCAAAAACTAAACTTGGCCCAAATATATAGGTATACACGTAGCTTTTCCGTTTTGATAACTGCTTGAAGAGATGATAAAACCTTAATTAACCAAAACTATATGCGTGCGCAAGACATTGAATTAGAGGGGACAAGCACCAAACTTTGGCACAACCTTTTCAATGAATTATTATGAATGAAAATGAGAGGTGTGGTACAAGGTAGTATGTGGCAAAATTCCAACAGTAGTAATGCAATTCAAATTAGCAATAGAAGATCTTATTGCCACCTCACCTTCTTGTCGCACCCTGCCCACGCCACTTTTTCCACTATTGATTGAATAAGTTTTTTGATATATTTTGCAATAAGTTTGCTTCGCATTGGTGCTAATTCCTTGTTATTCTTTTAGCCACATATTGTTTGATGTACGATGGAAAACTCTTTGTATTTCTTTAAAGAAACACTTAGCATTAAAAAACAAACTAGTAAAACACAAAATGATCATGAAGCAGGCATACCCTTTTTTGCGAAACAAAAGAAAAAACTGGTGGTTAAACATATTTTTTTTTTGCAAAATTCAAACGCTTAAACAATTCCAATCCTGAAGAAATATACTTATTTGTGTAAGAGGTTACTCATCGCGAACACCCTGCACAATATTTATTTATATCCATTCACATAAATCATTTCGTCACATAATCACTTGAAAGACTAGAATGAAGTTGTTTTGCAGGGTCATGTCATGGCCTCTAAACACTAACTGCTTCTATTATTGCGATTGCATTGTCGATGAGCGTAAGAAGACAAAGAACCGCCGCGTATTATTAAAATTGATAGCTAGCTGTTCAATGCCATTGAACTAGACAAGAACATCTATTGGTTTTCAAAAGCATTAATGATTACACGGTTAAAATATTTTCAAATCTTTACCAGTACGAAACACTTTTGAAAAACATAATTTTTACGTCGAGTTCGTTCATCTTTTTTTTTTCAATAATAAAAATACAAACAATAAAAGCTACGAATAGACGCTTATTTTTTGTCTACATCACTATGCAGCGCATAAGTAATAGCGTTCTCAAAGTACATTCTCCACAGTAGTCTGTCTAAAAATAAATTCGCGGCGGTCCGCCAAAGAAATGGCACAAATCTAATGTGTATTTTAAGAAATCAGAGCAATTGTGTTTGTTTCGAATGAAAATGAAAGTGAAAACTGTAGCTTTTCAAACAACTGAAGAATCGTAGTATTGATGATTTGTCATCTCAATCATTCTTTCGTGTCAGTTTATTTTATTTTAAATATATATTTTCGGATTATTAAATTCTTGCATTCAATCTTCGATCAACATTCTGCGATTGTCCTTATCTTTATTCACAAATAACTCTACAAATTAGATTCCCTGTATATTTATAATGATTCAAGACATAATCAAAGTCAATCTTTCAAACATATGTCTTTCACCTGAATTAAATCATATTTCTTTCGAACACATATGTCACCCAATAAATTAATTACTTTCAATCAAACCTTACGACAGCTCTCATAAATCAAATATCTTCTTCGCCAGTTCAATGTTGAATCAAAAACAATCTGATTATCTCATACGGAAGAGAACTTACAATTGTATCTTTCTGTTCCATATGATCGTAATCGCACGCCAAGAACATTCGAACATACATAGATACAACGAGGTGAAAAGTTAACAACTGTATCTACTCGATCTTTTATTCATAAATCATAATCACCGTTCGTTCTTTGGTTCGATGCTATGCGGAAAGAATTTATCGTCATAGGAGTCGATGTATGCATGTAGAGTTGTGCGTAAGTAACTTTAATACGAGAGTAAGTATCTTCTTAGCTATAGAATCAACTGAAGTGCTTTGATGTCACGCTAGAATAACTACTGAGCCGAAGATCACTTTCGAAAGCCGGATGTTTGTGATCTTGACATGCTTTTGCTGCAGATGATGTAGTAGGGATTCATTTTCATAAGGAATGTACTGAGGAACGTATCCGTTGTATATTTTTGTGGATATGTAGTGTGCACGTAGTAGGTAAATATTGTTGATATTCCGATGACATTTGACGATATACATATTTGAAACTATTGAGTATGCGTTATTGGTTTCAGGGGCGTAATGGATTAATTATTAATTTATGTTACAATTATTTGACTGATAATTGATTTGGTTCAGTGGCGTGAGCGCACGGGGGCAAAAGAGGCCAATTACCCCCTGAATTGCCTGAAGGACTCACGTTTGCGCCTTTACAGTACTTCAATGGGTACTTTTCTGTTTCCCCCCCCCCCCCCTTTTTTCACTTCTTGTTGCTGCAATGCTTCTAAAATTGATTAGAAAGTAGTAATTAACCAAAATTATGATGGAGAAACACGTTTAATTTTTATTGTTTTTTTTTTATTTTTATTTTTAATTTTTAAAATAAATAATAATTTTTTTCAAAATAATTTTTATTGGGTTATTGGGTACTTTCCTGTTTTCCCCCTCTATTTTTTTCAATTTTTTTAATGAAAACTGCTCGAAATGGGTTAATAGTGTTACTCCACAAGAATTGAGATGGAAAAATGCATTCAAAAAAATTTTCCCGGTTTTAACATTTTTTTTTTTCATTTTTCTGTGGCAGAATGAGTTTTTTAAAAGTTAATGTGTTGTTGGCCTACGACTGGGACCGTACCCCCCGCTAAACCAATTACCCAATAAAAATTATTTTGAAAAAAATTATTATTTATTTTAAAAATTAAAAATAAAAATAAAAAAAAACAATAAAAATCAAACGTGTTTCTCCATCATAATTTTGGTTAATTACTACTTTCTTATCAATTTTAGAAGCATTGCAACAGCAAAAAGTGAAAAAATGGGGGGGGGGGAACAGAAAAGTACCCTTCAATGAAAATAAAGTTAAGGTTTTGCCGATTTCAGGTGGTGGCTCCCTCTATTTCAAAGTCCTGTGCACGCCTAGATTTGACTGACATTTGAATCAATACAAAAATTCTGTTGAACATTGAAATTAGGAAACAGAATATCAATTTTATCGCCAGCAAAACTTGAATCATGTATAATGTTGTAGACTCGAAATTCAGGTATCAAATGGAAGTTTATAATCAGATTGTCACAAAATCGAGATCATACTAAGCGCTTGATTAGAGCAGACGCAAGTCTACTAGGAAAAACATAAAAATGAATTTTATCAAATGAATTTCAATCTTATTGAAAAACTTTACTGGAAGCAGGAGAAATAATGTTAAGACGAAGACGAAAAACAAATTTAGCGAGGAATTATGTAACTCACAATGATTTTAATTGACAATGATGTTTAATGTCTTACAATAAAAAAAAACAAAAAAAAAACATACATTTCAGTACAGCAGAAAACGACTCATGGTCGGTACATTAAGAAACCTGTGGCAGTGATGTTAAATGCGCAAAATGTAATACAAAATATTTTGCAAAGGCCCGAGCCCATAAAACGCGATATATCGTAGCGGTAAACGATACCTTTCCGCTACGGTAATAAGCGATAATATTTATGTCACACAACGATCTGGTCCAAGCAACCAGCCAAATCGATTGGAGGTATATTTATAGATCTCTGACCGCAGACTTCTATTCCCTAATAAGGAAATCTTTGGTGTGAAATCAACGCTGGAAAACACGTGGAAAATCACAGGTCTATCCATTACATTCCCTGGGCTAAAAGAGTTCGAAAGACAAGTCATCGTATTTTGTTTTTGGCCGCGGATCGAAACGGAACCCAAATTCATCACTGACTTTTCGGGAAAAGTAGTGATAATTCGGTGATCAGAAGAAATCTTGTGAAAGCCGGACTACATGACAGGAAGGAGCCACTGGTAACGGCAGCTATTAGAAGAAAGGAATATAGTTCGCAAGGTAATATTTAACCTGAAAAATGAGTGGATCCTCTGGAGCGACGAAATAAAAATAAATCACATTGGCCCTGACGGCAGGAAATTTCGAGGAGAATTAAACTTCCGCTAAACTTCAACGATTGTTAAGTATAGAGGTGACTCTATCAATGTTTGGGATGTTTTCTAGAAGTCCTAGAAAGTATAATGCTGCCATGACTTCAGGAGAATCTTCCTATTATATGAAAATTACAGTACGGCAACAATCCCAAACATATGGCAAGACAGACAGGGAAGTTTCTGGAGGACAACAGTGTCACCGTTTTAGACTGACCATCCACATCATGACTGACTTAAATCCAATCAAGCACTTATGGGGAGACATAAAACAAGCAATAGCAATAAGAGATTTAAAAACATGGACCAATTGTTCGTAGCGGTGAATGAAACATGGTCATCTTTATCTAAGGAGAAAGATAGCAAACTTATAACGACATTGACGAATCGTCTACAAGCGGTTGTGAAGCAGAAGCATTTTCTGACATGCTACTGAGACAGGAAGAACAATAGATGCCCAAAGCAAAACTGTTGTAAATCAGAAAGTTTGAAATTTTAGTGAATCGTTATGAATTACTACTTGAACAAGTGATCGATCTTATAAAAAAAGAGACCGTGCAGTGCATTCTCAAAAAGCGAATAGGGTTTTAAGAAGGAATTCAGACGAGTGAGACAGGGGACAAGATTTTAATGTGAACAGTTGTGCGTGTGAGAAATTCGGGTTTGGAAACAAGACGGGTCATATACGCAAAACATGAAGGAAAATGTTACTTAATTCAACCAATGAATGATCTGACGAAAGCGTTTTCTGGGGCCCAACTGAGATAAAATTGATAAGTGTCCCGGAGTGCTGGCGGCGTCGCATCTAGTTTGGCACTCTGCCTTCAGGACACTTTTTCTATCTAACGTCCAGGAGGGACAGTAGACGCACCAGATTAAGCGTAAAAATACGTCATACTGTACACGTTTATGAAAAATCTACTCTTTGGGTCGAATGCCCTTAAAGCTTAGGTGTATATTTGGCGAATAAAAGAGACATCGGTGGAGCACGAGCTGTAGCGTCTTTTTTTTATGGTGATGCCAAGGATTGGGTAGATGCACTATCATGGCTTAGGGGGATGCCCTAACACAAAAATTAAGGCAACATAAAAGTTAAGGTATGAAATGGAGGAAGGTTTGAGATTGCAGTAAATAGCCGAGGACACCTCGTTAAAAAAACTGTTGGATTAATTGAGAATGAATAGGAACAGAAGATGATAGGCTGTTTATCTAGATAAGAAAGATTCGTGATATTTAACGGCAAAAATAGCGTTGAGAGTTTCGGTTATTAGGCGCAGAAAGTGCTTTACAAGAGAACGTAATTCATTAGAACAATGCCAGGGTAATATCAATTAAGAAGAGAAAAGCAACCTACATTGCGTCAATGCTCAAAGGAGTCAATACCTAGAGTAATGTTTTCATCGCCATTAAGCTTGAAAGCTTCGCATTAGACTTTGTCTAGTTCCACTAAAGCAGTGTAGTCTACCTTAGTTTATATATGAGAGTCCAACTCAAGTCTAGGTCTGATGAGAGTTTACTATAGATACGCGCTATTTCTAATGACGTAGTGTTTCTTGTCTCTTTGAAGTGAACCTAGGCATTTCATTGAATTCCAGCAATTTAAAAATTGTGGTCAGACTAGTTAAGTTTGCTGCAGATGCTTTAATCTAATAGGTGTAGCGAGGGTAAATCAGAACATCAATGTAAACGGAAATAGTGTGGTTAGCAAGAGAAAAGTATGGGTAAGTAAAAGAGCATTGATCATTGAGTTTTAATTGCATTAAACACAGCATGGTTCGCTGAGCCCCAAGCGGCAATGCTTAATAGGTCCCTGGTCAACGGAGTGAATACGAGATTCACAAAAATGGGAAATCAAAATCAACGGTGCTGTTGTCGGCAAAACTATTAATTGGATTGAAAGCGTATCGTTGTAAATAGATAAAAAAAGATAGTTGGTGAGAGAACAGTACCTTGTGATACCCCGGCATTAGTAGTGTGGAGTGAAGATTTGAGTTGTTTGGCTAATTGAGCTAATGGAGCTCTGCCAAACACCTACAAAATGACAATGGAATCGACCACTCAGAAATGTATGTATGTCTCATACGCAGCGCCCAGAATGGACGGTCGTTAATAAGATGATTCGGTTCTTGTTATTTCACTAATTTTGAATAAATGAACTATCAAGAATCAATTGCTTCCAAGACCTATGATCAAACCGAAATTAGTGGAAACTTGAGGATACAAAGTATTATTTTAGATGGAAAGTAATGCAGGGATTTTTGGAGGCTAGACTTTTTACGTTAAACTTTACAAAATTAAGTTACAGTTTTTGGTTGCAATAAAGTATTTTTTTATATATTATTTTATAAAATTTGATGCTATTTTTGCGTTTTTTCAATTAGTTTTGTTTTTATGCTTTTGCTTTGGAATGTAGTAGTAGTAGTAAAAGGAGTAGTAGTAGTAATAGGAGTAGCAGTAGTAGTAGTCATAGTAGTAGAGCTAGTCATAGTAGTAGAGTTCGTAGTAGTAATCGAAATTGGAGTAGTAGTAGGTATGGTTTGCCTGGCAGTTTTCAAAGGTATCATTTATTATTTATTTATTATTCAAATCTCATTTAACAGACAAATCCAATTATGAAACGAGATACAAAAAATAATCAAAAAAATCATTAATATAAAGCAAAACAGGAATAAAAATAATAAAATAATAAAAACAAAAATTGAAGAAAAAGTAAAGAGAAGAATGCATAATAAAAATAACTAAGAGACTACGTTATCGTATCAATAACAAGTTTTTTAAAAGAAAGAAAGGACATGGACAAAGAACCAACCTGATGCTCATCATGGCTTCTAAGTATCCTAGGTATAGGTGAGTAAAAATACACAAGAGTACGCGCAAAAGGAGTAAGGAAAAGCGACTGAGTTCTAACCGGGCGATCAGACACACGTAAGAAATGACACACGCGAATGTTGGAAGAGAGTAAGCCATGATAAAGCTTATAAAGAAGACATTCATCAAGGAATACTCTGCGGGTACTCAGCAAATGGAGATTTAAGAAAAGCAGACGGTCATCATAAGGACGATAAGCAACATTAAACTTGAACAAAAGGCAGCGAGTAAACTTAGGCTGAACGGATTCAACAGCTTTAGACAGGTACACGAAACGAGGAGACCACACTTGGGAGCAATATTCAACAATGCTACGAACAAGAGAAATAAAAAGGCGAACACAAGTGTTGATATTGGTTGCAAAGCGAGAGCAGCGCAGAACAAAACCAGCTACTTTTGACGACTTAGCAACCACAAAAGAAACATGCAGATCAAATTTTAACTTCGGATCAAAGATGATGCCGATCTTTGGAGAAACAAGCTAGTCTCCGATTAAATATGTGGCGCTTCATATGGCTTCTTTGCTTCAATCAACATTTTCGGATGCTATAATGAGCTTTTAAAGCTTCACATAAAAGGATAACACCATTGCAAGACAAAAACCAAAACCTTCACATAAAAAGATAGCACAAATTAGATTTTTCTGCAAAACCAATTTGCCGACAAATATATCTTGCTAAATCATCTAGCTAAAATACATTAATTTATTCAAAATTAGCTTTGATAGCAATGAATCAGGAGAAGCAGTGTTAAATTTTCCATATAAGTCAAATATTGACATTATTTCAAAAACTTGAGCTCTATTGCAAAATACTTTTACATGATAAATTAAATTTTGCTTCATACTTTAGTTTTTAAAAGATATTCCGTAAACCACAGCTCGGACAAAACTTTTATGTTTCGAAAACGCTAATATCTTGTGTTCACTCAAATAGCAACGCTTTCATCTTGAAATATATGTATTTCGACTATTCGAATGTACAACACTAAGATTTTAACAATTTCTATTACACGAGTTCAAATTATCCAATTGCACGTTAACGAGCACGATCAGTTCAATCAATTAGAAACACCAGTTTTATCAATTAGAAACACTTCGCTTTCAATTTGAAATCTATTTATTTCAACTATTCGAATATACAACACCAAGATTTTAATAAGTTTTATTACACGAGTTCAAGTTATCAAAATTGTACGTTAACGAGCACGACCAGTTCAGATTCCTTCGTTCTGTTTGATACCACGATAGAGAGTGAAAAAATACGGTAAATTGCTTATCAATTTTTAACGTTACTTTTTAGTACTATGAACTTGGTCGAGAATGGTGCTTTCGAATTTTGAATACAATCTTAACATACATATTTTCTACTGTCAATTTCATTATTTACGTTTGTACAATCCTATTTTGACGATACGTCGAATTCGATTGATTTTCACAAATTGCAAGTTCGCTGGGTGACGATTATTTAGGCCTTTATTTCGTAAATTCTGAAACACCGGCGTGGCCCGAACATACTCCCCCCCGATGAGATGTGGAACGTCTCAGTACATCATGAGTAGTTTATGTACTATAAAGATAGTTAATGAATACAGAATTTGGTATATCATATTACCGAGAGGCTTTCGAATTATCTTCTTCCGAGGTCGTTGTCTTGCGGTTTGTGCGGTTGTTCTTCCATTGTATGTGGCGGGTCGGAGGTGATTGTCGTTGGCTACTGAAGTCATCATTAAATACTAGAGTGAATGTAATGCTCAATGTTTGTTCCTAAATTGTTTAATGTTCACTTTTTTTTTTTTAATGTAATTCAATGTTCACTTTGATGTCGTTCAATGTTTATGTTATTAATATTCATTTTCATTATCGATTGGTCAGGTTTGGGTGGGTAGGACAAGATTGGAGTTGGGATTTGGCGATATCACATAATATCAATTCGTTATTTCTTGAGTTGGTAAAAGTGCGATGTTTGATATTGCTCGTTTGTACAATTTTCCGCGTGATTGTACTGTTACTACTCGTACTAATGAGTCTTTTCCAGGATGGATTTCAGTTATCCTAGCTAACGTCCATCGATATGATGGTAATTTGTCGTCTTTTAATAGGCACAAGTCACCAATTTTGATGTTTGTCTCTTTGTTTAGCCATTTTGGTCTTCGTTGTAGTCTGTTTAAATATTCCCTTTGCCACCTTTTCCAAAAGTCTTGTGTTAGTTTTTGTGTTAATTGCCATCTGTCCAGTCGATTGATATTCGTATCAAATAGGTCTAATTCGGGTGGTGCTAACATCGTATCTCCAATAAGGAAGTGGGCTGGTGTTAACGCCGTGGTGTCAGAAGGATCATCAGTCAGGGGGCACAAAGGGCGAGAATTCAAACAAGCTTCAATTCGGATTAGCACAGTGGACAATTCTTCGTACGTTAGGGGGGTGCTTCCTACAATGCGGCGTAAGTGCGATTTAATAGACTTGACACCAGCTTCCCAAAGACCACCGAAATGTGGCGATGCTGGAGGGTTGAAGTGCCATTGAACTCCGTCATTGGTGAAGATCTTTGCAGCGTATCGGTTGATTTCTTCTATCTTCTTTAACACAGCATTTGCTCCTACAAAGTTCGTCCCACAATCCGAGAAAAAATGTGTGCTGAATCCGCGTCTTCCCATGAATCGACGAACCGCAGCTAAGAATGCCTGGGTTGAAAGGTCACTGACGACTTCAATGTGTATAGCTTTGGTGGTTAAGCAGATGAATATTGCGACGTAGCCCTTAGATATTTTGCATCCTCTGCCTCGCCTGTCCTTTATATCAAAAGGGCCACAAAAATCGATACCCGTATGGGTGAACGGTCGAGAAATGTTTACTCTAGCTGTTGGTAAACTCCCCATAAGCTGAGTTGAACCCTTTGCCTTGGTTCGAAAGCAGCGAATGCATCGATGTATGAAGTGCTTAATGCCATTTCTTCCGTCGATCATCCAGAATCTTTTTCGAAGTGTGTTCAACATGAGCTGTGTTTGCCCATGTAATGTTGCCTTGTGGGTTTGGTGTAATAATAACTGAGTAAATTTTCCATTCTTTGGTATGATTATAGGATGTTTTTCGTCAAAATGTATCCTTGCGTTGTGTAGGCGGCCTCCTACTCTCAGTATGCCATGACCGTCTATAAATGGGTTCAAATTTAATAGTTTGCTCTTCTTGTCAATTGGTTTGCCATTCTGTAAGCAGCATATTTCATGTGAGAATTCTTTCCTTTGAGCATATTTTATCCAGAAATCAAAGGAATGTTTTAGTTCTATTGTAGTTAAATATGGTTCATTTTTTCCTTGTTTTGTTTTCAATCGAAGAAAACGAAAGCAATACGAAGTAATCCTAATCAATTTATGTAATGACGAATATTTTTCAACCAATTCGTCAAGTAGAGTTCTCACGACTAATCCAACGCTAACTGTTTTTTGGATCTTCCTTTCCAAATCGATTACTTGTACTTCCTTTGTTTTAGGCCATGCATCAGGACATTTCTTCAACCAGTTGGGCCCATGCCACCACAACTCATTGTTCACTAGATCTTGTGGTTTGATTCCCCTTGATGCTAAGTCGGCTGGATTTTCTTTGGATGGAACGTACCGCCATGACATGCCACCAGTTGATTCAATGATGTACGAGGTGCGATTTGCAACAAATGATTTCCAGCGTGTCGGGTGTCCTTTGATCCAGGCTAAAACTATTTCAGAATCAGTCCATAACCATGTAGGTATTTTATCTGATTTCAAAGATCGTTTCACTTCTTTTAAGACCCGTGCTAATAAAACAGCTCCACATAATTCCAGACGTGGAATAGTAGTTGGTTTTGTTGGAGCAACCTTAGTTTTAGCCATAATGAGATAGGCGCTAGTTCCTGCTTGCGAACGCGTCACCAAATAGAGTACTGACGCATATGCTCGTTGTGAAGCGTCACAAAACCCGTGGATTTCTATGCTGGTTTCTGGTTTATACGCTACCCATCTCGGGATTTTTATTTTTTCTATTTCGTTCAATTGCATTTGGAAAGTAGTCCATTCGGTATTTGTCGCATCAGATAAGGGTTCGTCCCAGTCTTGTCCATGTAGCCATAAGGTTTGAAGTAGAATTTTAGCTAATATAAGAATAGGTGCTAACCAGCCTAGTGGGTCGTAGAGTCTTGCTATTTGTGATAGTACCATTCTTTTTGTATATGACTCTTGTAATGTTTCTGATTTGACTTTATATGTAAAGTAATCGTTCGAAGGATACCATAATATCCCGAGTGATTTGTGTCCACTTTCCGCGTCTAAATTCAATTTCCCTTGCATCTCTATTTCTTTTGTTTTAAGACCTTGTAGAATTTGTTTCTCATTTGAAATCCATTTCCGTAGTGTGAATCCACCGGATCTTAGAAGTTCTATTAATTCGTTTCCTTTGTTGATACATTCTTCTACGCTGTGCTCTCCCGACAGTAAATCGTCGACATAGAATTCATTTAAAAGAGCCATGCTGGCTTTAGGAAAAACTTTAACTTCTTCCTTCGCTAGTTGATGGAGAGTCCTGATTGCTAAAAATGGTGCAGACGTCGTTCCAAAGGTTACCGTATTAAGGCTGTATTCTTTGATGGGATGGTTCGGATGTTGTCTCCAGACAATTTTCTGATATGAAGCGTCTTCCGGATGCACGTCAACCTGTCTATACATTTTAGCAATGTCGGCAACTATTGCAAACTGATAGAGTCGCCATCGAATGACCAACGAAGTCATCGTGTCTTGTATGGTTGGCCCGGTCATGAGAGTATCGTTAAGCGCAATGCCTGTGCTTGTTTTTCGCGACGCATCAAATACAACACGTAGCTTGGTGGTCGTGCTTTCCTTGTAAACTGCATGGTGAGGTAGGAAAGCCTGTGTACCAGTTTGACCTTCTTCGATGCTAAGGCTTTCAGTCATGTGGCCAAGATCAATATAATCTTGTATACAAGCCGAATATTCTGTTCGTAGATCGTTATTTTTACTGAAACGTCGCTCCAAAGATAATAAGCTCGCTGTTGCCCCTTGTTTAGAATGTCCTAATAAATTTTTATGTTCTTCGCTTTTGAAGGGTAATCGGACTTGATATCGACCATCTGGTTTTCTAACTACGTTACGTTTATAGTGTTCCTCACATTCTGTCTCTTCTTGTGTCCACATTTTGCTGTTTTCTAACTCTTCGATTTCCCAAAATCATTTCAATTGGTTGCTAATTTCCATGTCTTCGTTAATTTCAATTTTCAATGTTTGTACGGTGTGCACACCTTCAATATTAATTTTGCCTGAGATAATCCAACCTAATTTTGTAAGTTGTATTATTGGACCTGATGGCAGTTTTCTAATTTGATCGAGTATGAGTTGAGCATAAGTGTCGGCTCCCAATATCAAGTCTATTTTGCTCGGTTGATCGAAGTACGGATCTGCCATTTCTAAGTTTTCTAGTTGTCTCCAAATCGATGTAGGAACGACTTGAGATGGTATTATGTTTGTAAGTTTATTCAAAATCAATGCTTCGATATTCAAATGTTCGTTGCTGTTCAATAGTAATCGACATTTTAAAACCCCACTAGGTGTCAATTCTTCTGTCTTTCCAATTCCTGATATCGTGATGTTAGTAGATGTTCTTTTGAGTCCTAATCTCTGGGTTGCAGATTCAGTTATTAATGATGTTTGTGATCCCTGGTCCAGCAAAGCACGGAGCACTACGGGTCCGTTTGTTGCTTCAATCGTCACTAATGCAGTAGCAAGTAATACCTCTTTCCTATTGTTTGCTTTTATCGATTTGATGTCCATATTAGCAGAAAGCGAAGTCAATGGTCTAGGTTCGAAGGAAGGAGCATTTAAAGATTGATGATTTAATGTATGCTGGGTAGAAGTAGATGGTTGAGAGTGAAATGCTGTCGACGTCGAGGGTCGATTTTGTGTCTGTAAAGACGAAGTTTTGGGCTGTTGGACATGTGAATTTGAGTCATATTTGTGTAGCAAGGTATGGTGTGCTCTTTTGCACTTCAAACATCTGGATTTGCTGGGACAATTCCCAACTAAGTGTCCTTTAACTAAACAATTAAGACACAATCCATTTTTCTTTACTACATTGAATTTTTCTGTGTGGTCATATCGCAAAAACGTAGGGCATTGCCTAACATGATGACGGTCTCTACATAAGATACAATGCGAAAAGGATTCACTTTGTGCGACGTGTACATTTTGAGAAACACGTAATGGTTTGCTCCTTTCAGTGCCAGCCGCCTCCAAAGCTCTAAATCTCTGGTGCAAAAATTCTTTCAAATGATGAAATGATGATTTCTCCGGCTCACTTGTTCTTTGGAATTCCCATATTTGCCGAGTTTCAGATGGTAATCGCTGCGTGGTCAGATGGATTAAGATAGCTTCCCACAGATTTTCCACTTTCAAGCTTTCTATGGCTTGAATAATTTCGGTGGTTTTATCCATAAGCATCTTGATAGAGGACGCTGATTCGTCTGCGTTGCTGACGGTAAGCAACCTTTTAAATTGTGTGTTTAGAAGCACCTGTTTGTTATCATATCGTCTCATTAGTGTGGCCCAAGCCACTTCGTAGTTGGCTTCCGTAGTAGAGTAGTGCCCCAATAACTGTTCAGCATCACCCGACAGACTACATTTTAGATAGTGTAATTTTTGGACACATGACAAAGAGGACTTATTGTGGATGAGAGAGGTGAATAAGTCTTTAAAAGACGTCCATTCACTATAGTTACCACTAAATCTGGGAAGTTCTATTCTTGGCAATCGAACATCTAATTCTTCGGATGGTCGTAATGACGGATCCGAATTCAATTTGGACGTGGGCGTTGCCTGTGCCTTTTGGTCCGATTGCAATTCTTCCAGATCGGTTTCAAAATTCAAACTAATCTCTTCGAATACATTATAGCATTGACTCACGAAGTAAGCATGTTCCAGATCGTTTTCTCCGGTAATTAAGTTCATGATTCGAGAATGTGTCTCCATGAAGGATCTTCTTATGTCTTGGACTCTTTGGAGCCATTTTGTGGCATACGCCAAAGTTTTTCTGGCTTTGGAGTCCTTTTTGAAATTGCTATATAATCTCGTGATTTGCTCTACGAGTATGGTCTGTTGCGCTGTAAGACCTTCCATATTAAAGTTTGAATTGAAGTAATCACGAAATTTAGACTGTTATTAAGGTGGTGTTTTTTCTTTTTTTTTTTAGTGGTTTGCTGCTTTACCGCTATTCACAACTGCCTGGCTAAACTAAATTTTGCAGCACAGAATCAAAAGCTAATGCCTATCTTTGAATTCCCGGAATATATTTGCGTTCGCGCACTAAAAACACAATCACTTTCGACTTCGTGTGATGCACTCACGTATGCACTTTGTTTTGCACGTGGTCAATTTGTGATGATGCATATGATATTATAATTAAAATGTAATCGATGTATCTAGTGTAATTCACTAGTTTCAAAATATGTATGTATATATGTGTCTATGATGTGATGTGTATGAAATTCTTACGTGTAGTGTAATGTAGTGCAATGGTGTTCAATATGCGGTATGCGAATCTATATACTCTGTGTAATGTTCAATTCTTCGCCTTCGCATGTGTTTCAATATGTGATATTTAATTTTCTATATTTAATTTGTGTTATCATTTTAATTTTGGACCAGGAAATAGGAAGAAAATATCATAAATATAAAGGAAAGAAAAGGAACGGACTCACCAAACCAAAATTTTGCTGCAACCATTCAATTTATGGTTTCGTTATTTGTCCAATCTTACTCGACCGCGCACACCCGTTTCAATGTTTATTATTCTTTCACTGCAATTAATCACTACTTTCGAAGTTCACCAACTCTAGTAGTTTGCACAGACGTAGCACGAGTTCAAATTACAAATCCAAAATTATCCGTACGCATCCGTACGAATCCGGTTCGAAGGACCATTAAATATGTTCACTCAAATAGCAACGCTCCGCTTTCATCTTGAAATATATGTATTTCGACTATTCGAATGTACAACACTAAGATTTTAACAATTTCTATTACACGAGTTCAAATTATCCAATTGCACGTTAACGAGCACGATCAGTTCAATCAATTAGAAACACCAGTTTTATCAATTAGAAACACTTCGCTTTCAATTTGAAATCTATTTATTTCAACTATTCGAATATACAACACCAAGATTTTAATAAGTTTTATTACACGAGTTCAAGTTATCAAAATTGTACGTTAACGAGCACGACCAGTTCAGATTCCTTCGTTCTGTTTGATACCACGATAGAGAGTGAAAAAATACGGTAAATTGCTTATCAATTTTTAACGTTACTTTTTAGTACTATGAACTTGGTCGAGAATGGTGCTTTCGAATTTTGAATACAATCTTAACATACATATTTTCTACTGTCAATTTCATTATTTACGTTTGTACAATCCTATTTTGACGATACGTCGAATTCGATTGATTTTCACAAATTGCAAGTTCGCTGGGTGACGATTATTTAGGCCTTTATTTCGTAAATTCTGAAACACCGGCGTGGCCCGAACATCTTGATTTCTTCAGTTAAATCAAAGAGAATGCTTTAATTGAACAAGCATGATATTTCGTGAAGTCCGATATTTTCTCGTCGAAACTAAAACCAACTATTATGCTGCATAGTATTAGCGTCAGAAAAAGTTCAAATGAAGTTATCCAGGAATGGTTAGCGATCTTGTGCTGATGCCAATCTTAATTAGCCTTAGACGATAGAAAGATAAAGATATCAGTAGCAATGACGGGCGGATTTCAAAGTAATCGTTTAGGGCCCTTATTTTTTCTATCATAATTCCTATATTCATTGACTTCGTAGAACTGGTTTAAAAAACAGTCACGTATCTTTTGATCGTTCAAATATGAGTCCACGATATTAGCTAAGGTTGATTCAGTTAGAGTTGCCGCTTCAATAAAACGGATTGGCATGGTGGCGCCAGTAATGCTACCAAACTAGGTATAGAATTGATTTGATTTATGAGTTACTTGCAATGAGTACTCTTCGGGCGAACTGCTACATCAAATGCATCATCACCGGCAAAAAAAAAACCTCAACTGTTCCAATTAGTTTAATTATTTTATCTTCTGTCTCTTCCTCATTCAGACCTGCACTTCAGCTTTGACACAATTCCCAAAGACATCAATTTTATTTCGCTTTCGCTATACTTTCAAGTTTTTTACTCAGCAAATGAATCTCGATTCTCGAGACCTTGCGTCCAACGTCCAGAAGATCCAGTTCTATCAAAAAACAATTTTTCCGTGCGAGATGTCGCTCACCGGGAATCATTTAAAATACCATAAATCAGGTTCGTTTGTTTCGTTTTTGTTCATCCCGAGTAAGGTTGCAATGCGACGGTTGTCTCTAACTTGTTCATTTCTTCGGGAAAACCTTTTGCGGCTGCTTAGATATCGACTAGTGTAATAGCAATTCCACGTCAAATTTATGGTCACATCGAACTATAAAACCGTCTGGCCGATGTTCCACCGGGAAGACTTGACGGAAGAATATCTTTTACGTTTCGGTTTTTTCCCTTCGAAGATTTCATGGTTTTCTTCCCTGGAACTGCATTCGTTACGGTCCATCGAGTGTCATACGGGTGTGTGATTCTAGCTAGTATATTATTCAGTTAGTTCACAGGGTAGCGCATGTAAGCCCTAATATTATGAAACCCAATCCAAATTCCATGTTCCTGGCTAATGATATATTTTAAATAATGAAATGACTGAATCGGTCTGAAAAGCCTGTATGTTGTGGCGGCTTACTAATGTGACCTGATGGCATGGTATTCGAGTCATTTGTAGCATGTTTGAATGTAATTAATTCGAATGGTTGTAAATTTTCAAAGTCAATATTCATTATTGTAAATTAGTGAGGTTAATTTTTATTTGATGTTCTTGCTTAATGCAGTTGAATAATTTAACGATGGCTGCTCCATTCAGTTGAATTCACCCACTGTGCGGTAGTTCTTCCGAAAGAGCTCTGGCATCTTTTGTTAAACTAATTAATTTCACGCCGCGATCTGACGTATGCAATGAAGATATGCTGTAGCCACTAAATTTTGACTTATATGGTGTGTCGATAATGAAATTACGACCCATTGTTTCATCCACTTCAGATTGGATGATGTAACTGTATTTTCGGTTTCTAACCCAATGACCTGTAAAATGATTTATGTTCAATTCGCAATAAAAATATGCTTAGCCGTTCATACTGGCACTGCTAAGAGTTTAAACTTCCGTGGACAAATTACGCTTTTATTCAAAAACCATATGAAAAAAAAAATATTGGCTTCTTCCTACCATTGTATTCTTTATTTTATGATTTTTTTTCCACACGTTACATTCCCCTATAATTTTCTGCTTCGAAGTTACATAAGCCATAGTCATCTTCACTGAATATTTTCAAGATTTTCAAAAGCAGATACACGAAAAAATTATGAAACGAAATGGATTTAACACTTTACAAATTATAGGTCTGAGAATGTGAAAGGGTTTAATTTGGTGCATTCAAGTTCATTATGGTCACTTGATTATCACTGTGCGATCGTTTCGGCTGGTAGGAAGAAAACGCCTCGAGATAATGTCACGATCATATAAAAATTAGTCGTTGCGTTTCGGTAGAAGCGATTGAAACGTATTAAATGTTACCGCCCCAAAAATTTCTTCTTCGCCTGGTAGGAGGTTGAAAGTAAGCATTGGGTTGCAAAGAAATGATAAATGTTTGAGATCATGTCGTATTTAACAATGCCGTGCATAAAAAGCTTATGTATAATTGAACAAGCTTATGTAGTGCAGAGAGTACAGAACTTAGTGCAAATGTGGGTCGACCCTAGTTTGAATCCGGATACGGACATTGGATTATATAGTTGCATCATGGAATTAATCTAGTTGAGCTGAAACGAGTAATTGAGAATTTCAATCAAATTTTAGACTTATGAGATGAAATAAATCGCGTAGTAACTGCAGCTAAACCAATTTTCAAGTCACTTTGAAAAATTTTCCTGCAGAATCATTCGAAGCTATTTTGGAATCTATATGATCGTTCATTGAGCTTGAAAATATTACTTTTATCGCATTATATTCGAAATCGATCTGTGGGTCATGTCCGTAGTTTTCAAATGGAGAAGATATCTACTAAAATACTTGATTTAGCGTCATTGAGGCGTCATTCTTTATTATTAAATTTCTGTATATAACTCTGCTACCATGTCAATTCAATATATTCACCAGAGAAAGTGCTTGTGTAATGGAATGAGTAGAGTTTGACTTCTCTATCAATGGACAATATTGTCACGGCCATTTTTGTAATCGACTTAGAATTCTCGTGATAGATTTCTGCAGGACTCATGAAAGAAAGTGGAAATTTCGTAGTTTTATAAAGCAACGATAATATGGAGAAAACTAATAAAGGAGTAGTAAATATTTACATAAATTTTTTAGTGTTGTTTTTGTAAATGACCGAAGAAAATCATCAAAAGATGGCCGGGTCAACAAACCACACGTTATATAAGATCTTTACTTACTAAAAAGCAACTTATTGATAGCAAATTGGTCACGTTTATTTTTATTGCTTTTATTATTACTATTTATTTTGATTTATTTTTGAAGTATAATACATACCAGTTTTTGAGCACTTATAGTGTACGAAAACTGTTTTAATATGGTTTTACTAATTGAGCAGATAAAATCTTGTCTGCAAGATTCTTATTTCTATTCCAAATATTAGCATTTCAGTCTTCACATATTTCACCACAGAATTCTCAACTGCACTCTACAAAAACTGCCAAACCCAATTCGTAGAATTCCACGTGGTGAATTTGCGTGACGTCATTGGATAGAGAATTTTCTCTATTCAAGTTACAGACACGGGCCATTGATTTATATGGGGTTTCAACAGAATAGCAGTAAGTGCTACATCTCTCATGACATCATTGAGTAACTGAGGACTTAGATCGTCCGCATGCATCGTTAAGAGGACCAAAGAATCGACCAATGAAAGCTCTTAAAGTTGAACTACTTTTATGGATGTTATATAATTCCAATACCTCCCAAAAAACTATGAATAATCA
The DNA here is from genome assembly GCA_947369275.1 of Nemotelus nigrinus. Lineage (NCBI taxonomy): Eukaryota > Metazoa > Arthropoda > Insecta > Diptera > Stratiomyidae > Nemotelus > Nemotelus nigrinus. Next base: position 50,287,791 of record OX376375.1, on the reverse strand, counting down.
TAAAATATCAAATCATAGAGCCACTTGCTTTATCTAGTTCAAGTTAAAGATCACCGTTAGCTTTTTCGAACGGTAATATATGACTAGATTAAGGAGATTTTAACGCCAACAGATAAGATTGGATACTGTCTCACATTGAAAGACCATTGAAAAATAGAGTAGGTGCTGAGAGAAGAAATTTTTAAATTTTGAGTATTGGTTAAATTCAAAAATCACAAAAGAAAATGTCGTATCAATATCGGAAATTTTTTCTGCAGCAAAAAATTAGTTTCGAATTTTGCAGTGTAGTGGTCAGCAACCCAGACGAACTCTCCAAATCAATTAAACTTCACTTAAATATTACGGAAAAAAAAAATTTTGAATGGGAGATATGACAATGCTACCGCTTTCAGAAATTAGGACACACACAAATTACTAAAGCGTTGATTAAAGTCTTCTGTTTTAGTTATATTCTTCGTAATTCAGTACCTTCGAAGTTCTGTTATTACGAAACTGCAGAAGCTCAGGAAAAATACCCGGAAACTTCTCAATCAACGCTGACGATGACTGGATCGGCTGCAGAACCTCGCAGAGAAACTATCGAATTTAATGAGGACCTCTAAGAAGGCAAAATAGATCGTTTTGTGAAAGTTTGGAAGACACCCAGGAGACGTTGAGACTTTACAAGATCTTAGAGAAGGACAAATTACCTAAGCTGGACTCTCTAAAACGCTCTAATGGTGATTTTACCAAGTTCAAAAAGGAGTCTCTACAGACTTTACTTGGGACTCACTTTCCGGGAGTTCCGATGATTGAAACGCAGCAGAAATCTACGCTTCTGGCCAAAGATCTCCTCGCAGCAGTAGGACATGCTAGAACAACGCTAGATCTGTGGTCACCAGTAAAAACTACAGAGATGCAATCATATCCTCTGAAAATTTCAAATCGCCGTGACTGGATGCCATTTATCCTCGTTATACTAAGGGAGAAAATTGACCACTTGGAAGCATACTTAAGAAAAATCTTTTGGGCTTCAGGGTATGTTACGTTGCCTTGGCGACAGGTTGAAGTAGTACTTATTCCTAAACTGGAGAGAGATGACTATTCAAATAAAAGGAACTTTAGACTGATCAGCTTAATTTCGTTTATGCTAAAATGCCTGGAGAGACTAATTCAACGATATATACGTACTAGAGAGCTTAAGCCTAACCCTTTGAATGATGAGCAACATGCGTACCAACGAAGAAAATCATGCGAGTTGGCCCTTCATTATCGGGTTTTCAGAGTTGAGAAAGCTTATAACGCAAAGATTATTGTTGTCAGAAGCTGGACCCAACTGTTACTTCAAAGCGAAGACGACTAATGAATGCCCTCAAGGGAGTGTCCTATCGCCAATCCGATAGAGTGTGCTAGTTGACTCCCTTCTAAACGAACTGCAACAAGAACGCCTGCACACGCAGGCTTATACTGTTGACGTGGCCACATTAACAGTCTCAATGCGCATTGGATATAATTAGCTCTGCTCCCTTACCACGATTAATTGCGATTAATCGCGATTAATTGCAATGAAGCCCTTCCCGTACTCCGTTTTACTGAAAACTGAAAATTTCCCCTCTTTCAGTAAATTTCAGTAGGGTCTGAGCTACTGAAAAATACTGAAAGTGTCAAACGGAGTAAATATTTTCAAATGTGCGCGGCAAGCAACATATTTTTTGCGTAATGTTGCTACTGAGGTGGAATATTTTTGTGGCGATAATTTATCACCGCTTAGGATGACTTTATAATCACTATTGCTCTTCCAAAAACCGAAAACTACACATTTTTGGTTGTCAATTTTCAGGAAATACAATGAGAGCGTTTCCTTACTTTTCATGAAATTCCCCACCACATGATTCAGGAAAATTCAATAAAATGCAGTTACTGATAGTACGGGAACATACCTATTGACAGTTTGTGTTCGAGGCACAAACGAGCAGTGAATCTTGGTAAAACGAAACTTGTTTTGCTCACCAGGAAAACAAAGCTGGAAGGACTAGTGCTTTTTAATATGTAGGGTGCAACTCTTTGTCTTTCAGATGAAGTCAAATATCTAGGAGAAAACTTGGAAAAAAAACTTCTCTGATAGAGTAATGTGGAAGTGAAGCTTATTCGTGCGTTAAATGAAGGTAGCCACGCTGCCAAGGGCTGTGTGCCTGGGTATCAGTGGTGTCATCAGTACTACTCTGGATGCGGCCTTTGATGCGCTTCTTAAATTCAGAGTGTTGCGATGAGCTCTGCCCAGGGACTTACTCAGCTTAGTTTATGGGTAGGAAAAAACGATGTGGGGCACTCCTCTATCAGAGGTTCGATGCATGAGATCCTTAAAATTCTCACCATGCTTTTGGACGCTCGATTGACCTTATTCGACTTTGAGAGAATATGTGAAGTAATCTTCTTAAGTAGAAGTGACTGGAAGCATCTATAGGCTCATTCCAGGACATACTCCGAGATAATCTTCACGGATGTTAGATCTGGAGCTGGTATCTATTTGCATTTATCGAAAGTCAGGTGGTCCTTTTCTCTCGGAGAGCACATTACTGTTTTTGAAGTAGAAATATTCGATATTTTGCGACGTAAAAGTCAAAAGGGAGATATATCGCTTCGTTGAACTTCGAAAATTGCCCAAGAGTGAAGGGCACGATTGAACTCATCCACTAAATTCAGTAAAATGTATCTGCTCTGCTCCGTGGTGTTGTGGGAAATGAAATTGCTGAGGCCATTGCGAAATAAGGTTTGGCTCTTCCACTACAGGGCTTTGAAACCGCCTTGGGTGTGCCGACCGCTTTTACAGATGCCATTTTTCTGAAGTGGGTAGTTGATACTCACAAAGAGAAACGTATGTCTTCTGATGCGGTCAGGCACACTAAAAGAAGTTTCAGAGCCCAAACATGCGTCGGCGGGATTACTACTTAACACGAGCAGGAAAATTTACAGAGTCATGGCAGGCATACTGACTGGACACAACTGCCTAGGAGGACATATGTACCTAATAGGCGTTGCACAGGATGCCTTCTGTTCATACCGCATAGAAGAAGCGGACTCTGCGAAGCATTTTCTCTGTGAATGATCAGCGTTTGTGCGTCGCACATATCAATGCTTTGGTTGTGATGCGGCACGTATGCAGAAGACAGCCGATTTTTTCCTATCATTAATCCTAGATTTTGTTAAGAAATCTGGGAAACTATGGTAGACTGCGGGTATGAGTAGAATTGGGCGTTTAGCCTGAGTGCTTAGAGGTACCAGGCGCCTCTCCTCCAACCCACACACACACACATTTAAACAAAAGTATTAAGAAAAATTCAACGATTAAGTAAAAACATTCACTTTCCTTAAACACCCATATGTCCCCAGTTTTCCCTATTAAATCAACCTAATGCTTCGTATTGCGAAAAACTGCATAGACAAAATACACGCGTTCATCGATGCATATACGCCAAAGTACTAACGTGCAATATGTGTTCTTCAATACATGCACGTTCCCATAGATCGTCACGTTTCTTCCATAAACTTCTACTTACATTGTGTCCATAAATGGTGGCGGTTGTTAGTTGGAAAAATCATAGACCGTAATGCAACATTGGCCGTCCATTAGGAGGTTAGCTATGCGACGAAAGTAAATTGAGTCAGAGTACTTTATTTGAGGCAGAAAAAAGTAGATTAAACAGGCTAGTACACCAGAATGGAAAGAACACGTCTGAACGCCATAGAATGCAATGGAACATTGTTAAGAAAAGTGAACTTGTACTTCCTGAAGTTCGAAGCGAACAATATTGGATAACGATGTTCTTCAAGCAAGCAATAGAATGGCATGCAGTTTGAACAATCTGACGGTAAAAAGTGGCGGCAGTGAGTCCCCAGGTGATGAAACCTTTTCATAGAAACACATAAAATTAGGTATTATACATGCTTTATGTCTTCATTTCGATAGTTTTTAACAGAACGCATCGTGAATTCAATGAATAAATTAGTATTTAGTTTGTGACGTATAAACATACAAAGATGTGTTTATTTCTTGTCTGACTGTACCACTCACTTTCGTCACTCTAAAGCCTCTTACAAACAATACCCAATCGATTTTAATAGGCCGCCATCCGCTCATACCGAGCCTCATACGAGTTTACATCGAATCGAGCATTGCACATTCTTTTTCCGGCAAACTTCCTAATAAAGGCCTGCCAAGTTGAGCTCCAGATCTTCACTAAAGTTCCATAAAAGGGTTAAGTGCTGCAATGCCTGCCTAATACATAGTCATGACGCTGGGCGAGATGAGATCGATGATAGCTGACAGAATATGCGCGCAAAAAAGGGAAATATCATGGCAAAATTCATTTTTCTAAATTCAATTACGCTATGCGATGAGAAGTGTATGACATTGCTGTTTATCATCCCGAGAAATCATCGTAAGGATGGCGAAATGAGATCGCATGGCGTCTGTGGGAAAAACGTTGACTTTGTTTATAGTAATTGTGATGGACACAGATGGTTGGTGATTTGTTTATGATAAGCTCATTTATGCTAATAATATTATGAGTGGTTTTTGTTAAGGGATTTAATAGATATTATATCAGATGTTAGACTATTTTGTGAACAATTTGCAAATAACAAACTAAGCAGTCTTCTTTAGTTACCTAATTAAACTTTTAAGTCATCTATAAATTCTTAACTTATTTTCAGGTTTCCTTTAATTTTCACTTTCATATCACGTGACCAATGTTGCTCCTCAAATTACCGCATTATATTTCTCTACACCTGGACTACACAGCCTTAACTCCTGCTCCCTCCCTTGCATACACCCTTTAACCTGAACAATTTGTTAATCCACACAATCTAGCATCCATTTAATAACGATCAAAGATCATTACAATTTCATGCTCGAATACTCTCCTATTGTTGCTTTTATCATCACTCTAAATACCTCGAAGGGATTCTGTCTTTCATTGCGTTCTTTTCGTCGGTTTTCATCTCGTTTCGGAGGATCACCAGGCATTACCTGCCACCATTGTTCCGTCCGATTGCACAATAGAAGAAGGAAGTTGAAATCGAACTGAGAAACGTCTTAATCTCTAATGCTACGTATCATCGTATAACCATAACAAATTATACCTGACGATGAAGTGATTTCATTGTAATGATGAGCATTAAAGACGCTATAAAGAGGAGGCTTTGAAAGAAAACCTGCCCCCATTTAATGTGATTACTTGATTGTCGACAAAGTCGCCGTACTGTTTGATGTGAAGAGGGCATTTATGTTATCGTATTATGTAATAAGCATAGAATTATCGGATAATTGAGAGAAATGGAAATGTATTAACTGGAGGCTTTAAAAAGCTGATCTTTTTTGAATATTTTTTTCAAATAATGATTCAATCGGAAATTGTTTGACATTGGTGAAATAATTGTATAATTTTTAGGTAAAATACAGAAATTTTGAAAGACTTACAAGAACTGCTAGCTAGTGTATTTAGGAAGCAGAATAATAAGAAAGAAGTTTATCCTTATCAGAAAAGGGATTGCTTCAATCTAATTCTAAACGGTTAAGCCTTTTTGAGGAGATATAAAAAACACAGACGCAATTTAAATCTCTCTGCCTATCCGAGCAACAAAAGCTGCATTAGCAGCAGCGAAAATTCCCGCCTATTTTGCGAATTACACAAGGCTCAATGCTCGGTCCTCTATTGTTCGCTTGACTCACCAAATAAGTTCCCACAGTATAAAATTCCAAGTACCTTCCAAATATTCACAAGTACTTTGTTATGTCATTCTTAGACGAATTCGGGTTTTTGTCATTTGGCTACCCTCTATGTAGTTATAGCAGACAAGAATCTGAGTTTTTTTTTCATCCACAGTAAAAATTGGACTTTTATGTTAGCTATATTTGGACTAGAACGCCGAAAATCGCTGGCTTCGCTCGCTCTTCTTTGTTGTCCTTTATCTATAAAAGTTTTTATCCTTGACTTGCTGTCTACAACCCTAGTATATAGCATTTTGTTCACAGCCTATATTTGTGATCTCCCCGTTTTACGTGCTTGACTACTGCCATTGATTTGCAATGTAAGTTTACTCGTTGCATGAGCAACAGGTTTAACATCACTCACTATGACGAACGTTCAGATTTGCTCAATCCTCCTTCATTAAAACCCTTTTTTGTCTCTGCTGTTTGTTTTATGTTGAAATTCTTGAATGGATTTGTTTATAACTCTACTATTTTCACTGAACAGCTCTTGCCTTTCTCCGAATGACCTGCAAATCTACTTGCGAAGATCCTTTCTGCGGAAACACAGATTCACTTCCGCTTTTTTCGTACGGATGATGCGAAGCTGTTCCAGAGGTTGTTCATGACACAACATTGCTTGATTGCATAGAGCGAGTCCAGATGGCTTCTACCACTGTGACCTAGGAGCAAAGGTGGGGCGCAATCCAGAGTCAAAGAATTCAACCTTTGGCTCGCTAGTGTTGATGGAGAAAGTGTTCTCACTCTCTTCTGTTTATCCGCAGTATCTGCAGCAGTTGTTCCACCCCGTACTAATCTAGTGGAGGTATTCTTTGCACCACATTTAACCTTAATGACAATTTTGCGGAGCTCTTTCGATGACATAGGCCTGAATAAAATTTAACCTTAATGACAATTTTGCGGAGCTCTTTCGATATGGAAGCTAAGATGATATCTTGATGGCTTTTCATCTACAATCTTTAAGCCATGTCTATACCACATATGCGCCAATTTACATGTGGAGAGGGTTGGGCCATTCTCCCACGATTGTAACTTTGAACCTTTTCTCGAAGGTTGCTTTAGACGTTGTTTGATCGTTGATGTTTAGCATTTCCATCGCGGCATTGATGTTTTCCAGGATACTAAGGTGTCCCCTTAGTACTTTTGATTTGTGCCTACAGGACTGTTGTAGGCCAATCTAGCACCAGTGACTTGGCAATGTAGCGCAGCACCCTGAAGGACCTTTTTTGTATTTTTTACCCCTGCTTCTTTAGAGATCAGTCTGAGTGGCCTAGTGGGTAGAGCACTGGTTTTTTTTTTGTGTGAAGGGTCCCTGGTTCCAATCCAGATTCGGACGATGAGCGACGCACTGAGCTTTGAGCTCTGAATAGCTCTGAATAGGCATCTGAGTTAATCAGGGGTAAAGAGAGTCGGAAACTAAGCACATTGTAAATTTGTTCCAAAATTCAAACCGTAGACCCAACAAGGGCTATCGTGGAATCACTTCACTTCTTTAGAGTTCGTTTAATCAGTGCTCATTTGCCCTGTTTGATTTGAGCTCGGAAGCATATTTTGGAAAAGACCAAAACTACTAAGTAGCACAACTCTTTTCAAAACATATATTCCAGCCATACGCCTTTACAATAGCGTAAAACTTCAAATAAAGAACATCGACCGTCGTAGGCCCAGTCGCTTTGAAGTTTTTGTTACAATAACTCATCCTGCTGCAAATCAGTCTTTCGCTCCTTCATGCCATTTGAAGGAATGAGATAGGTTTTCATTCTCTTTTTAAATCAGAAGCTACAAAAAGAAGATCGCGCTCTGTTACGTCTTGCTCTCGCTTACATATCTGTACTCAATTCAGTAGTCAATCTGATTTGATGCATCTGGCTAGAGCACCAATAAACTTTGTTTCAGTTGACAGTTTTTCAACAAATCTAAAAATAGTGTAAAGCAGTTTAATTTTTGCTTGTCAGGCGGCTCAAGAGAAAAGGACCGCGATTCAAACTTGGCCTTAGTACCGAAGCTGCAGGTATATTTTTCAAGAAAGCGCTTTACAGCGCCATCTTTCCCGCTGCGTTAGCATCTCGGCTTTCCTTCCCGGCGCTAAATAGTCAATAGCTATTAAAGCTTTTCCACTCCAAAAAATGAAATGCATCGTCATGGGGTGTAAGTACTTTAGTAATTGGAATAGAGGCCTGATTGTGGAAAGAATGATGAGTGAAGAGTGATGTGGATGAGATACTTTCATTGCTGACGCTCAGTTTTAGATTTATTCAACCGCTGATGTACCCGCTTCATTGCTGGTGTTTTCGAATTAAGGGGGTATTCTGGTCTAGAAATTTCAAATATTATATATATATTTTCGTTTGCATATTTTCGAAGTTTAGACCTCTAAGAATAAGCTTTTATGAGAATTTTTGGAAATTCGTTTTTCGGAAATTTATCTTCGGAGTTACAGTTAATTTTGGGACGCACCAACTAAACCACTAACCGCTCCGTTCGAACTGTTTGTATGAATCAAAGAGCGTCAGTAAAGTGAAAAAAGGAACATTGCATGAGGCAGAGATCGCTGGTTGAAAAAATGTAAGCATAACATACTATTAAACGCCCCAAACTGCCCAAACTTTAAACGCGTTTTTCTCGAAGCTACTTTTTTTGATACGGTTGACATGATAACTCAAGTTCTAATGGAAAACTTTACTTGAAATTTTGCACAGGACCTCTTAGCACTATTAAAATTGGTCTGACGTAGGGATATTTGCATTTTTTTTTACTATTTGTAAAAAAATCCCAAATTTTAAAAAAATTAGGCAAAAAAATCACTTTTTCTTTTACATGGACATTTTGCGAAAAAAAATTTCAAATCACCTACGTCCGACTAATTCTACATCCTTTTTACAGAAATCATCAAAAATTCAGATCAACCAGCAGACAATTTTTTTGAGGCTCTACTTCGCCGGCCTGTACCTATTTTACTTTTCTTGTTTTTTGAATACATTTCCATACTTTTAAAATGTTAATAAAACTGATAAAAAAATAGATATTAGGTTTTTTTTTGCGTCCGTAAAATTACAACAAAATCGAGCCTCTAGAATACCTCCTTAAGCATACATATGCTCTACGTTATTTCCTTTTTCAACGCCATTCTAACGGATTCAAATTTTGGGCAGCAAAAAAAAACAGACCCCACATCTCCTGCTACTGAAGAAGAGACTTTTCGATTGAGGAAAGGTGTTAGGTCGCAATTCACTTCACGATAACCATTTATATTGTCCAAGAATTAAGGCCCCTGGTAAACCTATATTTTTATCGTTTGTTCTGCGAGCTATATATTGGCAAATCGGCTTGGGTGTTTGCAACCGCAGTATTTCGTCATTCTTTATGTTCCACAACAAGGGACCTGTTAAAAGTGCTTTTGAGATAAGCGTCTTGATAGCTAAGTTTCGCCAACGTATGTTAAGTGTCACTACAACACAGTAGTGCACGGTAGCTTGATGGATCACCTCGGGACTAATGTAACTTCTGTAGCGAGTACAATCTTAGCCACTTTAACTCCGTAGGAAACGACCATTTTTTTAGGGATGTTGTAAAGAATTGCGTGAATGGACTCAGTGAGGTTCTGATCGACTTTTTAATTATTTCGTTGTGTATGGGGCCCTTTACCTCCAATTTTATTGACGTTTCTAGTATATCGTCTTTGGCCACTACAGAGACGTCTTAAGTATTCGCCATAATTGTAAGAATGCATCCTGGTGATGAGAAAGCAGGGACGATTTCGAACAGCAATTTAGGAGGATTGATAGTAGGAGATTTTTTCCGTTTGGGTTTTGACGTTACCATTTTATAAGATCTTTCCCATGGGTTAGAGCCAAAGACGATGCAAAGGGGCTTAAACCAATACTCTTCAGCGAACTAGCAATCAAAGAAAAAAGTTCTCTTCATTGTTATTTAGCTTTTTAGGTCAGATGAGCGTAGTGATTTACATGCATATCAATTCCTTCTTTACTCTAACATCCGCTGTTTTCACTAATCAGTCCGATGCTATTTACAAATATAACTTACTTGAGCAACCAAAACTCAAAGCTAAGTGCCAACGTTAGCCTTGACCAGTATGTTTCAAAGATGAAGGCTGATACTCCCAAGGACAAAGACTGACGCAGAGTTTCAATAACACAGTGGAAGAGTTACGCGAACGCATAATATTTTTCACTACAGCAAGTTCAAACATTGTCAAGGTGCTAAAATTAAAATAACGTTTCCATTAGTCCAAAGAAAAAGAGAAGAGTAAACATTGCGGTACTCCTCATCAAAGCTAACTCTCATAAAAGGAAGCAAATAGAAATCGCGGTGTGCGCATAGAATATCATTATCAATTATAATTTGATCCCTTTGCCAGATGGCGAAAATTGTCTAAAAGTCAAAACACTCTGAAGAGAAATCATTTAAAGTTCCATGTTCATAGCTTGGAATCTGTTTTAAAGAATTGCACCAATATTTTGAAAAAATACCACCACGTTTCAGTTTCTTTGTAGGACTTTCAAACAATCGGTTAGTAACTTGAAAACACGCCTGCGTTTCTGCCGCTTTGCGATAACAGTGTTAAAGACAACAAATTACAGCCCAGCGGGAGTCCAAGGCGCAACAACAGTTTTTCGATACCAAGATTTGTTTTTTTTGTTCTCTTCGTCTTATTCATTCTCATTTCACAAAAGTACAATTTATCTGCATGCAAGAAAATTCCCAGGCTTCTTTTTCATCAATCTTTGTGTGGCTGATGCGCCTGATTCGTCTCGTCGTGATGTTAAGGCGCCGCCAACAACGCCGTCTCACTTGACGCTATCGTCTCGCGTTGTTCGAAGATACATCTCGAAGACGTTGAGCGTTTAGTTAAGAGACGGAGTTACTATCTTTTATCAGTTCTAGTAGAAGATACGAAAAAGGTTTAGCTTCATAGCAAAGTAGATAATCGACAAGGTAGCAGATTTTAAGTACATACTTCGGGGCAAGTGTCTTGATGATGGTCGACTATGATGATGGTCCGTCGTTCGTTCCTTCAGTTTCATGTATTTAATAGAAATTGAAATAAATGGGGGGATCGTGTCAAAAATGGTAATTTAACTCTAAGTCTGCAATGCAATACCCTTACATCTTCAAGTACCAGGCGTATTTCGAGCGTTTCATTTTTAAGCTGGCTGTACACTGTTTTGCGGTAAAGTTGTACAAAACTAGTTAATCTTAGAGTAGATTTATATGACACGAAAACGGTGTGACTTTTCCACGCATTTACATTTAACATTGGTGTCTTGTTCGGCTTAGGGGCTGCCAAGTGATTTTTTCGAAATTCGAAAAGTGGTTCCAACGAAACACTAATTATCCACAATGGAATTTCAAAAATGACTTTGGTATTGATCTCATATTGAAGTTATATAAATCTTCGTGCTTCGTGCGCCATTCACAAAACCGAATTTCCAATCAAATCATCAATTTCCCTCTGATGTAGCACAACATTAATCACCCACACAACACTAGCACCACTGCAAAGATTCAAACTCTAAATAAAGCAACTGAAGAAATAGCAATATAATCGCGACGAACTACATACATCTGAATACACTCAAACGTGCATAAATAAACCACAAGATTGTCTGATGACCTAAGGTGCAAACAAATTGGCTTTATTGTGCAATGCATGTTTGTCACCTAGCTGACTACTAGACTGTATCTGAATCTGACCGTAAAACCAGTGAACAGTTTGCAGTACAGGTAGTGGAACGTTGTAGTAAATGTTTCGTTTGCATAATAATTAGATTTACGATTTCATTCAACTGGTAATTTGGCGTTCGGTAGCATTTCGGACTTAAGACAGACAGACAGTTTTATGGAAGTGAAATTGAAAAGTGTCATTCAGAGTATGTTAACGAAGCTGCTGGACAAATTTACTGAATTGGAAATGAATACGGTTTCTATTGGCGTGATAATAATAGTTTGAAGGAAGTTATGATATTTTATCAGACGAATAGCTCTATGTAAAATGATCTAATTTCGTAATTACTTTCAGCTGGGACCGTAAGGTGGAGATTGAAATACCTTTGAGATTGCTGTCCTCGCAAATTGCCGTCTTTGATTAGCTCGGCTTTCTTGGTTGCATTCAAAAATATTTGTGGAGTGTTATGGTGTGGTGTCTTATGGTGTGCTTATGCCAACCGACAAAAAAATGGGACAATATTGGCACTCCAATATGATCAGCAAGTTAATTGTCCTGAAGATCAAAAATAATCATGATCATTTCGTCGCACATTTCACACAATTCACGTTTCGCATATTTCATTTTGATAGCCTTGGCACCTTAGTAAAGGATTCTATCCCGAGACCTCGTAGGACTAGTCGCAGAATTTTCGTAGCTAACAAATTCAATAAAATCTATGTATACTACCAGAACGTTCGTGGACTGAGGACTAAGTTAAGCACACTGAATCTCTCGTCTACTCTTTTTCCCGAATATAAATATATCATCTACGAAACTGAAATATGATTGTCGAAGAATATTTACGATAACGATCGCTCCCATTTTTTCACACAGTCTTCCGCCTTGATCGTGACCGAGTTATATTAGGAAATAGCGATGGCGGTAGAATATTAGTTGCTGTTTACGGATCTCTTCAAGGAACTCTGTAGAGACTTCTGTCCTTCTTCTCCTATTGAATGCATTGTTGCACGAATTACCCTTGCTCTCTCAAAAATGCTCCTTTGTTCCTCAGTATATGTTCCTTGAAATTCTTTAGATGCGGTTTATAGCAAACTTTTCCATGAGCTATCCAGCTACCTCAATAATAGCTTCTTCTTTGCCTTGCTTTTAATATGAAGAGATTTCAACTCACCAAACCTGGTATGCAATCATAACTATTCTTCGGTAATCTCATCCAACAGCATTTTCTTAATAGCCTCATACTTACTTTAATAGTGGTCTTCTTCTCAATTCAACTCTGTTTCCAATATAAACAACCATTATAACAATATTCCCTCTCATAATGTCAATATGTTCGGATCCTCTATTACGGCTGTTGACAATTTTAAGGAGCTTGGTGTGTTCTTTGATCCAAAGCTCAAACTTGACCAGTACATTGCATATACAGCCGCGAATGTCTCTCGTTTGTCCGGTTTCATTCTTAGATGTTACTAGCGGCTCTACCTCTCTCCGTCTGATTTTTTTTTACTTTTTCGTAGCATACTACATAGAATGTTGTTGTCAAGTGTGGTCCCCCTGTCATAAATATAATAATGATGCCGTAGAATACGTTCAGTGCTAGGGCACGGCTACTTCAGCAAATACTTTCACAGAATGAGGAAAATCAGCACGAACTACTTCCCATAGAACTTCGATGGTCAAGCGCCGAACATAATGCTCTGGTAGCTATGAGGTGGTCAGGTTCGAACTTTTTTAAAAAAATACGAGAGTGGTCTGAAAAGTTTTCGACCTTAACGTGAAGATGGCAGCACTTGTCAATAAAAGCTGGGGAATATGATTGTGCATTTTTTGACGGGTTCTCACCAAAATTTCAGCCATTTTGAACGCGCAGTTGTTGTTTGACAATCGTTTGAGTGAGTCGATGTGTTTTTGCGAAAATGGAAAAAATCGAGTATCGAGCTGTCATTAAATATTTGTTTTTGGAAGGTTATACGCCTACGCTAATCAAAGATGAGTTGGAAAGATGTTTACGGGGACTCTACACCATAATTTACCACAGTGGTAGGCGCAATAAAACAGAATTTTGGCGCCGATTAATTACTGGAGATTAACTTGGACACACCATTATACGCCCTAAACAAAAATACAGTCGAAACAGTGAACTGCGAAGCTGGAATCGGCTCCAAAAGAAGCAAAAACTCTTTTTTCGGCTGGGAAGGTGATGGCGACTGTTTTATGGGATAGTCATGGAGTTATCTCAAGTGATTTTTTTCAAACAGGAAACCCCATTGCAGGAGCATACTACGCATCTTTATTTGACAAGCTGAAGGCAGAAATTACGGAAAAACGGCCACGTTTCCAGAAAAAGAAAATCATTTTTCACCAAGACGATGCACCGTCTCACACCTCAGCGGTTGCCATGGCAAAAATCCACGAATTACGGTTGGACCTGCTTGCAAATTTAGCCCCAAGGGACTTCTTTTTGCTCCCTCATCTAAAAAATGGCGCTCGGAGGACAGATATTTTCGTCAAGTGAGGAGGCAATCACTTTCGTGATCAATTATTTTGCAGAGAAAAACGCCGAGTACTATTTGGGCGGGTTAAACAGATGGGAGCACAGCTGGGCGAAGTTTGTAGACTTACAGGGAGACTACGCAGAAAAATAAAAATAAATTTTAAAATGTCTTGTATCTTTGTTGGGCCGGAAACTTTTCAGAACACCCTCGTAAAGCTGTTCACCGTCACCAACAACATTGGAAAGATGTCTAAAAAATGTTGAAGATTTCATTTTGGAGCGTCCTTATTCAATTCTTTATATTATGAACAATTGTTGCAGAATATTTACTAAAAAAAATCCCAAAAAAAACTTAGCTATCTTCATGTTTCTTCAGTCAAAAATATTTTAAGAAAAACCTCTATAACAATACAAAAAATTTATTCGAAAGAAAACCTAAGAACATACAAATTATTATTCTTTCTGTAATTGTTGCATAATTCTAATGCCACACAAGATATCCATGTTGTTCCGCTATTTTACAATTCCTATGCATTATTCCTGTTAATGATACATTCGAAACACAAACTGACAACGGAAATGGCTGTTAGAAAACACTATAATTGCCAGCCATTACAATGTACAGCTACGTTGAAAGCTGTGAAGTTTACGCCTAATGATGGTCATCATTTTCGTACCTAACTATAGGCACAACCCCAGCAAAGAAACAAATAAACTCGCAAGCATTGTTGTTAATTCGTGCGAGAGTTGAGTTCGTGAATCCGATGGACACGATAGATATCCACTCTGCGTCCAATTGATTCCATTGATTTCCATCTGCAGATATGGGCACACACTACACACTTCTATCGAACCGAACTACTATAATATGGTGATGTAACTCTGGGACCATAAGGCGGCTATTTCCATACTTGGACCGATTGCTTGCAACGGTCGTTGCATTTCTGATGAGCTGCCAATTCGGCATGAGGACGTGAGGACGATGATGTCGACGATGCATTTAATTTGCAACAGATGTTGCAGACGGTAATTATACAGCTGAAAACTTCACGAAATTAAAATGACGGATACTCATTTGATTGGTAAATTGTGCGTGAAGGAATGCAGATTTCGAGGAGGGTCTATCAAGACACGTGAGATCCATGAACGCATGGTAATGAATTATACCATAAAACAGATAGTTCCAGGAGACTTAATTTTACACTTTTTCAATCCAAATCAAACAACAATCTCATGCTCAAAACTGATCTCTCATTAGTATCTACAAATAAGGGAACATACAGCTGAGGTCAATAATCCAATCCAACACCAGACAACGCATCAAATCAAAATCCATGATGTATTCTCGATGTCATCCAAGAATGCTCAACTCTTCACCTGTGATTAGCAATAAATCTCGCCTACAGTCATTTCGATGCCATAATATCATATCTACTTGCTACCAAACGAATTAAGAGTTGTAATTTACGAAATAAAAATGATTAATTGCCCCTAATGAATTGCCTTGCCTCTCTTGTAACTTGAATGTATGCTTGCACTTCTATTTTGGACAATTGGACGAACCATAAACATACCGCCTGTCAACTGGAAAAAGTTGTTAGACCGAGCATAATTTAGCTGCATACACTAGTATAGGTACTAGTACACAGGCAAACCGAGACGAAATGAGGTGGTGATGAAGTGTATAAAGTGCAATTATCGTTATGACTCACTGCCGATGGAAAAAAATGTTTTAGATCATCGATGTTCTTGTGGATGGTCTACAGGGGAGAGTGGGCACTATTTGGATTTAGAAAAATGACCAATTTAGTGCATGATAATCAGCCTGCAGACTATTTAAAGTTCTATGTAACAACTATTTGAAGTTTTAAATCATTAAGAAGCTCGTCTAGTGTAGTGGGTAGAGCGCAAGCTTCTAGTGTGTGTGGTCCCTGGTTCGAATCCTAGTTCGGACGAGTGACCGCGCACCGAGCTTTGAGTTTATCTAGCTCTGAGTAGGGGAACTAATCACTCCACACTCGTAGACATGGATTATAAATGTGTGAATTAAGCTCTTTCCCAGCTTCAACCCCTAGACCTGACAAAGGTTGTCGTGGATTTTTTTTTTGGGCTGATGTCAAAAACCTTCAATAGATATCCTGCGAACGATACAAGATTATGTGAGATGCATACTCACTAAAAAACATCACCCGCCAACTCGGCCGTGCTACTTCCACCTATCAGGTGTCCCATTGGCTTACTTCCGTTCCTCTTTTTTTAAACGGAATACCGGCTCCACATATGCTGAAACAGCTGACCAGTCGCCATCTGACTGTAGCGTCATCTCCACGATTTACTCCGGCGTCACAGGCCCAATTGCAGAGAAAAGCATGTGTCGCTCCCTCCTGAAGCGGGCGCAATGGAAAAAGATATGCATAGCGTTCATCACTTTCCTTAGCACACTACTTACAGAACTCTGTCCTGACTTTCCCCATTCGGTGAAGGTATTTCCTGAAGTAGCCGTTGCCCGATAGGAACTGTGGTCGCGATTAAGCCAACGTTTTAAGGCGCGAATGAGTCTAATCGAGCTCGTAGCCCAGCGCTCCTCCCAAAGCTCAAGCATTCGCGCTCGTGCTTGAGCAGCCAAAATTTCTCTTCCTGCTTCTGGTCTGTTCAGGAACACCTCTCTACGTTCGTCCGCCAATAGATCAATTGGGATTACTTTGCTTTACTTTTTTAGTGCGATGCGTGTTTGCACAGTTAAAACTGAGCCAAGACTATTCAGCGTAATCAATTTCGATTTCAATCTAATCAGGTAATCAATGATGATCCGAGGAATTTATTAGTTGGTTACTAAATATTGGTTGAAACCTGGCCAACGGATCCAAAAGGTACAGGAACGGTCATGGAAGCTATTTGGAAAGGAATTATTTTCAGAGAAGAAAAAATTGAAGAAAAGTAATATCTCAAGGACATCAAAAGACTTTCTGTTACTCATGGTTGTCGATCCGTTCTCATGGTTGTCGATCCGTTCTACTCGGATTCTACTCTGACTGGTTCCGGAACAAGTTGAAGTAGGTCCGGAGTCGGAGTAGATTGAAAATAATGAGTCGGGAACGATGATTAGTTTTTATGCCCTGTTTACAATAAGTGTGTGTGTGTTTTATACGAATACGTGTGTTTTATACTAAAAAGGGAAGTCAGTCAAAGTCGAAGTCAATTATACCAACAAAGTAGTCAAGAAGCAGTCTTTTAAATACATGAGACCTTTATGAGCATATATCTCTAAGAGAATGAGTTGAAATCGCGATGTTGAGTAAGTCTAGAAAAAGGCCTTTAGAGCAAAATTCTGGGCTGATAGGAATACGAACAAATTTGAAGCAAAGCAAAATTAAGCTGTGATACTTGAAAGTTGGGTTTACTGAGGCACCTACTAGCTTAACTTTACTGCTGAAAAAGAGCCATAAGAACGAGTTGGCATCTGCAGCCTCTGATTGTGTTATGACTTTTTATCACTGTGGTTCAGCCAACACAGCTACATGGAGTGGTTTATCGGTGGCAAGCTGCTTACCAACTGATACTTGAAAAAGTTCCTAGGTTGGCCGCACTTTTCATTATAGGTGCCTTGCGCATCGCCATTACTAAGGCACTTTACATGCTACTTCATTGATTACTAACTAGTTGAATAATTCTTCAGCAAGCGAATTTTGCTGTTGTGAGACTTCATTGCATTTCGGTATATCAAAGTTCTAGTGGCAAGGCTTGGTACTTTTCTACTAGAGATCTTATGTCCTAGGAACATCGATGTCGTCGGTCAAACTAGCCATTAGGCAAAAATACGTTGAGGAAGCTAAAAAGTCCTGGGTTGAAAAATTATCCTAGTCCTGGGTCTTGATGGGTACGCAACGGACTAACAGCTGTTAAGTTTAAGCCACAGTGGTGTTTACTGCGTCGTGGACGTTATCAAGTGCCACTACCTCATCGGCCAGCACGAAAAACGGTTGAGCTTTGGTTTGGACATTGGCTGCCGGAGCTGTGATTCAGAGGATGAAAAACAATCAGTCCTCTTCCTCACGTGTCAGTGTCTGTCTCTGACAAGACGGAAAATGATCTCAGCCGTGGCATCTTTTCTCTTAAGTCGAACTGAACTATCCTGTATTGGCCTAAAAGGGATCGCGCAGTTTACTATAGGAACCAGATGGTTCTCTTTGTACAGTTGCTGGGGAAGAACAATGCAAGTGGTATCACAACGAGCCTCTATTATGTCTATATCATTTGGGAGTGCTCCCTTCAATTGACGATCATTTGACCCAAATTAACCTAAACTGCCGTTGGACAGATTTTAAGGCTCGGAAGGTATAGAGCTGTAGGAGCAAAAAACACGGGAAATAATCGCCGATATCTTGAGAACAAGAAGCATTATCACGGTTTAAAGTGAATTTGTCAGGGAAATGTTTTGTATTTTTAACGGAATTTATGTATGTTAGCGAGAAGGGAAGGAGGCCTCTATGTGAGCAAAGTATCTTTCTAATTTTTTTAACTTCTAACCTGAATCTGCACAAATTTCTAAGATATTCTCATCCCACCATATCTTTTTTGCTTAGAACAGTAGATACAACAATAGAGAACCAAGGTGAATTTCAGATAACGTGCCCTAAAAGTGTACAAGGAACATTAAGTTGGAAATTAAAGCATAAAAAGCTGAAAAGGATGTATCATTGTCCATTTTGTCAAAGTAATAATGCCAATTGATGGCGTCGAACTCAGAAGCAATTTGTAATCCAGGTTCGTTCTGCAATACAGATTTATTTGAACCTTGAAAGAACCTCGTCAATTTTGTTTGGTTTTTGATGTATGGTTTGGTTTTAGGTTGCGTAAGGCTATCTCTAAATTTTGGGAAGTGGAAATGGCGAGAGAGTGTTTGTCATCTAGGTCGTCCGGAATCATAAGATATTCAGTCTGTGATGTTATGAATTCCAAATATTTTAGGAAGTTAACCATCTTATTCAAATTAATATGGAGTTACTTATGATGTTGTCATCTTCGTCCTTGTAGAAGTGAGTTTGTGGTGCTGGATGTTTTTCGGAAGTCGTTTTTCTTCATATTTCCGCCCAATAATTGACGTTATTCAATAATAACTGGCTCATGATTCTAATATCACACTACTTCCAAGAGTCAGTAGAAGTGGCTGGTACTGCGTCGGTGCGCCAGCTGATTCAATATAGCGGCATGGTCACTTGGCAGCTCTAACTAGTAAGCCTCTTATGTAGCCCAACCTTATCTAGTTTTCGTCGCTTTTATCTGCATCACCCGAATTCAGGATAATTGTCCTCTCTGGCTCGTATATACCACAGGCAAAGCATCGAAATGCGCTTTTAGCATCGATTTTAGGAGCTCAGGATAAGGGCAGGGATATTTTGATCGGAAACAGGATATGGTCTAACTCAACGTTTACGCCAGCGAAGCATATAAAAAACCAGACGCAGGAAGCAGATGGAGCTTACGATTAGACTTTTTCCGCAAGCAAATATAATGAGTCTTTGGCCGTTGTTCTTTGTTTCATTGGGATTAGGATGCCTTTGTTTAAGAGCCTGGAAATATTTTACCTAACTTTGGCATCGAAGCCTAACATGATTTTGATGCCACAAGAGGCGAAAAGTGTCGTCTAGCCCTATATAAAAAACACCTCTAGCTGCAAATTGCTTTTTCAGCTGCTTAAATATTTTATTTATGACAAAAAGGACAAACAATTGTCTGCTTCTTTGTCTTCAAACCACAATCATAGACTTTGATTCTGACCTAATTTGTTTCTTAGAATTTATGCTTCTTGAAGAACTTTAGCCAAGTGAGCGCACATTCCAGACTCGTACCAAGCTCCAATAGAATTAGAACGTTGTTGCGGGCAGCTATTCCCCGCTGCTTGCATTTATGCAGAGGAATGTAGTTCGAATGAAATCTCTCTAATTTAATGCCATAATCTCACGTACTATTACGTTCGAGCTGCATTGTTGTCAATGTGATTGGGATAACTGGTCGTTGCAGTGACAATAGCAGTACCTGTTGGCTATTATACGATCATGCAGTCTGATTCCAACCGTTGGTGACGCCGGTTTCAGTTGGCAGTTGAGGTAAAAAAAAAGGGTTTTTTCACAGTAATTGGTAATCGAACCTGGAAGATGGATAAGTAGACCAATAAAAAGAGTTTTTTGCTGACTCAGTCAACGAGAACAAAAGTACTTCGATTTTAACATATTGTAGGCAGCTCTGAGAAATTCTTGCATGATCAGCGGCAATTTCCGTTTTCCGTTTTGCAAACCAACATATTAAATTAGTTGTTAGCGTCAGAGCACATATTTAGCCTAAGTGGGAGTGCCGTACGCGATATAATATGTCTAACTGTCGTTCTGATTACAAGTTTTATTGTTTACCAAACCCGGAGTCACCACCACTAATTGAATACATCGTTTTAATGCTGAACAGCTTAGGCTGTGATTTCATCAACTTGTCACCAGCTGCACACAAAAAAAATTCGCTCTGCTATATGTGTAGCAAAAATAATAATATCCGTAATAGCCATAATTAACTGTAGTGGGCACAAAATTGCCCCTACAAATATATTTTTGTTCTATTTATGTGTGATACATAATATATACTAGCAACAGGTATAACTATTGATTTAAAAGATATTATGAGTGTATGGAAAGAGTTATACTCATTTTAAGTAAAATTTGGCTTTCAGGTAAAAAATATAACTCGGGTACGCAAAATATGCACACAGCAATCATAATTATGCACGCTACAGGTATAAGTTCTATATGGGTTCCTCTGTTTTCTGGTAGCAAAAGATATGAAATCCATACAGTTGGTATATTATATACGCGACAGGTATAAAATGACCACTGAACAATGTAATATGCTTTTCGTAGATATATGGTTTATTTTCGTTTCTAATTATAGGGCATCTTTTGTTTATAGTTTGAGATTGAGCTTGCAAAAGGGTCGGTAGCTTAGCTCGCTAACGCGTCAGTCCGAAGCAGCGATCTACTGCCCGCGGGTTCGAATCCCGCCGTGCCCATGGCTGTATTTGTTCGTCTTATGTTGTCTTAACAGTCAGCGACTGGGCATAATACCAGCGCTCTATTGATTAAGTGCCAGATTAAAGCTTTAGTAGCGACTAAGAATAACATTGGCGCTTCAGAAAATGAGAAATAAATGTGGCACTTAGAAGAATAATGGAATAGTTGTTATCGGCTTCTCCCATATGTGTCTCCTTACCGCCATGGCTAAGCGCTCGCTTCAAAGAGCAATCCCCTGAGCTTTTTTCTGCTTACATCCGATAAATATTTATATTATAGCTGCCGTGAATATATTATGTCTTTCAAAATACACCCATATACTCATGTGAGATATATTATATTTCCGTCGTTTTATATCTGTCAGCGATATATTTTTTTTTTTGAGTGTGGAGAAGTTAGAATAGTGAAAATTTGGAGTTACAGCATTCGCAATGCATTTACCGCCTGTTTTCATAACTATAGGTTATGTGAATTTCGTCAGAGTTTTCTCAGACTTTTATCTCGCAACAATTTGTCCCAAGAATTTTGTAAAACTAATTTTCGTGAACTTCAATAACCTTTTTTTGTCACACACGAATTGGTAATGGAATTTTCATATCGTGTATCTTATCGCACAATAAATATCACTTGGATTTGGATTTTTTGGCAGGGAAAGTATGAAATGACTGGATTAATTCCTAAAATTAGGTTCAATTAGGCCAAGTTCACTGCGCACCTGATTTCATTTTGTTTCTCGTCGATTTTTTTTCTTGCATGTTGGTCCGCATTTTATGATGCGTGTTACAGCAAGGGCAACTACCTGTCCTTCCAAATATCACGCGGAGGGTAACAAGTTGGGGTAAAAATCTTGTGTGGTCGTTGCTCATAGCTGTTTTCGCTACAACGATCTTAAGTTCCAGTAGAAACAAACAGCGAAAACATTACCAAAAGAACAGATTATACTAAACATAATTTTAAAAGTAGATATTGTTGTTTTGTTATTTGTGTAATGGAATCAAAATTAATTTTCATTCGTATTGTGTTTTATTTGTTAATGAAGCTCACTGAAGCATTCTCTCTTGTAACACGTAAATTCTTAAGCTAAATAAAAAATTATTATTCTCTATATTATAATTATTCAGTTAATCAAAAATTGTAATTCAAAAATAAACTTATTTTACATTTTAAAAAAATGTAATTTTTCCCTTACACTATCAATTTCTATAGCACGATATATCTTTTAATATAATCTCTATACTCTCGCGCATATACCGTCACTTATTTCTATGTGCACTTTTCATAATTAAATATACTGAAGTGTTAACTATAGATCAATTCTTTAACTTTTTTTGCATTTCAATCACAATGCGAAGAGACATGCCAACACATACGCTGAATCATCACCAAACACGGACAAATCAAGCTCAACATTTCAATGTCAGCAATGAATCATTCGCCTCGTCACTTATTTGGTAGCGCGGAATGTTGCAATTACAATCGTCAAGCTATTGTGCAAAGAACCAAGAAAGTCAATTATTGCTAAACTTACTCGGAAAACCATTCGATGACCGTGTAGAAAAAACTGAACCGAACCAATGCAGTATTGCTTCACATGAAATGCATTTCCAACATTGCTTCCATCACATAAATGGCAATCAAGATGATACCTGTACATTGGAATCGAACTAAGGAACATTGAACTCAGCATTGATTGCAGTGGGAACCATCTCAAGTATGATATGATACGTCCAATGAGACGGTCGTCATCGTCACTGTGTTGTTATGCCCGATTTATACATTGGAACGAGCGTCTCGGGTACAAGAGTAAACAAGACTCAACAAGACATTGGACGAGACTCAACAAGACATAGGGTGTATTGTTTACTTAGGATATTGCACCGTACAACACGGACCATACACCATGCACCTTTCATAGGGTGAATTGTTTACTTAGGATATTGCACTTTGCATCTTTCGACAGTTGTGATCTGTTTTGTTCAGTTCAGTGAACGATGACTGAGGTACGGGCTGTGGCTATTGCAACTGCCTGGTGTGCGTTGAGTTATTTCAATCTGGGACACGCAAACACATGTTTGAAGTCCCGGCGAAAAATTCGAAAATTTAAATGCGCACATGCTACCCTCTCGAATCCCTTTGACTTGATGCATAAAACCGACTTCGCTTCCAGCGGCTTCGAACTCGGACGAGACGGTCATAAACACTCAGGCACAGCAGTAAAAGGATCATTATCCCTTCGTAAAACAAACAAGAGCCGACGAGCAAACCATTTACAGACGCGTGCTTGCCATGAAAAACACAGCCGAGACTAGACAAGGAGACCGTTTACACACTCACCTTGTCTTCATTTGGCATTACTCGGCGAGCATGTAATTCCGGCTTTAGAGAAAGTTGAATAAAAACGATAGTTTTGATATCAGTTAATGATTGTTATGATTAGTATGATCAAGAAGTAGAGGTTGTGTGGGCGGTGATCGGGCTATTTGATTGACTAACTCCTCTCTCATTAGTTCTAAGTAGGTCGAGCTTTTAAAGAGCATGGATACATTTCAAAAGGGCTTACAACTGCATACACGACTATTAAGAGATATTACTTTGTAAATATTGCATTACTGAGTCAAGAAGACCACACTCGTTGCATTCGTTTTCCGAGACATTGTGAGAAATGCCATAAGTTATCTTTGGAGCTGAAATAATGATCGAAAAAAAAATATCAGCACAAGCAGGCAAATTTTAAATTTTTGGGTGTCCCTCAATTTCAGGTTTCAGGACCTATATACAAGCAATGATCAACTAACGGATGGGATTTGTGAAAAAAATGTGGTACAGAACAAGGAAATACAGCTGTATTTCGTTTGTGATACAGCAAAAATAGACGAATTAAGTCAAGCAAGTTAACAGGAGTCAACTCAGTCTCAATTGCTGAGCGAGCATTTCATTCAAAATAACCTCTTACTCAGAGTTTAATTTAATGTAATTTTTTTTCAAAATCACAATAATCAGTAAACTTTCACTGCACCAAATGCCATGCGTGTTTTTTTTAATTCAATGCGTTGTATTTTATTTTCTAGATTAATAGCTCAAAATTCGACAGAATTTCCAAAATTTAACCCAAATATTCCCGGATGAGTATTTTTTGAAAAACGACAAAAAGATTTCAATTTGCCTTCGCTTTAGCTCTCATTAAAATGCCATTGAAAAGGGACCGAAACAAAAATTTCATATATCTGTATCAAATTGTCGGACAATGGAACACTAAAACTTATAATGAGGAATCGAAACGAAAAATATTTGAATGAGAAAAGAATTCATAACTCGTTTGCTTTGATTAAAATGTATAGAAAATTTAACATCAAAGGTAGCTCCAGACCAAATTGTTTGTTTGGTACGTGATACAAACTGGATGAGGTTGTGTGTTATATGGGTTCGATAATTTGAAATTCAGAATTAATACAACGGTAGTGAATGGCGATGAAAAGAATAGATTTGTAGCCGTTTTATGGTAACGATTCTGGTTAAATCACGTTTTAAGCAAATTAATATTGGGCCCATGAAATTGTTTAAGAAAAACAGTAATAGTTTATATTATGTACATACATACTGTCAAAGTAGTGTTTTGACGCTTCATAGAAACTTAGTTTTACTGACGTTGAATACAAAAATGGATTTTGAATAGTTTTAAGAGGTATTTTATTCTTAATTGAATAAATTATACCGCAAATTTAACATAAAAGAGCAAAATATTGTATTTCGAAGACCAATTATTTCTTTAGAAGCTAGATATATTTCAATTTCGATATTTCTACGATAATTTGCCTATTCTTCATTGTCTATTGGTCTCTTTTAACAGATGAGAAAGGAACATTTAAACAGTAATAGTTAAAAATTTCCTAGATTTTTACAACATTTTTATTGAACCGTTTGAGTTCAAATAGAGTTCCGAAAATTTTGAAATTTTCCAGAAGGGGAAAGAATTTTACGAAAAAAACGAATGGGTTACAAGTAAAGTAAACCCAAGTACGCTGCCCTACTAATCATAAACGTTCTATCTACATTTTTTTTCATTTTTGAGTTAATACTTATTTGAAAACTTAAGAGTATGTAGCTTGAATAGTTACACCATTCTACAAAATATGAAAAAACTTATCTTTTTGGGAAGTATGTTAAAATTAATAATGAAAAATTCACTCTTCATATATATCCTGTACAAATCAAAATACAAATCATTGAATATATCGAAAGTACTAAAATGTAGATAGAACGTTTATGCTTAGTAGGGCAGTACGGTTTTAGAAGTTGTAGCTGGTAGAGAGCTGAGAACTGTATCTTTCGATGAGTGCCAAAAATAGAAAATAATTTACTTTTTTAATTATCAAATATAAATTTGGTGGAAGGTGCTTTTACAAACCAAACAGAATCTTGCGGGATTTTAGTAGAAAATGGTGGTTTAGTCAAAAATTCCAATAAAACTCAAATACAACTTAAGCTTTTCCAGTAAAGTTTCATTTAAAGACTCAAATAAAACAAAACAATTTTAAATGGAATAAAAACTTGTAACGCAATTTTTGTTAAAACTTGTATTGGAATATTTTAGTGACATTAATTAATTCGATGTGCAAAAGATACTTGTAAAAAAATATGAGCAGAACATGAAAATGATGCGACCATCTTAAAAACAAATAGAAAAGTGTTTGTGAATAGTATCCGCTATATGCTAATTTCAAGCGACGAAAAAAAAAGTTATTGTCTTGCTATAAGGGTGGTGAAGGGTCTGTATTGAACAACCGATCTATAATTTATCGTTCGATGGTCTTCAAGATAATTGAAAAGGCCATCAACAAAAGACTTGTTCAACCGGTATTTTCCCATTAGTTTGGATATCTACGAACAAATTTTCTATCCGCAAAGCTCATATATCAGCATGGATTCATCGAAGGAAAGTCAACTGAATTAAACTTATTGTCAGTACAAATATACTATTTCGCTATCGGTCAACAAGAGCAAGTCATATTTACAGATTTTGACTAAGTTTTCGATTCAGTAAACCTTGAAATTCGTCTATCAAAGTTAGCTTGGTATAGTATCTTCCTTGGCTCTCCTCCACCATTTGTGATTTTCCTGTGCTGTTACTGTTAGCTCCTGCCCTTTTGAACCGTTTTTTCAAAGTCAGGAGTTCCGCAAGGATCCATTCTGGGTTCTTTGTCGTTCCTTTTGTTTATTAACGATTTTCCACATTTTCTTAATTCACCCTACCTTTTGAACACTGGCGACCTGAAAATTCTCAGAGTGGTTGAATCCACTAGTAACTGTTCCGTGCTACAAAACGACTTGGGTGTTTTGGTTGATGGTGCTCTGCGAATTCCCTTACTCTCAATGTTGTGAAGTGCTATCAAATGTCCTTTGCCTACAAAATATCTCCTTCTTGTTTTCTTACTCTGCGAACTTGACAGTTTTTCCGAGATTCCCCTTTTTTGAATGAAAGTATTTTCTTTACTGTTTGACCATGGTATCAAAGTTTTCGAAAAATTACACGAATCGTTTATGGATGCACTTTTATTTCCAAATGTACCTCTACTTCTGTTGCAAGTTTGACAACATTTAGCTTCGGATTCTCTTTCACTCTTCCTAAAATTCAAGCTTAAGAGCTTTCTACAGACACTCTTTTTTTATTATTACGTTTATCTACCATCATTTATCATAACGAAGTATGACGGATTTAAATGTACTTCTTTAAGTAATAGTAAAATATTACTATACAGATAGGAGTATGAGTTTGGCCCAATTTACATATATGACTCAGCCAAAGAAATAATATACTGTCCAGCGAAATAGTGACAACTAATAGCAAAGTTTCGTGAATGTTTGAAGTTCGGATTAACAATAGGCGCGTTTTTTTGCTCCTCTATCCAGCATAGAACAGAACAGACGCATTGGAAACAACGGGTAAACTCGACTTGATGCACCACACCCGAGAAATTCCACCACCAGAGGGCGAAAAGGTGGTAGAAGGGGTGAAAAATTGAAGAAAAACAGACAATAAAAAAGAAGATAGCACAATTAAGAAAAACAAACAAAAGAACAAAAACACCCCCAAAAACAAACACACAACCACAAAAACACAAACATACTAGCCAGACATCTATCGGTCAAACTCATGTAACTCCTATGTGGTGCATCAAGTCGAGTTTTACCGAAACAACAACAATCCTGTACCAATGAATTCACTAGTATAGAAATTCTATTCCTTGGCATTACTGCAGTCCAATAGCTTTATTACAAAAGCTTGACGTCGTGTGACCTAACCTAATCTTGAGAGTTTCCAGTGTTGACTTCGTTTTATCTTCATTGATATGTTGGATGGACTTATTAGGATGGTATTTTTTATTTTTTTATTACTGCAGCATTCTAGCGTAAGGTCGAAGAAAACACAGAAAAGGTAGTGCACTTTAGACGGCTGTTGATAATGTTAAATAGTTACGGTAAAGATCTAGCTGCCGTAATATGGTTCGGCGCATCCATCCCGGTCAGCTTTGTTAATCTGGAGGGAATATTTTACCCTGGCTAAGCAATCATAGGCGGCTTTGAAGACGATGTAAATTTGGAATAGCGCCTGGTTGAATGGCAGAAGTTTTTCAATCAAGATTGAGAAAAAAGGTGTTATGTTGCCAAATTACTGAAAATAAAACCTCAGATTTATAATACATATAATTATTGTCTGAAAACTTGGGACTGTATAGTTTGGTGAGACAGTGTGAATTCCTTATAAACGGTACTCAACAAAATTGTATTTCACAATTGCCTCATTCAATGATGTCTCATTGATCCCTGCATGAGACAGCTGAGATCGAAATGTCAATCGTTGGATCTAGTTTTTCAGTACCATACTTTAAATGTCAGTTGACTAGGTGTAACTAGCCGCATCCATATTTGACCAGTTCGGCGGTTATATGACGTAAAACTAAAAGTTAACGAGATATTTTCGAAAAACTGATTTTTGTGACCTTTGACTTTGAGCAACTTTATTTTGCGCAAACTATTTCGTAATGGACTTTTTACACAGTGTTTTTGATACCACAACAAAAATGATTTCATTGAGAAACCCTCACATGATTTTTTTCGCAGAGAAAGTTGACTGGCTTAAAGTAGCCATCTACATGTTCAATTCGAAAGAGAAGATTTTTTCAAAGAAAAATAATATTGATGAGACAATCATAAATAATACAACGGAAATTATTGCTTGTTGTCGAATTACCGAAATTCTCAGCTTCAATAGCACCAGTTACATTTAAACTCATCTTTCCTGAGATATTCAATAAAATACTTAAATATCAACCCAATTCGCTTCGATTTTGTTCACAGTCTGATTGTTGCATCATTATTCCCAAAATGGCCTATAGTACTCGTACAAACTTGCACTCTGCATGGTCATTCAATATTCTGAAATAGGGTGCGTATTGCCATAAATTACACTGGAGGTAATATTTTTTTTTTTCCTTTCTTCTGGTCGAATCGTTGTTTTCACCTTGGCCGGTCTGGCAACTACTATAAATACGCTGGATACATGACCTGTGTGTAGTAAGCAGGTTTTGTGTGTTTTTGTTGTGACTAAAAGAATTCCTGCATAAATCAGTTAGATTGTTTATTGTTTTGGTTTTAGTTCGATTGACCAAAAGCGGTACCGCTACGAAATAATAATTGTAGCCTTTTTCAAATATCTTGTGTAATTATTTCCTCCTATAGAAGTAACTGTTGGTGGTTTTATATGAGGAAAACCACAGAAGAGTTTGCGTATTACAGACATTAAGGTGACTTTGGAGGAAATCACTGAGGATATGTTTACGGACATATGTATAAGAAAATTCATGGTAAAGGTGGGTGGCTAGCACTTTCAATATTTATGCTACTTATGTATGTTATAAAATTTAATTGAGAGTTACTATGTTTGTTGAAAGTGACACGTGGATTTTGTAGAACTGCTATGTTATGAACGTTTTGATTATTAACAACTTTCTATTTCTAATAAATGAACGATACATGATCAGCTTTTCCACTTACTGCACCTTTTTTTAGAAGCTTCAACAAGCAGGATGACTTGTCACTACTTCTTGCCCGAGCAGCACTGGTAACATAATATGTTAAAATATTCAACTATGTTTACATGCGTAATCATCAGACATCACCAAGAAGAATCAAATCATAAGCTAGCTGGACACATCAGACCTCCTTCAACAGCATCATGCCTCAAACGACACTGATTCAAAGAAACATCTTAAAACTGCATAAGTCAGCAACACTAGCCACACGCTTTAAATCTCAGACTTTATGCTATTTACCCGACTTACCACAAACTCAAGCACTGGTCGCTGGTCAAAGATACTCGGTACATTTTTGTTGTATCTCCTTACCTTACAGACTTACATGTACTTACCAGCTCGTTCAACATACATACTTATATGAGCCTGACTCGACAACATCAAATGACTTTGGCATCGAGCTAACATGGTCAGACATGAACAGCAGGGGGTGATTTGCACACGTCTGAAACATTAAAACCCAAGAAGAACTGTTGACGCCTGATTAGAGATTCCGTTGGATAGCGAAGCTGCTGGCTGCGCCTGTACTGGAAAAGCTATTCCATCCGCCGCTGAAGCTGCTAGCTAAGTCACTGGAGACGGAGTTGATGGAGACGCTGGTCAAGTATGTAATTTCCTGGATCTTTTCGAGAAAACGAAACTAAACGAAACGACAGTCCGTATATGGAAATTATAATTGGCCAAAGTCTGGAATTAAGCGGTATGATTGACTACCAAATTCGCTGGCCAATACGAACAGTTGTTGTTAACTACTGTGTTTATTATTGGAAAATCTCTGGGGTCGAGCGTTTTGTTTTGGCGATTATTGCTGGTAATTACTACTTGTTGTAAAGATGTTGGTAAATATGACTACATTTTGCAGATGAACTAGAGAATAACTCAAATTAGATAGTGAAATTGGCTTTTCGTTTGACTTTGAATGTTTTCCTCGTTTTAAAGTTTATTCTATGATTGAATGAGCTTTATAGGTGTGTTTATTGGAGATATTAGCTAAGAGTTGTGATTATGACAGTGCCTGTGGTTCAGATTGTTGCTGTTTTGTTCGAGGGAGTACCGACAAAGTCTGCCTTTGGACTTCCATTGCCAAAGCCTAACTAAATGCTGCCAAACAACTGTTTAACATTTCAGCTGCCTATAGTTCGTAAACAATCGAGCAATTTATACTAATATCACATTTTTACACTCAAAGAAGTGGAAGCTACAATCCACTAGAACAAAAAATGTATGATGGGAATACTTACTAGCTGTGTTATTTCAGTATTGGTAAGACCATGACACCACTCCTGTCAATAAATTGCTACTAAAAAATAATTACACTCTACATCAAACCTGACCCCTAAAGTTCACGACCATTTATCCGATCTAGACAAATACAATTGTTAAAATAACAAGATACTATCTTGTTAGTGCAAATTGCATGCAAATATCGTTTCCAATAAACGAATAGCACAAGCATAGCATCCCTTATCGTATTTTAAACCAGCAGTCGTGATCGTGACAAAATGATCACTCCGCTCGAAAGATAGAACCAAGTTCTTCAAGTCTCGCTGGGACTACTACTATGCAGCATTAAAAGCATGTTTAGTGCATCCAACTTGAATTTTTCACTGTCTGATATTGTTTGTTGGTTAATTCGTTTCAATGCATATCTTGGGAGATGCCCAGTGAAATTCTATCTATTGTAGGCGGAATTCTAAAACAAAAGACAACATGATCGCAACAGACTTAGATATAGATAGATATAGTTGTTGAAGATGCCGACAAAAGTCACTGCGGGTCAATGAGAAAGAACTAAACTAAACAGTTTAGTTGCTAGAATGTTGAGGAGTCATTGAATTGTGTTGTGACTCAGAAGAATCATTTTGTAGAGCAGATCTTAATGATGCTTGGTGGAAAATGTTGTCTAATTGTTTGTGTGATCGAATTCATGCATTTGCTTTGGAACAAGTTAAATTGAAGTCATTGTGCTGAAGAATGATGTTCTTCAAATACTGAAACTAAGTTTGTATAAAAGCGATTGCTTTTCAAAACATAAAGTTCAAAATTGAAAATTATTTAGAATTTGTAAGTGTAAATCAACAGTTCATTGATAGATTTTGCATCGTACCGTAGTAATAATAGCTGACAGAATGGTTAATGGAGTTTAAGTCCATAACGTAAAACAATACAGTTCAGTTGGTTTTTAATTACTAGGTGAACCAAAATCAATATTCATATTTTTCATCCATATAAATTGCAATAGCTCTGACCCGTTTTTCATGTCCCTCACATCCGCAATCGACTTTTTATTTTGCTAATTTATAAATGCAAACTGCATTGCTCACCCTCACTGGATTCATCCGAATACTTTTCGCCTCTCTTGCACCAGCACTTTCCCGCTCGATAGCCAATAGACGTCTCTGACGAAGTCCCGATCGCACCTCCAACGCTGGAAGAAGTCAATTCTTCCATAAAAAGCCAGAAAAACAATAAAGCGCCGGGCATTGACGAGACTCCGGTTGACCTAATCAAGTACGGTGGAAGCTGCCCTATAAAAGACATCCACAAATTGATCCAGCACATCTGGAGTCAAGAAAAAATACCGCAGGAGTGGTGCAAATCCATCATATGCCCTATCCACAAAAAAGGAGACACAATTCGGTGCGAAAACTACAGACGCATATCACTACTTTGTACGCCCTATAAGATACTGACCAAAATATTAAAAAATAAAATAAATATATACGCTGAAAATATCTTTGGAGAGTACCAAGGAGGTTTTAGGGTTGGCCGATCAACTACGGATCAGCTCTTCACAGTCAAACAAGTGCTCGAAAAATGCTGGGAATTTAACATCGACGTCCACCAGATTTTCGTGGATTTTAAACAAGCATATAACAGTATTGACTGAAACGTACTGTACAAAATAATGCTATTCTTCGTCATCCCGGCAAAACTAGTCCGACTGACCAAAATGACGATGACGTCGACAGCATCACAAATCAGAATCAACAACAGTCTGACTGACGCCTTTGACACAAATGTAGGACTAAAGCAAGGCGATGGGTTGGCCCCTCTGCTGTTCAACCTAGCACTTGAGTAACTTATAAGGAAGATTCCTGTCGACACAGGGGGTACGCTTCTGTATAAGTCGAACCAATTAGTGGCCTACGCGGATGACATTAACATCTTGTCACGTTCCTTCACATCCGCCAAAGAACTCCTGTTGAAACTTGACCAGGAAGCCAAAGAAGTAAGCCTGAAGATCAATCAGACGAAAACAAAAATCATGACGCAAACAAGAAAGAAGACCTCCATTAGACGAAATATAATTCTGGACGAATATAATTTAGAGAATGTGGACGAATTTAAATACTTAGGCTCGAAATTGACAACGAAAGGCAGTGAAACTGATGAAATTAAACGGAGAATACAGCTCGCTAATAAAACTTTCTACTCCGTCCTGGCCCTACTGAAGACCAGCTGCATTCACAGGAAGACGAAGCTCCAAGTCTACAAATCAATAATCAGACCTGTGTTGTGCTACGGATGTGAAACTTAGACCCTTACCCAAGCATCCGCAAATATGTTGAACGCCTTCGAAAGACGGGTCCTCAGACGTATAATTGGAGCTAAACAAGAGTGCGGCCAATGGCGTTTTTGATGAGCCAGAGGTTGCTACAATAATCAAACTGCGGAAGCTGCAATGGGCTGGTCACGTGCAACGAATGGACGAGCATCGAGTACCTAAGAAGGTATTCGACGGAAGGGCCGAGGGTCGAAGACCAGTGGGAAAACCCAGAAAACGCTGGTATGACTCTGTCGACGAAGACTGCGCAAAGCTGCTCGGTTTTCGAAATTGGAGGATGCGGTCATTGGACCGAGACAACTGGAGGCGTCACCTGCGAGAAGCCAAGGCCCGAGAGGGGCTGTAGTGCTACGACGACGACGACCAAAAAAACACTGTTATAGTGTTAGGTAGGGTCAAATTAACCACTTCCACCCTCTTCCGGTTCCATTCGATCGACGGTCTCATCATCTAGACATTAAACAGACACTTATCTGCCTTACTTACCTAGTAGCCCTTACGGCCAATCCCAGGGCGGTGTTCTGTCTCCCTTACTTTAGAATTTGACAGTTAATAAGCTTCTAGGGCAGTTAATAAGCTTCAAACTGGATGTAAAATCATATTAATATTGCCATATCAGGGAAATTTATCTTGACTCTATCGGAGAGATTATATTATTTCTTTTATATTCCCCTGCAATGATATCAGGAATGTAGCCTTAGCGCTAACTCCAATAAAACCGAGCTATTGCTCGTTACGAGAAGGTATAGGGTTCTATCATTTGACCTTCTGAATCTCAATGGAACTCTTATAAGGCTCAGAAATAAAGTGAAATATCTGGGACTTATCCTGATCTCCAAGCTTCTATGGAAAGAAAATACAACAAAAAGGACTTGCTAGACATTGTATGCTTTGTACCGCTGTTTGAGGCCTATAGGAGTCACTTGAGGGGTGCAACCTCGTATCGTATCTTGAATTTATACTAGCATGGTGGAACATCTCTGCTGTACGGAGCAGTAGTTTGTTGGTCAGCCGCACTTAAGGCTGTAAATCAGAAAATGTTAGAGAAAGAACGTAGGTTAGTAGCCTTATTTATAACGGAAGATCTTCGTACTACCCCAACGAAGGCACTTCTGGTACTGTTTCATTCGTTTCCTTCCGATCTGTTTGCCTTGCAAGATGCGAAAAGCGCAAAGGTAAGAAAGACTAAATTGTGATGATATTTGCACAAGGACACACCTGGGCAATGCCAAATTTTCGGAGCGGGGTATTACTGTTCCGGCGAACATCGAATATACTGCTGGCCAAATATTTCCGTCTGATGGGTGTGAAACCCAAATCTTAAGCAGAGAGGAGTCAGCGAGGAGCTATCCCTAAGAACATGTGCTGTTCAAATAAATATCGATGGCTTCCCATTGACCTTGTTTTAACTTAACTTGAAGCTTTCCTTCTGCCTCCCGGGCTACTGCGATGCCCTCCAGGTGAATTGGTGCAATATTTATTTTTCTTCAACTATTCAACTATACTTTTTCATCATCAAAGTCGGAAAGATAGGAAAAACGACTTTGTTGAGATGATACCTCAAAAAATAATAGGATACGAATTCCGAAAAACATCTTGGAAGGCATACTAGAAAACCAGCAAAATAGTAGTATTCAAACGTTCACAAACTTGGTGAGGGTGTCAGCAAACGAGAATAAAAAGAAATACTCCTGGAAGAATGTATCCTAGGAATCCCCGTGCATGCTCTTCATCTGGATGAACGAAGCACCCTTTAATGCACATCCGACGAATACTATGTGTTTGCCGCTTTGTTGGCCTTACGCAGGTGGATTGGGTTCTTGAAGAATGAAATTGACTCATTCCGAGAGAGAGAGAGAGAGAAGGACGCTACATATTTTACATCCGCCATGAACAAGCCAATTTGAATCCGCAATATTTATTTACGCGCTCAGACATGGGCTGGCTAAGCCAGATAACCTAAATGCAACAAAGCGTTTCTGCTAGGAACAGGAGCTGATAAATAAAACACAAGCAGATACACACAGATTAGCATATACACACAGAAATATTTAAAGGCTGACAGTGAAGTCTTTAGTCTTTTTCTGGAGTGACTGGAGTTCTAACCGAGCAGAGACCATTCTGAAGAAGTTGTTCAAACAGGTAAGCCTACATATTCTCACTGAGCCTACCCACTTGAAAATAACAGTGTACGTACTACATTACTAGATGAACTTTCATTCGATCATAAGCTAGTGCCTTTTTTAATAAAAAATGTCTACATTGACGATTCTCTGAGATCAAAGAGGAGAACTAACTGGCACGCGGTCCAAAACGCAGAAGAATTCCCCACTGATAGCCCTTATGACCTCTCGAGGGACATTAAAGAGCTCATTCAAAAAAGATACCAAGTTCGGTGATGAGCTAGGCTCACAGATAATCCTTGCTTAAAAACGGGAAGCGAACCGACTGACAAATAACATCAGCAACCAGATCTCACTGTTTAGGAACGAACACTGGAAGAAGTTTTTACAGAGTATCGAGCCATATGACAATAATTTTTGGAGGTTGACCAAATATTTCAGACAGAAAAACAAACTTGCTATATAAAAGCCGAAGCTTTTGTAGATATATTAGAGCTACAATTTAAAGAAAACCCAACAATGGCAAAGGATTATGATCAGGAGGAAGAAATTGAGGGCGGAACTCTGAATCTTCAATGCTGCAACGACTCAAAAGGATGAAGAGATTCGTCCCACGGAAATAGAGATTCGTCCCACTTGACACGATAACGAATAACTGCCTCAGACACTTACTAGACAATATAATCAAAGAAATAATAGATATTTTCAATGCGAATTTCTGTACCTAAAGTTTCCTAATTCCCTGGAAAAAAGCGACTATTATTGGGGTTAAAAAAAAACCGCACAAGGATCTCACGTTTCTTCAAACCTGGAGACCGATCAGCCTCAAAACTAGTCGAACGCATACTTTCAAGACATAAGAAGGTAGACACAAACGAAGAAACATTTAGCTTCAAAGCCCAAAACTCCACAGAGTTGCATCTAGCTGGTGGTTCAACACATTGTAAAAGTCGGAATATGAAACAAGACCAAAATTTGTTCGTTCAGATAACGGGAATATCGTTAGTGAATAACTGCGTATTTATACACTGTGCCATTTGCAGCATTACATGGAATATTTTAGAGAAACCGTAGTGTACAAATTTGTGTAAGCGTTTCATATTTTTAAAAATATTAAGTGACCTTATAAATATGAAACGGACCTTATATTCTTAATTTAATCAAACTAGTCTATAGCTTGAGACTTAGAATAATACTAAAGTATAATACTAAAACTGAAGTTAATTTAGATAAAAATGTAAGTACTCGACCTAAAATCACATGTATTCTGGCAAAAGTACAAACATATCTCATGTATCTTCCAACGAACACAATCTCATCATCTCAAACGTGCTGAACAATGTTTTCTAACTAATCAACACACCTTGATTCCGCGCGTGCAGCATCAAAACATCCCCCCAAACATTGCTCTGTCAGCTCCTCATCTCATTTGTCATCAACCTTGATTATTGACCCTCATCGTTGATTCGTATCTTTTTGCAGTGTCGAATTTTCGACAAAGAACCTTATGCACTACTCTTTCCAGAACAGACCCATGGATGCAGAAGACAGACTTCGAGTGATCTTCTCTCTCTGACCGTCTCGAATCGAATCGAATCTAATCTGCCGACAAGCATCTGAAAATTCATATAATAACATATCGTTTACTAGCGATAAATACCGAGGCATTAACGTAGTAGATACAGGTTGCTGTTCGAAGCAAGAAGCGAACTTGGCCTGGTCTTTGATCACGATCGACAAATTCTGAAGCAGTACAAGTGGCGCCCGTGTGGATTGGTGTAATTTAGCAAGATCACTCTCGATCCAATTTAATGAAGCTGCACCGTTTTTTTCTGCGGGATTTCTTCTTGCCTTTTCGCTTGACTTTTTTGATCCCCGATCAAGAAGCCTCCACGCCGTCCTGTTAGAACATTCGATTGGACATGTTCGAAGACAAAAAGGTGAGACATTGCAACTGTTCCCGAGTCCCGAACTGATCGCTGTCGTGTAGTTGCGATCGTTTACATCCAAGTATCTGCACAAGAAGTAGCATTGGCGTGTCGAGTGCTGGTGAAGATGTTTTCTTTTGCGACACGGTGTCGATTTTCACTTCTGGCGACTATTAATGTCGCGATCTTGAGAGTCTGAAGTATTGAAGGTCTTTATTATCTTCCAGAGTACGTACCATGGCTATGTGATAGTTTTTGTGTAAGTACTCAATGACCTAAGGGAGCTACAATACGAAATGTATTCTTGTTTACGTTGCATTAGCATTTCGGATCAGAAAGATGCCCAGTCAATGCAAACGGAACAGGATCCAATCGATTCAAGATTTGTTTGTCATAGTCGGAGCATAGAATTCTCTAGAACTGATGTTTGGAATTGGTTATGGTCGGAGTTATAACAACGGATACGACGTCGCTTGGATTCTCGACAAGCATACTTTTGATTTTTGATACATCTTTTATTTGAAGCTCTTGGCCTCTCGAATAAATCTTTACATTCATGCTGCATTTTCATGTTCATCGTCAGACAGACGGGAAAAATCACTTTCTATTGAACGGAATCGATTTTATGGGCCACTTAAGAAGCTGTTAGTCAAAGAATTTCAATTTGTTTGTCGTTAATATGTTACGACAACAAAACGGAGATAAGGCCCCGAATCGACATACTACATAAATCTTGAATCGTGTTCTGTTTACACATAGTATGGAAGAAATTTACATTGAAAACATAAAAGTCTACCAGCGTACGTACGAAGTTACGGACGATCATCGACGGAACTGACGCTAAGCCCATTGGACGATCATCTGGCTGTTGAGCATGGCTACTGACCCATCGGTCATTTTCACACTCTTGGACACTGAAAGTACATTAAACTTTATAAGGTCTCATAGTAAATATGTTTTCCATTCATTATGGGCGGTCTCATTTTAAATTATGCTACGGTATGTATGTTCAAATGATTCCGTTTTTGGAATTTACGGGCAGCGTGGGAAACGGTAGCGAGGCAGGGTCGAAAGTTGACTCATTCTCTGGGAAGTCCTCGGCACTCGAGAATAATGTGTTTTTTATTGGGGGAGAAAGCTGGATCGTTACACGTTAATAAAAATAAAAATGATCCTCTTGATAGCCAGGAGCCTCATCGTCATCTTGAAACAAAATTTTTTGTTATTTTTGTCGAAGGGTTATGATGATCGTAAGTCGTATGATAACCACAAGATACTTTATATTCCCCAATATCATTTTTGGGTGATTCAAACATATCATATTAAATATAAATGTCTACTTTCATAAGGTTCAATTTTAATGAGGGAAAAAGGAAACCGTTTATCTATAGGTTAAATCTTCAGATAGAAGATGCCTAGAAAAAAATGTAAAGTAAGACAATATTACAAAGGATTGATCTATACTTACAAGACAGAAAAGCTTTCGCGTACAAGAACTTCAAGTCCTTGTTTCCTTAAATGAATTCAAACCATAGACATTAGTGGATATTAAGTCGAAAATTAAAGTTTTGCCTTTTTCTTCTAGTGTGCCTAACTCCAGCCAACTAGGCCAACGGCGATGGGTGTGGGTGCATGGATAGATCAAAACTTTTTCGCTAAAATACGAAGGTGGTTGGAAAAGTCTTCGGCTCGCATTACCGGACAGGATCCCAGAAAGTTGTTTACACAGCCACAGTATAGATGGCAATCTTAAAGGTTAAAAGTATTTTTCGGATTTCATTCCTCGGCAGTTTTTGCCTGTTTAAGTAAACGCATCACGTACATTGTTAATCTTGGAGCAATTTTATCAGTAAGAGTTCATACGATTTTTTTATGTTAAAGGATTGAATCTAGAATTTTTCGAATTTATTAATAAAGATAGGATACAAGAGACTGCCCTTTGCACATTAACAGCTCCCTATCCGGAGCATTGACATCTGAGTACTTTGTGATGGTTCTAAAATTCTTCTTACTCTTTTTGAAGAGAGATTCTGCAGTCCCATGGTTAGATTCTGAGAGGAAGATCCTCATGTGCCTGCCCACTTCAGAAGACAGCCATATCTCTTAAAGAGAATCAGCTATCCACTTTCGAAAAATGTAATATGCAGATGCGCGCGGTACACTTAAGGCAGGTTCCTGCAGTGGATGCGTCGAACATTCCCTCAAAACAGCATCAGCAATTTCATTTTCTTTAGAGCAGCAGATACACATCTTTGAATTTAGCGACAGAGTCAATCGTTCAATTTTCAAAGTACAATCAGTTTTAGTTTATGACGCTTAATCCGTTAAAGACTCTACCGCGATAGGAGAATTTCCGTGAAGTATGATTTTTTATTTTTGAATCGAACCTTTTTTTAGCATCACTAGACATAAAATAACACTCTTAGCCGCTAGAAATCAAATAATACCCTTTAGTCACCATACCTTATTACCCAACATAACCACTAATCTATGAAAATAGTGCAGCTTATTCGATGATGAAGCAAGTAAGAAGGAGATGTACTGCACACCAAATGTAAAAACAATGTTAGTTCTCATCTGAAGGCACGACGTCAGTGGGAGACTTCAATATCTTCAATAGATGAGACTTGCAATATCTTCAGTAGGTGTGTTGTCTTCTCCTTCCACTGAAGAATTACTAGGTGCAGGGAGTGTGTGTCTGGGTGCAAGACTGACGAACGACATGATAGGCTATCTTTTCATATGCGTGAGAAAGTTTTGGTAGGGGTCCATCGCTCTGTCAAGTACACTCTGGAACCGCAATTGGCACATCATTTGTGGGTTTCATTCGCCAATTGTATCCTGTACTTCGTTAACAGTTCTCACGACTGGGAGATACGCTCAAATGTAAAGTCAGTCAGTCTCTCTCTTCAGGTCATTCAACGTTGCCTGGATGTTATTCAGACAGGTCGCGATGGTATAATGCCGCCAGTACACCTTCAGCAATAAGTTATTTTGAAAGTCGATGCCGTCGACGAGACGCTGACGGGATGTTTGCGTGCAGAGATACTTAAAAGAGCAAATAACGCCTTGATCCATGAGCTGAATCAACAAAGTGGTGTTGGGAGAAAGGTTCTGGGTTCGTACACTGTCGTAGGATAGGTTTTGGGCATGATCTGAAGCATGCCAATGAAGAGTAGGACATTAAACTTGAGTCGCTTCTCCGCGAGATAAAGCTTGACTTGTGATATGAAGCACTTATGAAGCCAGTCCAATGATAGCTGCTTCGTGATCCACCTCTGGCTGCTTTGCATCTAAGTAATGCACTGGCAACAGATTCTTGTTTTTATTCCTACGGGCCCTAGAGTTCTTAGTCTTTAAGATAAGACCAGGCTCCCTCAGCATTTCCATTCATAACGATAGTCACACGATCCTTTACACACCTTCAAGCTACAGACCTTGGCTTTATCTTTGAAAATGAATGTCCAGGAAGGGATTTTTCTCCAGAGCAGTTCTGTTTCGTCTATATAAAACACCTTTTCTGGATGTACTGACCATTCCCAAGGGTCTTCGGAAATGGAGTCTTTTGTTGCAGCCCTGTCAGCAGAGGCGACTTCTCGGAGGAGAAAGACACTATTCAGATAATATGTCTTCTCGAATCTCTCGAACCAACCCTTGCACGTTGTTATATCCATGAACATTTGGGAAGCAGTGGCGAGGGGTGAAATGTCGGTGGATGGAAGCCGAATAATTATCCACCATTTTATATATGGTATAATAATGATGTTAGTCATACTTACTAATTTCTATTTAATTCTCGTCACATTTACAGGCAGTACAAAAAAAATAATACTTCAAAAAAAGATAAGCACCTATATTTCAACAAATAAGAGTCTTTTTTATAGGGTCCCCTTCAATATACACTACCGTGCAAAAGTATAAGGACATCATCGAAAAAATCGATTTTTTGAGTTTGTGATTGTTTTTTATTGTGTTCAACAACATTTTTTGATTAAATTTGGTATATAAACTAGAAAACATACGTTTTCATTATGATTTACATACATTAGCATTAAATCAGCTGGTTATTATTAGTCAAAATGATGGAATTATGAAGGAACCTAAAATTCTTATTTTTCAGTAGCATCATTTTTGCGCTGTAATTTCAAATATAATAGCTAATATTTCATTTCAAACTATTCAAATATGAGTGCTAATGTCTTAAACAGTCATTTTCAATTATTTGAGTGCTTTTAAAAAAAAATAACGGTTCTTTGAGCCTTCTGCTGTGCTCTGTGTGCACTAGAACTGTCAAATTCATTCCCGTTATTGTTTACACGCGCAAAACCGACTGTGATCGCTGAAAATGTCTCGAAAAAAGGAAATTTCACTTGAAGAACGTTCACAAATACTTATTTTGAGGAAAGTGGGTAAAACAATTCGTGAAATTGCAAATATTATTGGTGTTTCAAAGTGTGGAGTTGAAACCACGTTGAAGCGGTTCGCCGAAACCAACTCAAATATGAATCGAAAAAGCTCTGGTCGACAAAAAAAACTACTCAAGCTGATGATCGACACATTTTATTGATAAGCAAGCAAAATCGGTTCAAAACAGCACCAGATATTCGTGCTGAAATCAACGAAACCCTGATGAACCCCATTTTCGGTGGATACTGTCAAACGTCGTTTGCGAGAGAAGGGCTATTTTGGTCGCGTTGCTGTGAAGAAACCTCTTCTACGACCCCAAAACAAGCTGAAAAGAATATTGTTCACTCGAAAATATGAAGATTGGCCAGTAGATCAGTGGAAATCTGTGTTATGGACCCATGAATCAAAGTTCGAGATTTTTGGATCCAGGCGGCGCCAGTATGTTCGTAGAAATAAAGATGAGCGGTCTAATCCCCAATGTATTGCGCCAACAGGTAAACATGGCGGAGGCTCCGTGATGGTCTGGGGGTGTTTAAGCTACGATGGTGTTGGAGAACTGGTCAAAATCGACGGAATAATTCGGAAGGAACACTATCACAATATTCTTCAACGAAGTGCCATTCCATCCGGCATTCGTTTGATCGGTAACGGATTTATCTTTCAACAAGATAATGATCCCAAGCACATCTCCCATCTGTGCATAACCTATCTACGGTCTAAGGAAGAAAAAGGTGTGCTCAATATTATGGATTGGCCGCCGCAATCCCCTGACAACAACCCGATCTAATTATTATGGGATGAGCTCGACCGGCAGGTGAAGAACATGCAGGTGACCAGCGAAAAACAGTTGTTCGACAGTCTTAAATTGACTTGGAACAATCTCGCAACTGAAACACTTCAAAAATTGGTGGAAAGGCTTCCAAGAATTTGCGCTGCAACCATCACAGCACGAGGTGGACACATTGATGAAAAAACCTGATATGACTTGTCTTGATATTTTTGGTATTTTTAAAAATTTTTATGCAAAATTTGCATTCAATGAACATATATCATAACAAAATAGTATATTTTCTAGTTTATATACAAGATTTAATCATAAAATGCTATTAAACATAATAAAATACAATCACAAACTCAAAAAATCGTTTTTTTAGATGATGTCCTTAAACTTTTGCACGGTAGTGTACATGAAACCGTTTGCTTTAATATAAATAAAGTTTATAAAAAATACGCATTAAAAACGTAATTCTGAGTCTGCAGAACGCTAAATGGAAAAATTTATAGCAGTTATTTTTCATCCATTAAATTTAAAATTATCTTTGAAATAAAGCGGTTGAAATGTGAACATTCGCGAAAAATGTCAACTCTTAACATAATGTTTTACAGACAATTCTTTATTTACTATACTTTCAAAATTTTTTGCGATATTTACAATTTACAATTACAATATTTTTAAGTGTATTATAAAGTTCAGGCATACATTTTAAAAATATAAAGTTTAAGATTTCCCACGACAAATAGTTATATGTACTTTTTTTATTTACTGTTTCTTGCTTCTTATGAAAGATTATCTAATTAGAAAGATAAAAAATCATTTTAGGCAGAATAGGTATCATAAAAGAGTTTAATGCAAGATAGGAATTCATTTCTAAAAACTAACATAAGACAAGTTTCAGTTTTTAGATACCCAGTTATATTGCATCTTCATACTCACATATCAAATATATAATCTTCACGTGCTGCTTTTTATGTGGGCAATACAACTATCGAAAGTAATATTCACATGAAAATATCACAACGGTAATATTGAATGAACCGATCGAAATTTTTTTCCATTCTCGAATCATTTGTAAGCCGATCCATCACGGCATATTTTTCGTCTGTTAAAGCGAGATGATGCTAGCATTTCAGCGAGGAACGAAAAGAGACAGACACAAGGCAATACACATTTAGTCAAAGCCTCTAATGGCTTCCGAATAAGAATTTGCAAGCCAAAAAACTTCGGCTAATGAAGGAGAATTTTCACGTTATCGTATCACACAGAAGATGGTATGATCTTTAGCAAATTGAAATTTTATGTACGAATATGTTAAGATGCATACATGTTTTGTAAAATCCCAAGTAGGTCGATATTTTCGAAAGGGAAGCCGGAAGGAATCAAGATGTATGGACGCTTCGCCACTGTTGGGAAGAGTTGTAGTTGAAGTTTGTCGACCATAATGCATTGATAGGAGCTCTCGAATGACCAACGAATCCAACCAAATGTTTTTCTTCCGACTGTCGCTGGTCCAAACAGCTAGGGCTTACTTCGTTTAAACTTTTGTCAACACGCTTTTTTTCCTTTTTGAAGGAGTCAGTAATCTCTGCACGGATGTTAATTTCACCTTTTCGGATGGAGCGAACTGTGGACTCATTTATATCGTAATAGCGGGCATCATCCACGATTTTCTTGCCGTCTTTGACCATAT
This sequence comes from Nemotelus nigrinus, assembly GCA_947369275.1. Lineage (NCBI taxonomy): Eukaryota > Metazoa > Arthropoda > Insecta > Diptera > Stratiomyidae > Nemotelus > Nemotelus nigrinus. The sequence goes on along the minus strand of OX376375.1, from coordinate 50,244,220 downwards.
TGAAGAGTACATCTTCTCCTGGATGGAAAACATCATCCCCGGCGCTTAGTTTTATCGTCAGAAGGCTTAGAAAAAGCAACACGTTTTGAAGCTATCGTCGAGCTTAGAAATCGAAAATTTTTACAAGATCAAAGATGCTTAAAATTGAATGTCGAGTGAAGGCAGACTGAGAAACGCATCAAGACCAGCCCCAGCAGTAGTACGCATAGCACTGCAGATACCTAGGCACACAATCAATTACAGTGTCATTAACTTCTTGTGAGCATACAATAGCTTCATTCTTACGTGATCAAAGGCTTAATAATTGTTACGTAGGTTCACACAGCTACAAGAGGCTTCAGGATGATGACGAAAGCTCCATTGCGCCGTCCAAAAGCACTAAGAACTTCAGTAAGCTGGACTTCCATGTGCTTTTTCCACCAGAGAAGGACACGAAAGACTTACTCTAATTTGGAACTATATGTTTAACTCAATAAAAGGTATGTTCGCGTACTTTCAGTTACTGAATTTTCCTGAATCATGTGGTGGGGGAAATTCATGAAAAGTACGAAAACGCTCTCATTGGATTGCCTGAAAATTGACAAACAAAAGTGTCAGTTGTCGATTTTTGGGAGAACAATAATGATTATAAAGTCATCTTTAGCGGTGATAAATTATCACCACAAAAATATTCGTCTTTCATAATAACAATACGCAAAAACCGTTTGACAGTTTTCAGCATTTTTCAGTAGCTCAGGTCCTACTGAATTTTACTGAAAGAGGGGAAATTTTTAGTATTCAGTAAAACGGAGTACAAAAACGGCTTCATTGCAATTAATTGCAATTAATCATGGTACGCGAACAAACCTAATAATCATAGAAACGAAAATTCACCTTGTTTAAGACCATATTTAATGACGATAAACGACTGTACTAATGGAGATAAGTTCGAAAAAAAACCCTGTGTGTAAGAAGTGCCAGTTTTCATTCTAGCACGATTTCACTATGGTATTGTCAAAATGACATAATCCAAGCCCTCAAAGACAATAAATTATGTGATAATTAAGAGCAAATTATTTCTACGTTATCTCACTTATCGCTACCATAATCTCTAAGGCACAATGACTTTTTCTGCTGACTAATGACACTTGCGTTCAATGTCGTCTGTCAATAAATGACAGTGCAACAAAAATTGCATTAATCATATGAGAAGGTCGAGAAGGAAATAAAACAAAAATTGGAGTTAGAATTTGTGATTTGTGATATTCTATTCTTGTGTTTCTTTCAGTGGTCACGAGCCTTAAACGCACAAAATTGGTGTCAGAAGTGGGATATCTTTACGAAAGTGATAATTGTGTGAATAGTAATTGAAATATCGCCACTAGTTGACTATAAAAAAAAGTGCAAAATGACGAGAAGATTACCGAACTCAGTTTGATTAGATTAAAAGAGGAGTTCGAAAAACGCAAAATATCCCCTCAAGTTAGCAAGGCGAAATTAATTACCCATTATCCGCTTAGTCGACGCGCTTTTTTCCAAAGGACAGCATCCTGAGATGTTCGAATTCGCAGATGTGGAGAGCTGTGCAGAAAGTGCAGAAGAAGAAAAGGAAGAATCCGAGAACGCGCTGATAAAAATGATGACGACGATGCAGAAAAACATGGAAACGATGATGAAACAACAATTAACGGATATTAAAGCATCGTTAGCACCAGACCTGAAGATGCAAAGGGCAGATTTGAAGACCAAGCTGGAACAACAATCCATGAAGCTGAACCAACAATCGACTGGAAGCTGGATCAGCAATCAGTGGAATGAAAAGCTGGATAACCAAGTCAAATGTTTTGAGGAGAAATTAAACGACAAGCACGAAGAAGTCAAAACCGCTAGGGAAAAAGTATGATACATTTCAGCAGCCTCAATAAACCAAAGCAATTTACAGTCTTATCGTTTTGAATTCCCGTGAAGTAAGATTTAATTTTTCTTCTTTATTGGCGTTAATAATTGCATACAAAACAGTGTGAAGATGAACAGCAGAACGCGACAATTGATCGTATTTAAAACCTAACTAAATCATGAATGACGATCGATCTCAAGTACGAACAAATGTCAACACTAATTGTCTCTCGAACATAACTTCGGTGTGATATTATCTAAGGAACGTCATATAAGCTGCAACATTGTGAAAAATTATTACTAAATTCTTTATTCGACGCCGCAAATTTCACTTTGATCATCTCGAAGGCACATTAATTGAAAAAAAAAAAAAACACTTTTTCCGATCAGTTATGATACTAACGTTTCATGTGTTCTGTCACTACGTAAAATATGACATAAATGCTCTGATGTGCTACGCATACGCGTAAAGAAACATTTAATCACTTTTTTGCCACTTGAATGCTCCCAATACTTGAATAATCCTTCCAATGGACTTCATTTAAAAATTTAATGCTGATTTTTAAATTTTCTTCAATATTTTGTGTTTACAGCGAATTCATTTAAATTTCTATTCACAAAAATGTTGAATTATCCCACTACAACTCATTTGAAATTTGTAAATCTCTAACTTCATAGCAAATTTTCACGAATCAACAATCCACTTTTCGCTTGAAATAAAACAGATATCTACTCACAGCTAAATATAATAAATTCACAACGTTTGATTTTCATCATTTCCATCTATAACCGATTCACGTATTTCCTTCAAATCTCCACACAAATACCCAATTCAACAACCAATTACCCGGAAAAGCTGATTGTTCCCTGTATTTATCTAAGACACAATCCAATCGACCATCAGCTGTTCGTAAATTCCCGCAAACTGTCAATTTGACAAGCAAATGTTTGAATGTGGGGAAATCGTGGAAAGCACCCCAAGGAATATTGAAAAACTTGGAAAACATTTAGTTGAGTTTTAAAATTCGTCGCGTGTGGAGGTCTGCATTGCTGTTTCCGTCGTGATTCCTAAAGAAGCAAGATCCTATTTGAATCTGATCACGTAGCTGGGTGTTTTCTCACAAAAAATCAGCCAAATTGATTGAATTTCCCTGTTATCACTCATCTATTACAATTCTCCTGACTTATATCTTCCGGGTTGCCTATGAATCGATTTTTGTATGTGGCCTCAGTGATTGTGTAGAATAGTGAAGTGAAAATATAGTTATCAATCGTTCTTGTTTGTGTGATACCATTTCAAGTCAGTTTTTGTATTATCACTGAATACATAAAGGAAGCTAAAATGGACAATGAGAGTGCAAACTACGATCTCAAGAAAGAGGTCACAGCTGTACCTAAATATGGTGTAAAAATAAAATTTAATCATACGTTCCCGGAGAAGAGAAGCCAAAATTTGAGACCCAGTCTGAGACAATCAATTCCATTCATTCCTCTGGTCTGTAGGTATGTATGTACAGCTGCTGTTGTAATTATCATTAAAATTAACTCCCTCACAATTGCGTCCCCGTTTCACCTCATCGAATTCCGTCATCAGACGTGAAAAAATGTATGTTGTCCTAGGTCTTATCACCGAACAATTGAAATTGGGTCTGTAGAGAAAGGGGGGATTATCCATTTGAATGAATTTGAACTTTCACTAGACTAATATTTAGAAGAAGCAACAACCCAAACTACTTTCGTATAACGGGAGCAAGCACGACATTCAATGACTTTTGCTACATCTATCTATAGGAAAAGACTTCGAACAACAAACAATAGAACAACTCCAAGTAAGAGTACGTTTGCGCTACACCAAACAGTTTCGGGGTGGCCTAGTCATGTTGTTACGCCATCGACCGGCCACCCCCAACTCCTCAAGTCACTATGCATAGTTACTGCCGGCCCGGCAGTTTTCATGCTGGTAGAGAAGTGCGACGTGCTGGCGCCAAATTTTATTGCTTCGGCACGAAATTACTGAAAGGGGCATACATCAACGGGTTTTCGAATGCAGAAAGATTTGCAGAAATAAGAGATCTAAAATTGTCGTTGTTGATTTGTTGCCCCACAATGTGTGAAAAGTGTTCCACGTTCTTTAAAAGCACATTACTGAAGGAATACGACATGCTGTTACTTAGAGAAAATTTTCATTGAGTCTTTGCAGATTATTGTTCAACCTACGTACAAATTGAGCAGAAAAATTCCGTAACCGCATTTTATATTGTAGTATGAGTCGTAATTCATGCTAATTGTCTTCCAGACGAAGTTTGATGAAAAAAAAAATTCATAGAGGCAATGAAAATAATTGAGCCGGTTTGCTGCGAGAAAAAACTAAAAGTGTAGTTTTTTTTTAAATTTAATTTCGCTAGAGTAGAAAAGTACGAACTGAAATCCAGCGAGTGTACCGTTTTGAGTATATTTTGACGTTTGCCGAAGTGTTTTGTGATATTTGTGCAGTTACTGGGTTCCAAATAAATAATAGATCATGAATTAAAACGTATCAGTTAACTTAGTCAATTCAATAATGCACTCAAACTTGCAAGCGCAATTCAAAAATTATTTCAACATGTATGTCACAATTAGAAATAGACTGTCATTCCAGTACAATATTTATGCTCTTTAGAACCTTGGTAGCTTCTTTCGAAACAGTTATGGCCAATCCTGGATGACTTTTCCGAAACTTAAGTTCGCTATAGTCTGCTACCAACACTGATATGTGCAAGTTCCTAGACCCCGACCGGTATCATTCTCCCCTTTCTGCCAATGTGTCAATTAACTTTTTTAATCGTATTGAATTTTCCACTGCGCGTCGGATTAACTTTAAAAGAAACTAGCTTTGCCCGCTTGAGAGTTGCAATGCATTCTATTAATTAATTCGTTTAGTTGCTTCTGGAATCTTGATATTGACTGCGGAGTTTGGAAATTTCACTTTATTTTTCTTGAATTGACCTACTCTTGTTTCTCCGTTACTTAAAATACTCCTGTTTTCCGTTCTCACAAGCGTGGTAATGCTCTTGGGCTTATCGAGAGGGTGAAGGAGGCTCTTGAAAATAAAAAAAAATACTGCGCGATTGAAATTTTCGAACCCTCGATCCGGCGAAAATTATGCTATCTTTTTTCGTTTACGTTCATCTTCACAAAAGGAAATAAGATAAGCTTCGCGTAACTATTTCCCGTTTGCTGAATCTTCTCTAAAGCCAAAAGACCAAACATTGTTTGGGCTTTTGTTCGCTCCTCAAAATCCTCTTTTTCTCTTCCTCACCCCCTAGGATCCCTATGAGGTTAGACTGATGTAATATCGGCCTTCTTTACATCTGCCGTCATTGAAAGTGTTATTAGAGTTGGATTCCTGAATAGTAAAATGGTAACATCCCCGTAAGGAACTCCATGTCCAATCATTTTCGAAAGAAATATCCACATTTCACCACATATGCCGATAATGAGCCGGTAAATAGATGGCTTTAGCAACCTTTATTCCCCAACGATTTTGTGATTTTTTCCAAATATCCGTCAAATCCTCCCTTATCCAAGCCAATTATACCTCGTAATTTTTAAGCTATTTGTAAATATTAGGTGTAGTAAAAATAAATCCATTATTTTTGCATGCAATTGAGGGCTTTATAATACACCTCTTGTAGGAGCCTTCCTCCCTATTGGCAAAACACTGGGACAGTCGGTTTTCACAAGCCTCTCTTGTGGCGAATTTTTCACCAGCAAAATCGTTCGCCATGGACAGAAACAGGTAGTAATCACTTGGTATCAGGTCCGGGCTATAAGGTGGATGCGTAAGAACCTCCCAACCAAGCTCCCAGTGCTTCTGGCGAGTTGCTATCGATGTGTCTGGCCTGGCGTTGATCTGATGGAACACAATTCCTCTGCTATTGGCCAAAGCTAGCCGCTTTTAGGCGATTGCTTCCATCAGACGGCCTAATTTTTGAAAGCACAGGTGCGAATTTAAGACTTACGCCATAGGAGAGCAGTTGATAATAGATAATTTCCTGCCAATCCAACCAAACGCACAACAAAACCTTCCTGGCCGTCAATCTTGGCTTGGTCACCATTTGTGCTGGCTCACCACGCTTCGACCACGACCGTTGTCATAAGTGATCCACTTTTCATCACCAATACCCGTTCGCTTCAGAAATGGGTCGATTTGGTTGAGATTCAGCAGCGATTCGCAAATGAAAATTCGGTCCATGAGGTTTTTTTGGCGTTCACCATGTGGCACCCACACATCAAGGTTTTTTTTTAAATCCTCCCTTATTCAAATAGTTCCAAACGGTTTTTTTGCGTAATGTTTAGCTCTTGGGCAATCAAAACAGTAATTACATGACGGTCGAACTCGACAATTTCTATGATTTTATTAACATTTTCGACAATTGGCCTTCTAGAGCGTGCTGCATCTTTGAAAGCGAAATTATCGGAACGGAATCAACGAAACTAAAATTGTGCATAATTGGCTGTTGTAATATCAGGACCCTAAACACTTTTCACATTTTCAGCGGCCTGGCTTTTGTTTTCGTGTTTATCGAAGACAAACTGTCTCGTTTTGCCGGGACCACTGATAACTATCAACCTGCTCAGAGCCTTGCCATATACCTTACGGATGTGGTCCCAGTAGGACAGCTTAGCGTTCAGTGTCATTCCCGGATACCTTACCGACTTACTGGTCTGGACCTCTGCAGAGCCCACTGTCGTTGGGATGACCGTCGGTGTCTTCCGTTTATTCCTTCCAGATCTGAAACCGCCTTGATACTCACCAATGATTTCTTCCGCGAACGGTTTAATCCTATACTCCAGGATTTTTGACAGGATTTTGTAGGCCGTACAGACTAAGGAGATGCCTCTGTATTTCTCACACCGCAGTTTATCTCCCTTTTTATGTATGGGACAGATGATGCTTCTGCGCCAATCGTCTGGGATCACCTCAGTCTCCCATATTCGCTGCAGTAGTTGATGTAGCGCACTCAATAAACCCGCCCCACCAGACTTGAGTAGTTCAGCTGGTATCCCGTCAGCGCCCGGCGCTTTGTTCCTTTTCAGTGAACGCAAGGCGAGATCAACTTCTTCTACTGTCGGGGATTGTGTGGATGGGGGTTGACCAACGGTATCTTAATGGGGCTCAGCTTCTGCTGCTAGGATGTCTGATGGCGGATTCAAAAGCTCTTGGAAGTAGGACGCCCATCGTTTGCTAATACTTTCGGTGTCGCCGATAATACTTCCATCTTTGTCCTTACAGAGGCTAGTCCTGGGTTGGTAGCCATTTTTGATCATGTTTACTAGTCTGTACGCTTGTCTGGTATTCTTACTAACTAGGTTTACATTAATGTTCAGCAACCTTTAAACCTTTGATTGAAAGCTGAAATTCGATATTCATGTCCTGACCATCACTAAAAGCGTTTCTCGGATTGTTGGTTTTGCGATTGGCTTCTGCCACAATTGCTTTAGTATTTCTACATGTGTCCACCTGCTTATTAGCCTAGTCCGTTCTATACTTGAATATAGTTGTCAAGTAAGGTGTCCGCGCATCAAATACCTTTCAGATGCTTTTGAATCTGTTCACCGGAGGTTTACTCTTAACTTACTTTTTTAAGATATACTATGTCGTGTCTACCTTACAATGATTGTCCCTCTCCTCGAGCAGCGCCTATTTTACTTGGATTGGTGTTTCCTCTTTAAAATCTGTCGTGGTTACTTATCTTCCTCTGTAGCATCTTGGGTCATTGAGCGATAACACGTAAAGCTATTTAGGTCCATACCAGAATTCAACTTGGTCCTCTGTAACATCTCCTCATGAGAATCGTAGTGCCTCTTCCCGTCCCAGTCATTCTATCGTTCCTGTGTAGGACCTGGAGGTGGTCGATAGGTTTGAGGGATTAGCATCATATAAATTTTGAAATCAATTAAACATTTCATCAGCTTGTCGGTTTTGAGCAGTAAGGAGTTTGCTTTCCGCGTGAAAATCAAAACATGGTTTTGGTGAATTAAAGCCAGTGATCATGTCTCTCATGATTGCATGTAGTTTTTTTTCATGATAGCGAAGAACTAGCCCATATGTTCGAAAGTAGTTGAGGATTGGTGAGTTTGGTTGGTTCGTTTTGGTTGAGTGACAGGGGTTTGAAGAAGTTAGATTTCCACTTGCCACTTGTGCAATTGACGATTTCCTTAAGTTCGGACAACCCGCATAGCCCGCAAGATGTATTCCTTTGCAGTTAACGCATTTTAGCATTTTCACCCTCGAGTTTTTACAGCCTGAGAAGTCGTGAAGACTATCATATTTGACGCAACGAGCCTTAAGATGACAATTGTGGCACTGAGATTGTCCCTTTCGCAAAATTCGCGGCTAACTTTAGATGACAGATGAACTGAACGTTTTATATTTCCTTTTCATTTCTTATGAAGATAACTTCCGAAAGCTTGTAGGAACCTGATTTAATTTTGCGACCCTTGACACCATAACCATCTAGGTCTTCTTCTGTTTCCTTTGGCTTTAAACCGTAGAGCCCTTGTATTTAAACGTTTGGTTGCACAGTAAACAGGTCCTTTCTCCCCACTTAAGTAAAGTGATAAAAGCAATATGTTTTTAGACAAGACCCCACTTTATTTTTAAAAAAAATGAGGCTAACCAAAACAGAGGCACAGACAGTTACTTATCGTTCATATTTAACAGATGGTAAACGTTGTTTGCATTTGCTTTCGCATAGATGGTGAAAAAATCAGTAAACAAAAAAAAAATTAATGACAGTCCTAAATTACCGAATATTATGATGCGAAAAATTAAATTTTTAGAAAACAGACAAAAATTCGTACATTTCTGCCATCTGTCACAATCCAACAAAAAGGTGCTTTAAAAATTTAATGTTGTATTCTTCCAACACAATATTGTTACCTTATGAATGGGTCATATATTCATAAAATATTGTTTTCGGTTGGTTGCTTGTGTATTTTTAAAGCAATAAAAAATAGTTATGCCTTTTTCGCAACACGTGCAGTCTTCGTTAAAAAATAACTTTTGAGTTCCATCTGCATGACAGTCTCAATTATTAAATACAGCTTAGAAAGCTATCGACATGGGACAAAAAAGAAGAATGAACGCATAATGCTTGTTGTTTTTTGTCATTTGATTGTCTTCTTGTCTATTTGTTTCTTGTCAATTTGTTGCTTGTCATGAACATTACTTAAAAGTACGTTATCAAAGCCAAGCATGTAAATAGCGATAACTGAAAGCGTTACACATTTCATTTTGTAATGGCTACTGATTAGCGCTTACTGTGCAGCTCTAGTTTCAATGAAACTAGCTTATATTTATGATTGACTCATGCAAATACAGATTTTTATTGCAGTTCTTATCGTTAACGTTCACAATTTTATCGAAAGTCTATGGGTGATTATTGGATAGCTTATCTGACACAGCCACAAATAGTATATGAAATCAACCATGCTATTGATAATTAACCTCAAATAAAGATTATATTTACCATACAATTTGTTTATACATAAGCCAGGTGTATTTGAATTGGTTGAAATGGTTATGCTAGCAATATCTGATATATGCAATTTTTTGATTATGTAATAGTAATCGGTAGGTTTTTGAAATGTACTTGATAAAATTGAAACATTCATATATTTTTTTCTAAATTTAGGCGGGTCAAAAATACGCTACAGGTTTGAAATGAACGCTAATATTATTGATAAGAAGCGAGCAAAGAAATTGATTTAATCTAAAAGAATAAATACATGTATGCCAATGTAAACGATAAGAACAAAGAAAACAGTTAGGAGCACACAGAACGTTTACTCTTTCTTCTTGTCAGATTTACGATGATCTATGAGCCATTGCTAATTTTTTTGCATGAACAAAAAATTACTTAAAATATAAACATAAGAATGAAGATGAAATGATCCTAAGCTTTGATACAAGTCAAATTTCATGCTGCAGGTGTGCCTATAATATGATTGATGATAATTCAAAAGAATTTTTTAAGTAGAAAATATTTATAGAATTGAATACTTCAAATGAGTTTCTACGACTATTAGAAGTATTTATTAGAAAAGTAAAAAGTCTAAAATTTCTTTCATATTTTGTAACTGACACATAATGTCTCCCATTCACAGAAAAATATTAAGGTTGCCTGCCATAATAGCGTAATAGCTATTTTAAGACTACTATTTAACTCTACGGCGCAAATGCCATATACGGATGGCTCAAAGATGGATTATGTTTTGGGAGCAGATATCGTAAAACTTAAGTCCAAAATGCACTTCCCACTCGCTAAAGAGGCTACCATGTAAAACCCAAAATTGTTTGCCATACCTAAGAACACGCATGTAACAATAAAAAGACAAATTAAAAGGGTCAGAATCAAAATCCTATCGGATAGACTAGCAGTCCTCCTCACGGCTATCAATTGCGATCACATAATTTCAGCTATGCTCGTAGAGGCGAGAGAGGCCCCATATGAAATAGGAGCACAAAATAGTTCCGAGCTGCTACGGATCCCCAGCCATGAGGGACACCAAGGAAACGAGGAAGCTGATACTATTGGCAAATAAGTGGCAAAAATGTTCATAATTGTTCCTACTCCGAAGCCCGGGAAATTTAAACGTGAACCAAGAAAACGATCGAAAACTACTGACTTGTTCTGAAGGGTTTGAAACACTCAAAACAACAGCTCCGTTTCGATGCCAAACAGATTGAAAGAAGCATTGGCTCTCGAGTAAAGTTGTATAAGAACTCTATGAAGAATTCCAACAAGCCATCTTCCTTGAAAATGTTCCTCAACAGGATAGGTAAGGAGCGGGCGACCACTGCAAATATTGTGGAGAAGTGACAGAGACAAAAACTGATCAGCGCTAGCAAAACGAAGACTAAGGCTGCATCTCTTCTCCGTTCTTGAGACATATCTAAGTTTATAAGAAGCCTGGATATCCTATCGCACATAGCACTGAGGCACAACAGCTCCGTAGGTCGCAGTGCTAGGAGTGTTCTGGAAGCTCTCCATACAATTCATTCAAGACTACTTATATTTTAAAAGCTTGGCCTAAAAGAACGGCAGCTGTATCCACTTTCTTCCATGCGACTGCAAAATTCCTCCTGAACAAGAGTAGGAAAGTTTGCAGAGCCATGACAGGCATACTGACTACACTCAGTTGCTTAGGAGAGCACATGTGCCGAATAGATGTTGCACAGGATGATCTCTGTCCATTCAATCTAGAAGAGGCTTACTTTGCGGAGTATTTCCTCTGTGAATGTCGGTAAGAGTACAATGGGTCTTTTGGTCTGAGTGCTTATAGATGCCAGGCACTTCTCTTTCAACCCACACACACACACACAAATATACGGATGGCTCAAAGATGGCTAGTGTCTTTAATTTACCACATTTCTCCTACCTAATAAGCGCTTACCTCATCTTACATAAAGAGGGCATATGCGTTTTACTGGTCTTCGTAACATGATACTTTACATCCTCAAATTCACCTCAGAATTTTCCTGAGAGACCATTTCCGCAAAAAAGTCAGTTCTTGTCAGTTGTTCCTGGGAATTTGGTAGCATGCGATCATTACTATCTCTTCTATATTTACAGGAGAGACCTCATCTAGCCATACTACTCTCAAATTATTGTCGAAAGATACTTGTTCTTTGTGTATATCTCTAATACTTTCGTAGGTACACATAAAGGTGTTGGCAGTTTCCCATATTAAATGGTCCATGAAAAGTTTGAGATAGTAGAAAGTCATTTGAAATAAATAGTGGCGAGTCCTTCGGATTCGAAACTACGTACAGGGTGTGTTCCAAAAGTAATGCGACTACTTTTTTACAGACGCAACAATACACCACAACGCCCTCTGATGTAATGGGCTAGGTAGAGAGGGATGTTGTTTCATAACGCACCCATTTTCAACTACCTCCGACCTGCCCGAGAGTCAGGACATGCTTTTGCGTGAACCCTGTTTGAGCTTAATGTAACATGATGCTATGGACCGTTCTATGGTACAACAACTGGGAAGTCCTCCTCTGAAATATTTCCATTAACTAAACAGTGCTCTGGCACTAATAACTTGCCCTAATCATAAGTTCTTCGATGACACAAGTCGTTCAAGGAAGGCAATGCGAACCCCGCAGTGAACGATCATCAACCTCCTAAATCGACGAAAACGAGACAAGTATTCATGGTTGTTTGACCAACGGTTGAGCCTTCAATGGATAGCAAGAAAATCTACAAAAGACGAAAAATAACTGTTTATCACATTGCGACCGAACACTTGAACATGAGAAAGGTGTGCGCCAGATTGGCCCCAAAAGCGTTGGCCAACGAACAAAAAGCCATGCCAGCGCTCAAATCCCCAGAAAAGGATTCTTATTTCTAAAATATTTTAATTTCCCAGACTTGTTTTGGTTTCCGAAAAGATGTTGAAAGATCTTCTCCGACGAGAGCTTCAGATGAATTGCTCGATTCCGAAATTAGCTGAAGGGCGTTTTGAAGTTCGAAAGTTGCATTCTTGATACCGATTGGACTGCCTTGCGAAGGTCAAGAACCAATTATTTGTTCGTTAATTTGTTGACCACACGCACCTTTCTATTATAATCGCTTCCAGACGATGCAGTAGCACTTTTCATATCTTTATTCACAACTTACAAATAGGATCATTAAAAATTGATATGCAACACTTCAAGCCTACAGTCTAAAGCACATTTCAAGGAGGAAAAAAAAACTGCAATATTTCTTTACTTGACTTTGAAAATCTACATCGAGCGTACGGAGATGCAACTAGCATTCACCTATAGTCCATTGGTTTGACCACCGCTGCAGGACTTGTGCGTGTAGGTTAGCCTGAGTGCTTAGATGTGCCAAACTCTAATTGACCCGTGGAACAGCACTTGAGATCGCTGATATTCAGATGTTGCAGCGACCGCACCAAAAATAAAGAGCAAAATCAAGAAGTGACTACATGTATTCAAAAGTCTGCGGCCTACTTGAACATGAGAAAGGTGTGCGCCAGATTAGCCCCAACTTTAGCCCCAATGAAAGAATCAGTTTGTTGCATGTGTTTTGCAAAATAATCTCTTTGAGTCAAGTGCACTTTTTTCCGATACGACCTCACTAGTGTCAAATCTCTTTCCATGGGGTCATTTTTTCAAATTAGGGAAAACAGAATTGTGATTGGGAGCTAGATCTAGAAAATGCGGCAGGTTGAGCAGGAAATTCGTTATCCAAAGAATGAGATTTTTCTATCGTTGTCATGATGAGGCTAGATTTTACGAAACAACAACAACTATGATGAAGAAATCCGTGCAAGGCTGTTGACAGCCAGCAATTCCTTTTTCAGTCTAACATAACTATTCCACTCAAGTTTCTCCAAGAAATTTAAGCTCCTGTTTTAAACGACCATGGCCCAACCAGACTTCATATATTCGTCAGAAATCTGGGTGGTCCTTACGAACACTCTTGCAAGAAAAATTGAACTCTTATCAGTGTTCGAAAGGAATATATTCCAACGTATATTTGGTTTCCGACAGAAGGATGGACGATTCCGGCGCCTAAACAAGAAACCATGAAGTCATTGATAAACCCAGGCTCCATAGGCTACGAATTTCTACGAGAGCACAATTACTTGAAAGAGGCGTCAACATCTTTGGCGGAATGATGGCATATGTAAATACCCGAAAAATGCACGAATGATATCGAACTAGATTACGATGGCTCTAATTCGAGACTAATTATATTTTGCAGCAGATTTTGAAAGGATATCTTCCTTCAAAAAGTCTCGTAATGCTTTCAATTTTCGCATAATAGTTTGAACAACCTTAAAAAAGCTGGAAGAAATGATAAATTCTACTGATATAAACTTCCATTTTCGACGATCCGCTATTTCGAAATATGATAGCGTAGATTCATAGTAAAAATAGAATAATGTATTAGTAACGCCTAATCATGTTCCATACAACCGTCATTTCGTTTGACGCATACGCTCATTGTATATCCGCAAACAAATCATTAGACTCTTAAAAAGCTAAAACAATCACTTATCTCGTGCAAACAAACCCGCTCGTGCCATTATATTACTCTAATTAATTTCCAAAGTAAATCCCATCTAATATTTCATACCGACTTTGACAATTGTTATCATACATTACCCAACCTTAACGGGCATGTAATATGGTCATTGTAATTTTCATTTATTCATCTGATAACTTTTTGCATTTTTTATAGATATATGCAGTATTACTGGAAAGCAGCACGTGAAGGACGACGCGTTGTAATGGACTACTACTACGCTGAGCATGGCAAACAAATCTACGGTGTACCAATTGGTGGTATTGGATCGGGAACAATTGGACGTGGATTTGCTGGTGAATTTTGTCGTTTTCAAATGAAACCCGGCTGCTATGAGTACAATACAGTTCATGCGAATCAGTTTATTGTGACAATAAAGGATGAGAAAGATAATACGATATTTCAGAGTTTGTTATCAAGTTATAGGTATGTATTTTGATTTAACCTTAAATTGCATTGAATTCAATATTTGCGTTTGATGGTTCTTGTTTTATTTTAATATTTTATATGAGATACGGTATAGTTTTTTTACTTCTAGTTCCATTGTTGCAAATCGAATCTTTATGGGCTTTACTAAGATTTTCTAAAGCATGTTCCCTTATATATTTTTTAACAAGTTAGAATATTTTCAAAGTACTTCATCCAAAAATGGGAAAATAGACCTTCTTATTCGAGTGTTTTTTTTAAATATGTACATGAAAATTTCATTTCCACTAACAATGGATTTTTAAATTCGGCCTGCTTCACATTCGACGACATTAAAGGTGCTATTAGAGTTGAATTCCTGAATAGTAAAATTGTGATAAACATCCCTGTAAGGAACACCAGGTCCAAACGCTTGCTAAAAGAATATCCACATTTCACATCATATGCAGCTAATGAGCCGATAAATAGATGCTGCAGGATATTCAACAGCATAAGCAATTTCTATTCAAGCCATCCGTATCCCCTAGCCTTAAGATATACATAAGCTATAAATTAATGTTTCAATTAATGTTATTTATTTATTTATTTCTTACTTATTTCATTTGTTTTCACATTGTTTGGCGAATAAATAAATATTAAATATATCCCTCTCTGAAGGTGAAATAAATTTCATTCATGCAAATTTAGGCTAGTCGTATATAGTCTGGAACTTTCTTCCTCCACTTCGGAGACCTATCTTTCTCTAACAGTGAACCTTCAAGGAATTCCGAAGGGAGCAAAACTTTGACATTAAATGATAGGACCACCCA
This sequence comes from Nemotelus nigrinus, assembly GCA_947369275.1. Lineage (NCBI taxonomy): Eukaryota > Metazoa > Arthropoda > Insecta > Diptera > Stratiomyidae > Nemotelus > Nemotelus nigrinus. Next base: position 50,229,018 of record OX376375.1, on the reverse strand, counting down.
ATCCTTTATTTTTGCCACTTTTTGATACCTCTTTCCGATTTCTAATAAACCTATTGCTTTAAAATCCATTTGACAATTTTTTGTGCTGGTACATTTGAATAAATCTTTCAAAACGTTTTTGACACATTAATCGTTCACAAGAAAGAAGACGTCGACGAGAAGAAAAAAAAACTCCGACAGAATTATTTCAAGGTATGTCTGGACCTTCATTTGCCACCATAAAACATTTAAGAATTGAAGCATGGTAGGGAGTCACTGGAAGAGAGTCTACTGCAAGTAGAAACAGTGCCTTTATCGAAGAAAATATTGGAAAAATAAAAAAACTTGTTCAAGACGATTAAAGAATCAAGTTGTGCTGATAGCCCACGCCATAAGGAATAGCAAGGAATGAAAGCAGCGTTCTTCCCAAGAGTTTTTGGACATATGTGGTGAAAATCCTGACGATGTTTTTTCTCATATTGTCCCTGTTGATTAAAAATGGATCCTGAAGTACGATCCAGAGTCAAAAAAGAAGTCAATGCAGGGGATAGAATAAAGAGAAAAGCCGCTACGGAAGTCCAAAGAGAAAAAAAAAGATCGGCCACGCTACAGTTCAAACCTAGCCCCCCAGCGATTATTTCCTGTTTTTCAATTAAAAAAAAACCCCGCAGAAGAAAACTTTCAAATGACGAACAAATTAAGGTGATGGCGAATCCCACACCTTTTTTATGCGGACGACCTCAAGATATACAATTTTTGTCTTTCAATCGGAATCTGATTCGAAATTCCTTCAGTTAAAGGTCTTATCGCTTGAGCAATGGTGTGCCCGAAATAAGCTTCTTCTTAACATTAACAAATGCCATTCCGAAAGCTTTCCCCGTAAGACCTCTACTGTAAATTTTGACTACCGCCTGAGTAAACAGCTGATGAAGTATGTAGATAATGTTAAGAATATCGGTGTCGTTATGAATAAGAAGCTACGCTTTAATCTTCAATACGACAAAGCACTTGCAAGAGCCAGCAAGCAGCTGGGATTCATTAAGAGGCGCGCAAAAGAATTTAAGAACATATGGGTCACAAAAACTCTGTACGTATCTTTAGTTCATCCATTACTCGAATATGGGTGCGCCGTATGGAATCCTACATTCAATATTCATAGCGATAGACTGGAATCTATTCAAAACCAGTTTATTCTTTTTGCTCTGAGAGACCTACACCGTCCACGTGATTTTGAAAGCTTTCTATATTAAAGTTACAGACTAAGTCTTTTGAATCGGGCCACACTTTCTTGAAGAAGAACGTTATTATGCTCATTTTTCGTTTTTGATGTCGTTAGGGGCTTGATTAACGTTGAATATATTTGCAATTACATAACGTGCAATGATTCTGTAAGACGGACTAGGCATATACGTCTCCTCAATGAGCACCAGCATCACACTGTTTATGATGACAGAGAACCGATAAATAGATGCTGTAAAATATTTAACAAATTGCCCCGTCTGTCTTTAAATCTAGGTTCAAAAGTGCTCTAATTATAGCGTTATACTCCTAAACAAACCCATCTTTTCCTTGAATTCTCCGCTCGAAAGTGTTATTTTAGTTTACCTTAAGGAAGATGTAAATTGTTATTTTTTTATGTATACATCTTGTTTGGTTTGAAAATAAATATTTTACCACTGGGTTAAAAGCCCTTTATGACAAATGTAGGAAGTACATTGACGTAAAAACACATAAAAATATTTTTTTTACATATCTGCCATTAATATTCTTTACTCCCAAACTGTGTTCTGCTGCTTTCTACCTTTTCTCGCCTTTAAATTGCAATTTCTCATCTTTGGTGAGTGACAGCGGGTCCCGGTTGAGCAGACTTATTTCTACTGCTTTGTATTATTTTTTTTATTTATTTTAGATTCTACCGCCTTCTTCTGTGAACAATGTTCCACATATGCCGCATATAATTTCCCGCTTTATATTAACGTTACAAGGGCCTAAATTGAAGAGTACTTGATTGAAGTTAAACTTAACTTTGATGAATTAACGAGGAAACCCAATAGCAGCAAAAAAAACTCTGCTTTATGTATTCAGTAATTACTAGAAATATCAGCCTCAAAGTTTTCGCAACAAAAATATTTAGTTTTTTTTTTAAAGTTTTACGGTCACTCATAAGACTTAAATTACGATCACTCATAAAAATGTTTAAGCGTCTTCTTAGTCATGTTCCCAAACTTAGGCGCCTATGCTAGGTGTAAAACTAAAGCGTCATCAAAAAGATATTAATACACATCAAAGATGAAATACATTTCTTATAAATTTTTGCCTCTATCCGTCAAAGTCTAGTTAAGCTTTCCATCCTGATACATCTATTCAAAATTCTTCATGACGAAAGCACAATTTGTCGAGTGAATATAATTTTCAACGGCATTTGCTACCTAAAGAGCGATCGAAAAGCTCACCTACGGAAGTTTGCATGAGATCGATTTGAATTCACTTAGGGACCATATTTTGAAGCTAAAATTTTACAAACAGATCCCAAAACATGAGCTATGTACACTCTAACACCAATCTAGTCCAAATGGAATTTTTGATCTCCCGGCGATGGCGAGGTTCAACAACATTATTTATCGTAATGTTCCACAGCAAGGGATAGAGGACACCACCTTGAGCAGTGCCCGTGCTAACCCCTCGTTGGAAGTGGGTATTTTTTTAATGAAGAGGAGACCAACCTATTTGTGAGAAACTGTCCACTGAATGCTCTCAGCCGCATATTTACAGAAAACCAAACTTAATCTTGTTAAAGACTCCCTCTAAATGTTTAGGATGACGACAATCGTATTCTTCTTAAAAGCGAGAGGCACATCGAAGGGAAAAGGGTGGGTTTGTAATATTTTTTGCACAAATATTTGCTCAAATAAGGACATAAAGCATAGACTTTCCTTTGGTATCAGCAAGCTATAACTGCAAAATTAGCGCCGAACCGATCGACTTTTTGATTTAAAAGTAAATGATCCTTTCCAGAATCTTGAATAGGAGAGAGCTAAAACGTACTGGATGGCATTGTGGATTAACGTGCAAAACGTTTCTTGCTTCAGGATTTTATAAGACTATTGTTTCCTAGCAGCTGATGAAAACATAAGAGAAGTGCAAGCACGCATTATATATCACTCTTAGCAATGGTAGAGCTACTTCTATAGATTACTGGATATCAGCCGGAAAAACGCCATCACCATTCCTAAGATATTTGAGAGTTGTTAAACTCATCTCTGTGCTCTCTCGGCAGAATGGTGATTTGGGATTCGCCCTGGCTATTGATGGGTTACACGCTACCCTAGCTTCAGAGTTAAGACAACTAGTCAGAGAGTCAACCGACTGATTCAAGTCAAAATACCAACCATTACGTCCCGGAGTAATTTTCAATGAAGATCGGGCCAGATATTAGAGCAGCTTCCAGTTCGTTTTTTTTTTCTGTGATTAAAGGCTTCAAAGATATAATATACCTGTGATTACCCGCTTGTAATAATTATAGTTTCGATGCGATGATTTTATCGCAACCAAAAATTCTTGAATATTTTGAATTTTTGCCTAATAGGGTCAAATGCTTTCAAAATTCAAGAAGCTTGTAACTAGGACCATCATTTTTTATTAAAAGACTTGCCGTCATCAAAGCACTATAAACCCTTTCGCGTCCTGGCTTCTTGCGGAGGAGGCTTCCAATTACCTCGTTCCAATGACCACGACCTCCAATTATGAAACCCAAGCAGTGATGCAACGTCTATGTTGACAGAAATAAGGTTGAACGAACGAATTAAAGGAACGGTTTTCGGGCCCAAACATCAATTCTCCTTTTTATTTCGACGGTTTGATTGCACATCATTGTTGATTTCGCACCTAAGTAGATGAATCTTTCCACATTTTTTAAATTAGTTCGTCAAGAGCTATATTTTGTCTATTGTCAGATATATTTTTTTTGTGCGTAATGTATTTTGTTTTCGTTAGTTTAATTTTCAGGTTTTCAATATCAAGTAAAAAAAAATTTAAATTACATATATATATATATATATATATATATATATATATATATATATATAAATATATATATATATATATATATATATATATATATATATATATATAAATATATATATATATATATATATATATATATATATATATATATAAATATAAATATATATATATATATATATATATATATATATATATATATATATATATATATATATATAAATATATATATATATATATATATATATATATATATATTTATTTATTTATATGAATCAATAGCCAAATTAAATTTGATTAAATTTTTTATTGTTTAAGTCGTTAAACACAAAAATAACAGCCTGAAATCATCGCTACCTTTAATATTTTACTGTGCTACTTGCAGAAAAGGCGAAGCTAAAATTACAATGGTGTAGAAATTAGAGATAACAAAACGAAAATAGATAAAATTTAAAAAATGAATAAATTTTTAATGATAAAAACTAAAAAGCAAAATCACGAGAAAAAATTAGTTTCACCTATAATAACTGAAAAATTTTGAATGGATGTCTTGCAGCTCTAGCTCTGAACAATGAATAGACGTGGTGCATGAATACTAACATACATCATGTCGTTTTATGGCTTTTCATCATCAGGAAAAAAAGTCATTCCAATATCACGTCCAAAACCAAACGAAATTTTTCCATTCAAATATGACTAAGCTGACCTTCGTCTTCTACTGAATCACAAATTGTTAATAAACAAAATGAATATTCAAATTCTTGCTTCGCATCTCTGTCTACTTTTCAGAGAATCTTTGTTTTTATCTCTATCAGATTCAAGCAACTCTAATATCTATATAATCTTATAGTGCACAACTCCTAAAAAAAAAACAGACAAAAACGCTGTGGCTCTTTCATTTGCTTATTCTGCACTTTAAATATCCGAACTAACTCATTGTAGCATCAAACTTGACCTCATTATTCGCTGCACGTACGTACGGTTATTTTTCTAAAACAAAAAAGCAGTAGCAATAGCTCTTGCCTTTTTTCCATCTCTGTACCAACTTTCCTGCACTTGGCTTCCTATACCCCCAAAGAAGAGAGAAAGGTGAAGCCTGCTCGGCTCGGAAAAAATTCTGTGTGGTTTCACTCGTTGGCTTGTACACGTAAATCTCTTCATTTTATATGCGCACTTGTTTTTAGAGATAAGGATGTATTTCGAACAAGGATAAAAGCTGAAATGTTATGGTAGTGGTTCCTGATTCTTTAATTCATTATCACGCCTCAGGTGTAATTTAAGGATTTAATGGCCGAAAAAATGAAAGCGAAGCGATATTGAGTTGGGGAGCTATGTTGCAGTGGAAAGAGAAAATTTAGTCCTGTACTTATGATTTTAATATTTGCTTTTCAAGTTGTGGATTTTTCGTATGATAGACGCAATTGAAACACATAAAATTATGTTATTAAATGATGTAATTTAAATGCAAAACTGTTAATGATAATTGAAGATTTAGGAAAAGAAACGAAAAAACGTTTTCAATTAGTAATAATAAATTTCACTGACTAATCTAATTAAACCTGAAAAATAAATGTTCTTCTCTTAATTCTTACAGTCGTCCGAAAGGCAACCTATCAACTTGGGAAAATAATTTAGATACATCGAAATGCGATTATACAGGTTTGTATCCACGCGCATGGAGTGAATTCGACTTATCTGAATATGGGATTAAACTTATTGGTCGTCAGATATCACCGGTAATTCCCCATGACTACAAGGATTCCGCATTGCCGTGTGCGGTTTTTATATGGTCCGTGGAAAATGTATGCGAAGCAGAACGAAAAGTTTCAATTACGTTCACATTTAAAAATGGAACAGGCACAAAGAAGCAAGATTACGACGGTTCAGCCACGTCTGATACATTCGCTGAAGGTCATGCCAAAGGTGTCAGTATTAAACAAACCATTACTGGATTAGAATGTACGTATTGCTTAGCATGTCGAGTTCTACCGGAAATCAATATAACACGATGCGTGAAATTTGATCCGGCTGGTAACGGGGAGAAAGTTTGGAATGATTTGAAAGAATCCGGTAGATTGAGCGATAAATGCGTGGACGAGCACGTGAAAAGTAAGTAGGAACCGATTCAAATAGCTTTCGTTTCCATGGAAATATCCAAAAAAAAAAAAAACATTATCTAATCATCTACAATCATACCGTATTAATTTCAAATGAATTTTCAGAAGGTCACGCTCATAAAATACAAAATAACAATAAATTTAATTTTGCGCAACCAATACTCGAACCCTTAAAAGCAATATCCATCTCAATACCTTGTCATTACTGTCTCATATTTTGCAGCTAAGGACATTGCCGTCGCTCTGTGTGCACAAGTTACTATCAAACCAAAAGCCACCTACGATTTGGAATTTATCTTGGCATGGGACATGCCACAAATTCAATTCCCATTGCGAATGGAAAAATACTCACGCTACTACACTAAATATTTCGGTGCTGACGACAAAACTGGACCAAAGATATGCGACCATGCTCTCAAGAACTACTTTAGCTGGGAGAAATTGATCGACTCGTGGCAAAAGCCAATACTCGAGGATAGGTATCCATTTCCAAACTACTTTATGTCACTCGTATTTTGCTTCAACTATTTCTTTATCGTATCAACAGTGCTCTTCCTGACTGGTACAAGAGTGCAATATTCAATGAACTTTATTTTATATCGGACGGTGGAACGTTGTGGTTAAATATCGATTCGAATTTGGGAAAGCAACTGGACTTTGACGATCCAAGGTAAGATAGATGTTGGGATGATTTCAGTCAGTTCACAGGAAATGACTTGCCAACTCAGACATGAATTGAATAATCAAACCACATTTTCTAACGATAGTCTTACACTCGTCATCTCATGTGTTTTTTTGTTGTTGTTGTAGGCTGGCTTATGGACGTTTTGCTTATTTAGAAGGTCACGAATATCGTATGTATAATACATACGATGTACATTTTTATGCATCTCATGCTTTAGCTCATCTATGGCCTAATTTACAGGTAATTAAATTTAATTTGTTAAAATTTAAACATTACAATGCACATATTTCAATTAAAATGACTAAAGTATAATCAAAGAATCAAGATCACAAAAGATTGATAAAACCATTTTAACATTACATTAAATAAATAATAGCCCAAATGTTATCATCCAAATATGTATGCATAAATCCATAAAAATAGTAAATTTCCTATTTTACTTGACAAAGACTCATATCAGATCAAGAATTGAACAGAATTAGTTTTGTTTTATGAAAGTTACGTGAAAAGTGTACACTTAGCTTCGCTGATTGTAAAATTCATATGGTAAACTTATAATCCAGTTGCCATTCTACATGAACGTACTGATGTTTAACGTATGTTTATTTCTCTTTGTCTAGTAACATTAGTAACATTGTAAATGAGCTTTTCTGCTGATATTTTTATCACAATAAATCTTAAACGTAACCTAGGAACTACTTTGGTTCGTACTAAATACTCTAGTGATGAAAAGATACAGATTGATACAGATTTTTGTTATAAAATGAATTATCTAAAGTAGCCCCATTTCGACACAATACACTGATAGTAACATTTTTTCCAATGCCCCAAACAGTTGTTTAAGTCAATTTTCGCGAAATGTCAATGACAGTACTACCGAATTAAAATTTAAATGATTTGCCAGTATCTTAAATTGACAAGTCACTTTTAATTTTGATCGCAGTAGTTTACCTTATAGCTGTTAAAAGCTCCAAAGTAACAGAAGCAGGTATTAAAATGGCAAGGCACTTTTTTTCTTTATCAAAATCGACTTTTTGTCACCAATTGTTTATTTAGGGAAGGTTTCACATGTTTAGAAAGAAATCAGTCAAGATTTCTACCAAGCGGTTGGAGACAGGTGAACTCGAAGTTTATTTGAAAAAAAGTCAAAATTATCAGTTTAGACTTCAGTTCGACTACGAGCTGTAGAAGCAAAAGCGTCAAAAGATGAACTGTTACAAAGCTCAATATAAAAAAGCAAGACTATTGTTTTAATAGTCTGCATTTCATTAGTGAAATAGCGCAACGACGTAGAAGCAAGGAACTCGAAAAGTTATTGCTCTCAAAATAAGGGCAACAGCTATATTTATTATATACTTCTATAACGTTCGGCAAATTATAGCCTAAAGAGGTTATGCTTACTCTTTCGTAACAGACAAAATCCGCCTTCGAAGTTTTTGGAACATTGTTAAGATACAGTTTAGTCTTAAGAATACCCCATAATTTCTTACTATTCCCTATTGTAATAATCATCTTTTTATTCAATTATTTTTCTTTTCTTGTCAATTTAACAGAAATTGAATAATTCTGTTAATTCTTTTTAAACTTGAATTATTTTAAAATTGATACTATTAATGCAAATCGCAATTCCCGCAGCAACTGAATCCCTACAATTAAATACAACAGTAAAACCTGATAAATTATAGAAAGATAATTCGTTCTCATAATTCTGTCACTCCGAATAATAATATCTGCGTCTGCAATATCCCTTACTGCAAGTTCAAGTTCCAAGAATTTGTTTCGGATACTCCTGACAATGAAGGACGGTTCATTGAAAATTTGAGGTAAAATAAATTGCACAGCCTTAAGAATTGGCACACATGTAGAAGTATGCTTTTCTGCATCCACGGTTGATCTATGGGTCCAGAAACTTGTCTCGCTGTCCAGCGAACTTTGTTACATGTATTTGCCAAGGTTAGAAGGTTCGCGTACGTGCGTGCGCTACAGCTTCTGTTCCATTTGGCTTAGACAGTGTAAGGCACCCTTCCCTTCGCGCAAGTAGATCTCTCGGCATTGCTTCCTACAATACCAACACGGTATGTTGCGACAGCTAGTGGGCACCGCTGATACACAGGGCACCTCTACACTGGACGCTAGCAATTCGCGCTCTTAACTTTTTCGCGCCTTACAGCAAAGATGGAAGCATGAGGTTCGCGCACCAAGTTTTGAGTTCACCTAGCTTAATCAAAGTAATTAATCACGGGTAAAATGAGTCGTGGAACTAATTACTTCACACTGGTATTTTCATTGATTGTAAATTTGTGATGAATCTCTCTACCAGCTTCAACCCCTAGACCCGTACGATGGTTGTCGTGGGATTACTTTACTTTCACAATAAGATGGAATTAGTAGTCGCCATCAGCAGCCTCCGTTTCCTTTTGTTAGGGCCACCTGTGTTGCCTATCAAGCTACTCAGCGAGCCTCCTCCTTACGGATGTAATGGAAGGAGGTCAGAGTCCGTATTTTACTAAGTAACTGGTCTAGACCTAAGCGGAGCCTACTGTAATCGGGATGATAGTCGGTATCCTCCGCTTCATCAGCATGACGATCTCTGTTTTCAACAACGCCAATTGCCGGTTTGTCATTACCGATGCCGCTCTCGTTAAAAACCGTACGAAACGTTAATCAAAAGTCAAAAGTTCACATTTTTATAACAGCAAAGATTACCAAATGTCTCTACTACCAGCAGTTTTCTTTTTATGGCTCCATCATATCATTAATATAATCTCATCTTTTCATAATTTCCTATCGTTGTAATGTTGGAAACAGCATTGAAAATATTACCTGGGTGTTATTTTCATATTTCTGCTAAGAACCTTCTTATCCAATCTTCGACAACTTTTTAAAGAATTGGACCAGATTCGAATAACAGAATATTGTACCTTTTTCCGAAACGTTGTATCCATGCGCTTTACCGTTCTTACTCACCATTTTGGCCTTGTGTTGCAAATTGGTCCAGCTTAGGGTTCGAAATTCCTTTGCTAAATAAAGATCATATTATACCTCTAATTTAGGAAACACATATTGGCCCAAGCAACACCAAAAGAGGCTATGGCCAATATGTGTACACCTCCTTGGATTTTTGGCCAATATGTATTTGAAGCATAGGTTATTGATTGCTGTTATTGCAGAATGGCACTCTCATGTCTTTGGCGATATTAGTGGGTTTTTTTTTTTCGCCTGCTTCTCAAAGCGGTAACCATAATAAAATACCGCTAAACTCGAGTCAAGAATAAAAATAAGTTCTAGAGCAGAATCTCTTCTAAAAAACACTCTAAGAAATTTACGCCCTGGGCACACAGAACGCGATCTTGCGCCATTGGCGTCGCGGGCAGTGATACACAGTCGTTTGGTCATTTGACTATGCCACCACAAGGGAACAACGTTAACTAGGCATCGTCAACCTCTTTGTATCAATTGTGCGAAATTTCATACAAGAATACTTTTTCTATCAGGCGCTCAGCTTTCTCACATATTAGACTACGACAGCGTCCTCAACGCCCGACCGATTTTGTAATTTTGTACAAGCCTGTGGCGCTAGCTGCCGTGGCCGAAAAAGTATGTCGTCGGCGCATCGCATTCGGTGTGGCCAAAACAATACTATTCATTACAGATTCACGGCGTTCAAAACTTGATGTACGCCCCGCCGAATCGCTTTCTGTAAGATAGTGCTTAAAGTCATACAAGGGAATATCATCTGTAATTCTATAGTAAATCACTGTAATTCTATATTAAATCGAAATAATTTTACACAGTTCTACAGTAAATTTAAATAAACATAGTAATTTTCCTAGAGTATGTCAATAAAGAAAATAACGTTTAGAATCTTGTCTGATAAAAATAAATGTAATCTCCTTGGCAACTGCGGACAATCCAAAATATGAAAAAAAACAAAGCGAAATTGAATAAAGAAAACTATTCCCCCAGTAAAAGATGGCGACAAATGGTTTGAAGATGCATGCGCTCATCTGATTTTAGTATGATAATAATGGTTCATCTTGGCAACCGGTACATGTTACAAAAAACCCAAGGGTTGCTGCTGAGAAAATTGGTCTTGCTGCAACATATTTTACGTTTCATTTAGGTAACGTTCCCAACTATACTTACAAACTCTTCGAAAAATAGTATTCTTAAAGAATTTCAAAGTATATCCTTGTAATTTCCTGAACTGATTTATTCGATTAGCATTTTTCAAACACAACATAACGTCTCACGAATCGTTGAAACTATACTTAATAAGCGAATGGGGGAAAACAATATTAGAAAACACTGCAAAGCTGATAGCAAGTATTCAAAATACGTATGTATGTGGAAAGATACTGAAGAAAATTAAAATAACCTTTTAGAACCGTTAAAATAGTCTCAGACTGAATAAAAATACTTTCAAACTTTTTTGAAATAATTTTCTGCTATTGTAAATTTATAAATGAATCTGCTTTAGTTTATGGAGCATGATAGCTCTTACAAATCACAAAAAAGTGCTTGTCGAGACAATTAAAATACACTTATGTTTGGTTTGGAGACAATAAGATTCATTTCTCTCAAACTTTTCATATTGTAAATTTCACATAGGGTTTCTAAAAAAACAAGACGAAAAGTGCTCCATTGATCGTAACCAGAAATTCAGAAAGAGAGAAACTTTAATTTTATATCTTGAAATCCATAAAATATATCACATCACTTTCAGGTAAGCCTTCAATACGATTTTAAAGATGCAATAACAGCCGAAACGCTAGACAATCGAAAACATTTATACGATGGCAAGACAACCCCAAGAAAAATCAAGGATTCTGTTCCGCATGATCTTGGAGATCCAGGTAATCAATGAAAATGCCCCCTCAAAAAAAAAACCTTAAGCTATTTTATTATTGTTAACTTTCATTCTAGAGGAGGAACCATTCGTTTTAATGAATTCATATCCAATCCATGATGTATCCGAATGGCGTGACTTGAATGTGAAATTCGTTCTACAAGTCTATCGTGATTACTATGTTTTGAATGAACTACAACAAGCACAAGCGGAAAATGCTAGTAAATTCAGTTCAATTGAATTTATTGATAAAGATAGTTTATATGAAATGTACATGCAAGACAATCGCAACAAACCACTAAATAATGAACTGTCACGTAAGTAGTGTAGTTGTCAGTTTAAATGTTCAATTTGAGTATTTAAATAGGACTAGTTTACAAAGTTTTTTACCATTTACAGAAAATAAAAAATCAGCATCGATGTACATCAATGAGTCTAACGGAAAAGTATATTTAATGGATGCAATGACATACCTAAAGGCAATGTATCCCGCTTGTAAGTTAGTGATGAACAAATCATTGGAGTGGGATAAGGACGGAGATGGCATTATAGAGAATTGTAAGCTACCAGATCAAACATACGACTCATGGGTAATGGAAGGACCTAGGTACTTACAGAATCAAATATTCCCAAGAATTTTATTTGAAATTAATGGTTTGTTTTTCAAATAAGTGCTTATTGTGGTGGACTATGGCTTGCAGCTCTGCAATGCATATCGGCTATGGCTACTATTCTTGACCAACCGAACGATTGTATTCAATATCAAGAAGTATTAGAAAAAGGAAAACAATCGTTCGAAGAGAAACTCTGGAATGGCAAGTACTATAGATTTGATACCTCAAAAGATAACAAAGAAACGATTATGTCGGATCAGTTGTGTGGTCATTGGTATTTGAAGGCGTGTGGCTTTGATTACGATGTAAGTTCCGCTTCAAAAACAAATAACCGAGAAATAATGCTCAACTGTCTAATCATGTAGGTTTTCCCAAAAGAAAACGTACGAGTAGCACTCAAAACGATCTACAACAACAATGTGCTTAGTTTTTGCAATGGCCAGTTGGGAGCAGTGAATGGATTTATTCCCAACTCAGATCCGGAGAAGCCTGGACACATTGACACAACAACAATTCAAAGCGAGGAAATGTGGACTGGTATCACATATGCTTTAGCTGCAACTATGTTGCAAGAGGTTCGTAGACAAACAGAAAATGTTCCTTTTAAAACTTATAAATAAGCGCGTTTTTGACGTTCACAGGGCATGGTCGAGCAAGCATTTCAAACAGCCGGTGGACTTTACCAAAGCCTTTCTGAACGAATAGGTATGAATTTCGAAACTCCTGAAGCATTGTATGCTGAAAAAAAGTGTCGGGCAATCGGCTATATGCGACCATTAAGTATTTGGGCTATGCAAGTTGCTTGGGAACGAAAGAAACTGATTCGAGATTGAAATGCTTCGCAGTGAATTTTACAAGGAATCATTATTTACTAGCCATTTATCCTAACTTGTGATATAGCACACATTCTTGACATTTTTTATGTAGTTGATTTTGTATGAATATGATTATGTTACGGTTGCCTAGTCTTAGATTGTCCTTTAGTGCATTAGCTTTTATAATTCTTGATTTTGATATTATGTTGGAAGGTACTATTTTATCAGACCTAAGACAAAAAAAATAATGGTGCTCAACTGTTACCTGGATTAAACCAATTACTAGATATTTGAACGGGCAATTATAGAGTTAGGATTTTTAAACTCGAATGGTGCAATAGTAAATTGATTGGTTTCTTCATCAATTCATATTGAAACCTCTCCACTTTTTACTAAAATCTATAAAAAAAAATCAATATTTACTCGACGATTCCGTAGAATAAATAAATGGCTGAGCTTTTAAAGTCTGGTATCGATCTCAACAGTCTTTGCATCATGTAAAATTGTATGTGCAATTCAGATATACAATAACACTGATTGTGAAATTCTACAATCTATAAAAATACGCCCGCTGAACACTTTACCAAACATTTTTTATAAAATTAAACAAATGAATTTTAGACAGTTTAAGCCCGTTCATTAGTTGAAATCCCATTTTACTGACACATATTACTTTCAAGAAAGCAACATTTAAAAAGTTCAAATGCGATCGTGCTCTTAAATAATTCGAAAGAAAGTTTTCGAAGCATTTAGAATTAGACATTTGTTTACCAAGCGTTGTTTTCCAAGTACACAAGCATTCAAACCAAATTTAAAGAGTGTATTTTAGTAATTAAAATTATTTATAGCTAGGCATATGGATATGAAAACACGCTTTTTGAGCTTAGAACAAAGTGATTATTTCTTTAGGTTTTGATTTCATATGTAATCAGTAGCCAGTCGATTAGTTCTTGAAGACCAAAATGAATAGTCACAAAGTTAAACTAGCTAAGAAAAAAATAAACACTAGGAAGAAAACCCAAAATGGACTGTTTGCTGATTAGATACGAATAAAAACGATTGTATGAATTTATAAATTGATCTACCCATAAGAAAGTTTTAATCAATAGTATTATTAAAGGTGAAGAGAAGGTGATATTTTTGCAAAAAAAAGAAGAGATTAACATGTGTTATACTATGCATTAAAAGCTTAATGATTTTAGAACTACCATAAATACTTCGAATGGCTATATATTTTCCAGCATGCCACTGCTAAAAACTTGTTTTAAGATAAGAAGTGAAATGTTTGATTCGCGAAACATAATCCTTTGAATATTTATGTAATTCAAATCCAAATGAACTAAATACATGTGGCATGAAGCTAATGCTTATCTAATTATTTATTTTTATATTTTTGAGTATTAAATTCATAAAAAGTACAGTCAATTAGAAAAGTAATGTTCATGCAACATTATGAAAACTGTTGTTGGTGCCCGAGGGTTTAAAAAGTAACCAAAGTATATCTAATGGGAAGCTTTTGAGGACATACTTGGTAAGTGGAAGGCTTTCAACATTAAACGAATCTACAGTTAAATGTTACATAAAAATTTCACAAAAAAAGGCAAACAATGTGCATCGAAAATCAGCAACCAAATCAATTCCACATATTTTTTATAATATCAGTAGTGCATTTGCAATGTGTTCACTAACACTGGGAGTTAGTGAGTCAGATACTAAGAACATTGCAACAAATAAGTATAGGTTTGTAACAAATAATCCGTTTTTTTGGAAAGTATGAGCCATGAGGGCTCGATATAAAAGCCAGCTAGGTCATGAAGGTCTAAACTTTGAGAAAGACCATTTCTTTAGGACATACCATATCTTAGATCTATCAGTACTGATTAAGAACCGATTTTACTAATAGGACCAACTAAATAGAAGTGTTTGAGCCGAAGATTTCATTCGGATCAACGAGAAAATTGATCACCAGAAGGCGAACCGGCGGCAGCAGGAATTAAATATTAGAGAAAAAATAAAAGAAAAAACCACATAAACAAAAATAAAGCCAAATGGCCATCGTGCACGTCGAATCTTCTCTGTTTGGACTTTAACGAAGTTGAAAGATCTTGATTTTCACAGAAAAAATCAATCTGGGTGGCGATGTAAATTTTTGACTGAATGATTCGTAAAGAAGCAAAATTGCAGCATTTGGTCAAGCGAGCAGCCAGAGGTGTCTGAATAGCAGCCATTGCATAAAAAAAAATTTACTTTTTTACGCGGTTTTCATTCCGGAGGTGAGATTGGGCGGTACATTTTTCGAAATGATGCCAGTGAGGTGGTTACGGTCACCGGAAACCGCTATCGCCCTGTTACTAATTATTTTTGGGATGAATTGCACCTGAATGATTTGGAAGATATATGGTTTCAATAGAACAATGCCACTTGCTTCATAGTGGCCGGTACAAACGAGGTATTTGCAGAAATGGCTCCATCAATTGGTCGCCTTCAGAATTTTCTCTTTGGGGTCACGTTAAGTTTCTGATCTATGCCAATAAGCCAGAAATATTAGACGAATTGGAGACCAACATTCGTTTTGAAATTGCTGTAATATGAACCGAATTATGCAGAAAAGTTATAAAAATCGAACATTTGAATGTCATAGTTAATGGTATTATCTGTACTTCAATTCAAAATCAATATTTCATTGATATCGCAAACACGTCTAATCATTAAAAAAATGTGTCGCTCTTAATGAAAGACAGAAAAAGTGGGTATAACACAAACCGCAAATGTGTTTTTTCCTTTGTTAAAATTAAAATTTGTTTTAATGTGATCCAACTTCTTCTAGCTTTAATATTTTTTTTAGTTTAAAGCCCATTTTTTCCCTTTAGAAGTTAGATATATTTTATTTTCTTCACAGATATCGATATTTCGAGAGTAATCTGCCCTCTTTTATCGACATCTGCCAAGAAAATAAAATATATCTAGCTTCTAAAAGAAAAAATTGGTGTTTGAATTAAAACACACATAGAGCTTTGAATTGGCCCTATTTAGTCTAAATAAGCACCTGAGTTAACATCATATGTGAAGTGAATGGTGGAACTTATCATTTGACACTCGTATACATTGATGGTAAATGAAGTCTCTACCAACTTTCAGCCCCAGATCTAAAGTAGGTTTAACTAGGACTATTTTAACGCAATGTAGTCCAGTGTTTTGACTAATTTCTGGCTAATTTTTGGCTCTTTCATTCATTGATTTATTCTCCTAATTGAATGTTATAGCTAACCTTCAAATTTTAAACGAAACCTCTTTTTTGAGCAGCTATTTCACCAACTTCGGCTCTTAATATGGCAACTCAAAAAGAACATTGAAACGATTCATTGAATATAAAATAAAATGTTGCACATAATCAGTAAAATGATATCAGGAAACCGTTATTCGTAATAATGATTTTTGCTGTATGCGGACTTTAGTGGCATTTTTTCATTGCATGTTGATTGTATAGTTGCATAAATTTTCAAAACGCGTCAAACCTTTTGATGTAATGCATATTCAAAACTCATATTTTCCGTTTAGACAATAATTTGTCAGTCGTATGTCAATTTTTGTGTCAGAGTGCATATATATAACCGTAATAGCGTAAGCAATTACCATTTTAGCCAATATGAAAATTACCCATGGCTTTTGAAAGTTGAAAGGAAATGGAAATTGAAGAGAAAGCTTTTGACGGTTGAAGGGAGTTTTACTTTTGAAACTTATTCTGAACGAGATTCGGGCACACTAATATTCAAATCTTCTGGTGTGTAACCAGTATAACCACGGAAACTACTTTAGCAGCCATCTAATGAACTTTCGATGCATATGGACAAATTATACTGGTAACAGACCAGGAGATTCAAACTTTATCGGGACTCGCGTCCCTGAGTCCCGTCCTGAACGAGTTTCGAAGGTGGATTCAAATCCTCATGTTACTCATGCATAACTAATTCATGCTTAAAAATTTGCTGTACAGATTATGTACAAGTAACATCATCGGATTATGCACAAGTAACAACATTTTACATGAAGTTTGAACATTTTTGTCACATGTCTAGTGATTTTTTTAGGTCGAAATTGAATGAATTCAATAGGAACGAACTTTGACTTCAATAAGAGTGCAACATCGCACACTTGTCGCCGCACAATAAACTCATTGAAGCTAAATTCAATCATCGAATAATTTCACGAAACAGTAATGTGAATTTACTTCTTAAGCTGAGTTTAGGTTGCGCATGTCAACGTTGTCGGAAACAACGAAATTGTTTCACAAAACTGGCTCACGGACTCGCTGCAAGTGCTTCGCGTATGGTGAACGGGCATATTTGTTGCGCGCGAAACAATTTATGAAAATTGCATCCGTAAGATATTCGATTTCGAAATCTTTTTTTTTTTAATTTTACGGCTAATGTGGATACATTCCTCTTAGGAGCTAACGAACTCGATGATATATTTGTCTCGCCCAAAAAAATGGCTCACCTGTTTCACGTCTACGTAGCACGCAACGAAAACATCATGGCGAGCCAATCTTTTTGTGAACCATCCCAGCAAACAATTGTGATCGTTAACTAAAAACGATAGTTTCTCGACAATCAACAGACATATCCCTCATACGAAGCCGAGTTTGTTCGTAAAACGATACGCAGCAATGCTTAGGATGACCGACGCAATAAATAATGCAAGCCATGTGTGTGTGCCCTATGGCCTATGCGGCTCAGTAGCAGATTTTACATAGATTCTTCCCCTAGTTTGCTGGTCGATATATACTCGCTAAAACCACATTTTTTCTAACTCATTTACGAATCGTTAAAAATAATTCTCCTCGGATGGCCATTTTAGTAGGACCCATGAATCGTTTTCGATTCATTTGCGAGCTCGTTAACGACAAAAATATTCGTAAAATATGACTCTTTTATGAATTAATTACGATGCATTTGGTTTGCTGGGATCCTTTGGAAGTATTTCGCACAATTGAAAAGCAGGTTAAGATCATGCGGTTTGACACCGTTTAAGAATTTTTTGAAGACAATAATCGAATAGAAACTCGAGCATATACAAAAAATCATCAAAAATTACGACATTCGGGCGTAGTTCTGTAATCCGAGTTGTGGCGCCTATTATGAGGATAGTGTTTTTCACACACAAAGGGCATAATATCTCTTATCGTAAAATATGTTGGATTTAAAGTTTAAGTAAGTACTGCAGTCAATAAGTATATGTAAATAGCCTTATAAAGTTCCATATGATTCTTCATGATTTATAATTTAGACCCTTTGCGTCAATTAATATTGGCAACACAACAATTTAGTGTGACTGCATATTTTGTTTTCATGATTGAGTCACTTATACCTTTATGTACCATACAAATGAAAGTACATATTGTAAAATAAAGGGTGCAAATTTAATTTTTTCCAGAGCTCTTACCATGTGTTCCGGTCAATAAATTACTCATTTGTCATACAAAACTAAAAGATGATTATTTATTTAGAATGAAAAATGAGTAATTTAGTTATTGTGTCTAGGCTTTTAATTACTAGCAACACAAAATACGATAAAATCATTATTGCGTATTTTCTCGTTTCTAATAGTTTGTTCACTGCGATCTTCAATATTCAACTTTAGCTTCAGCTCGATTAGTATGTTCATGTTAAATAAAAAAACTCGTATGGATGAATTGAAATCAGAAAAAAACAGGAATGGCAAGTCACGCAAACACATTGACAGAGGTTAGTGTTTTAAATGAAAATTAATGAAAGTCAATGAAAGGATAACACAAAATATGAAATTGAAGCTTGAAAAAATTTGCAAAAGTCATCTTTTCCCACATTTATATATGTACTTATATTTCAAAACACTATATCATTTTAATTCTATTTCGTGTCTCTAACCATTTATCGACAAATTTTTGATATTCACGCTTACTTTTACAAACTATTATTAAACTATTTGGTTCACATCCGATTGATCTCAGTTCAGCCAGACGAGCTTTTGTTGTCTCTAAGCCATGCGACAAAATACGTGGAACCTGAGCAATATCATAACGCGTAAAGCCAGCTTCATCAAGCAGAAAGTCAAGGATTTCCTTGATCTGAACAAATAATCAAGCAAATAGATTTCGAATTTTCATACAAAAATTTCTAAGTATGTTGGTAAATAAGAAAAATCACAACTAACCTTAGTTATGCGAATTTTCGATGTTGGAGGATGTTTCATTAGAATAGCTTTTGTGATATCTACACTGAATCCTAGACGTTGCGATACATAATGGTAGATGTCTTCATTTTCCCCCAGAGCTTTTTTCTCGTCAGAAGCTAGTCGAAGTGACCTATGAATTGATAGAACAGTTTTAATTTAATGTTTTGCAAGACATCCAAACTATCAACGACTATATACTTTTAAAAGAAATTTATTTTTTCTTACTTTTGTAATATTATTTCCGGACACCGTATCATCCATGGCATGATTTTTGTCTTATGTGACTTTTTAGCACGTGCCAATCGCTCCTTTATCATATCCGTATTGTATCGAAAAGCCCATAAATCTTTAATTATGCTCACTGGTGACACTCCGTATTCGAGCATAGCTTCCAAAGTTCCCATCAGACTATGAAATGGTATATGAAGCATAAACGGTCGTGCGACTAGATATTTGCAAATTTTTTGCGCCGGCAAATCTAATTTCTCCGCTAAATAATAAATTCGATTACCAGCTGGAATTAGGTCACGTTCAGAATTCATTATATGTAGGATTTTTAGTAGACGAAATCGTGATATGCGAATTAATGGCAGAAAGTCATCTATTTTTTTCGGTTTCATTTGCTTGATCATATCGAGTTTTGCACGAACATTATCTGGAAATATAGTTTATTTTTGTCAATTGCATATGAACAGTATATAATAGTGAAATGTAACGGAACAGGATACTTTGCTTTTCTATTCCTTGGTCAGGGCAAGGAATTCACTTTACTAACGAAACAAACAGTAATTATTTTATGGTACTAAATAAATCAAAGCGCGAATAATATTCAGAAATAAATCAATGATCTTTTCTTTAACAATCTTTATCTAATAAAATACATAGTGTTACATAAAAATGTTCTATGAAGCACTGAAAAACATAGAAAGCCACAGGATTGTCCAAGTTTTTCCCTGGGCTAAAAGAGCCCGAAAGACAATTCATAGATAGTATGGGTAGATAAATTGTCCGCACAAGAAAACGGACATCTTGGAAAGTATCATGTTGCCATGGGCTGAGAGGAATCGTCCTATTAAATGGAAGTTCCAGCACGAGAACAATTCCAAACATACGACAAGACACACAAGAAAGTTTCTGGAGCACAACAGCGTCAACATTTTAGACTGGCCATCAACGAGTCCGGACTTAAATCCTATCGAGCACTTGCGAGGTGACATTAAATCAGCCATAGTAGAAAAAAAATTCATAAAAATGGTCCCATTGCTCGAAGCGGTGAAGTATGGTCATCCACACCTGTGGATAGATCCAGGAGACTTATAACGACAATGCTGAATCGCCTACAAGAGGTTGTGAAGAAAAGGGGTTTTCCGACACGTAACATATATATTTTTATTATTTATTGTTTTATTTCGTAAATATTTGGTGTTTCTAATTATGTGGTCGTTCGTAATCTTGGGAATTTCAAGACATTCTAGTCCTGTCGTATTTTTATAGGTAGCAACTCTTTACCTCCCTCATTCCAATTAAAAAATAAACTAATGGGAATGAATTATAGGATTCATTGGCAAGTTGGATTTTCTCAGTTAATTACATGTTTCTAACTATAAAGCCGCGGCTTTGTATGCAAGCACAAGTTCGGAACCACATTTTTAGTCCGCGATCAAGAATTCTTTAGCCACAAAGTAATTAATTCTTCCAACTCCCAAAATACAATACTCATAAAATCATCCAAACAGTACTACTTACGTGCCGGCATTCCTAAGATCCATGGAATATCTTCAATCGATTCCGATGTAATTTTATATTCCTTAATCATATCGATAATTTTCATAAAATTCACTCGGTTCATGGAACGCAAATTCCCTTGTTCTTTTTCAAACAACTTTTCACACGCTGGCTGGCTAATGAACAACTCGTCGTGGAGCACTTGACTTGCGTCTTTTCGTGAAATCACTTTGTTGGAAATATTCTTTATTTCGTTATTGAACAAATTATCTCCACCGGATAAATCGTCAGTGTTTATAAGCTTCGAAACGATATCCGAATCCTTCATGCTCTCGTTGGCGTCTTCAGTAATGGTGTTGAAATTTCGCGGTGATACTGTCAACTGGCGACAAATTAACAACATATTACTAGGTTTCCGTCGATACTGGTGCCCAATTTGTAGTCTATAGATGGTGCAGGATACACGATTCCATGCTATTCGAAGCATTTTGGCGCCAGGACAAGTGTTCCTTGCTTTCAGGACACGAAACTTCTAGAGACTTGAGCACAGTGAACTACAACAAAAATACACAATGAATTATAGGTTAGGTAATCAGCCGAGAAGCCGAAATGTCAAAGCCAGCCGTCAGCAGTATTTCACGAATGAACTTTTTGGGCGCGTAGATTTTTGTGGCGGGAAATGTTCATTTATTTCATCAATACAGAAAAAAAACATTCGAAGTGAAGTCTGGAAAAAGCATCTAGCAATTTCGCTGCAATAAGTCATTAGCTTGAAAACACGAGTCAAAGCAGGACTTAATTCTTAAATCAACCATTGAATTGAAATGGAAAAAGCATTTTCATCACTCGGTAAGCAAATGGGTGTTTTCATCTGCTGTCATAGTGCAAGTAAAATTGTAGAAACTGAAATTGAATTGTAAAGTGACAAGGTGTAAATTTGTTCAAACGATTACCATCATCACATACCATCTATCTAAAAGGCAATTTATGTGATAAAGTAGGACTCATACAGAGGGTAAAGTGGGAGTCAGTCTTAGTTCTTAGTCTGTTTGTGCTTATTCCTTATTTGTGAACAATCACCATCCCTGAAATGGTAATAGGGATCATAAAGACGATCATCCAGCACCACGCTTAACATGGAACTTGCAATATTTTGTGCTATACTTTCAATTATGAATTGTGTACGATTTACCTAAAGCAGGTGCCAAAAAAGTGATGTTGGTGAACAACTAGCGAGAAGCCTTCTTGGAAAACCTTTCGTGGCAATATTTATGGTAGAAAATTGCTTGAATTGCAAGCATATCGTAGAGAACTTAGAGCTCTGCCTAACTAAATGACAATGGCTCGTGATCCGGTCCAGTGTAGAGATTTGTATGGGAGACCAGGGCCCGATCCCGGCTATAGTGGCAATGATAATAATGATGATGGAATTTTGAAAAAAAAAACACAATTGTCATTAATCTCCTAGTCTTTCAAAGCTAGTCTTTCAAAGCTATAAACACGTTTTTCAAATTTGCGGTAATATCTCAATACCAGAGTTCTTCAAATTTTTTCAAATTTGCGGTAATATCTCAATACCAGAGTTCTTATGTTAAATACCAGTCAAGAATTCTACTTATTATCAAACTTAAATCAGTTTGTAGTAGCTACAGTTGCAATATCTACAGTACATACTGTTTATTTTTTAAAAATTTGCATGCAAATGTTCGCATACTTTGTTTTCCAAAGCGGCTCTGTAACAGAAGTATGGTGCTTTAGGTTTTGATTGGGGATTTGTTTTTATTTAATGATATATTCTTTCCTTCTCTTACTTATGTGTAGGTAGGTAGGTTTCACGGCGGCCTTCCCAAGCGAACTCTACAGAAGGCACACTTAGACGCACGAAGACCCATGTGATACCGCATTCGTTATATGTGATACCGCATTCCTATATCGTAAGCCTTATAAAATGTAGAGACTTTGATAAACTTGGCGATCTTCTTCAGATCTTCCGACGCTATTTCGGTTAGACTTGCGAGAAGTATGAATCATGTATTGATGATATAGCCACCATAAATTAGTATTTTGTGAATCGAGACTGATATATAATGCAAACTAGTTCGGTTAGCGCCTGTAAAGATCTACGTTAACTCCAATAATGCTTGCTACTCGTAACGGATTTTCAAAAAACCTTATGTCTTCAGTCCCATCGTTGGATGAACCGGATCCTTGCTCTGAGATGTCGATTAGAAGAACTGATTTTCTTCGATTTTATTTTTGTGCACGCTTTCCTTCCTTCTTTGGAATGTTTCCTTATCTTCCGTTATTTTCCCCCTCTTGAAACTCGAATCTGTATGATTTATTTACTACGCATTCTTTGCCTCTGATGTAAGCATTTAACGACGGTATTCCAAAACTACAGAGATGCTTAAGATTAACATCAGGAACCTAGTACTTAATTTTCGAGGCGTAAATATATCCACCGGTAAACAATGGCAAATATAACATTTCGAAGTGGACATTGTTCCATGAGACCGTTGCAAATGTTTCCATCAATCATTTTTAAGAAAAAGTGATGTCTCACGAATATAATTTCTTCCCTAAATGTAATTTTTGTTGGGATCCAAATGTACGATTTGGTCTTCTAATAGATTTATCTCGCTGTGAATAAGATCCTTGCTTTCTGCCTTGAATACGATTTTGCCCACCCTGCGATATCTCGTTGATGAACGGCGTGGATTTTCCCACAGAGATTCAAGACCAAAAACTCAAGCATTTCAGGATGAACCTCAATAAACATTTTAGCAATATATCTTCAAAAAAACAAAACATTTTTGCATCGATTAGTCTTTTGTAGCTGAGGTGCCTGTCTGCACCTCTCTCTTTAGTTTACCTTCTGGTCATTTCATATTGGAGTTTTGTTATTTTCTTGGCGACAAAACTACCTAAAGCCTCCTCCGGTGTCACTGGCTGAATCTTGGATTTTTCGCATGAAGTACCTTTTTTCGAATTTTGTAGCTCGTTTACTTCTTCGAAAATTTTAGATGTTTCTCTAAGTCGGTGGGCATAGAAACTCATAACGGTGACATAACCCAACTCCTCCGACGAAGTTGACTCCAGAATTTGTTGTACTTTCGTCTCTTTGTTTTCTTGCTGCTACAATTTTTTTCTCCACAAGTCCTTCATTTTGGAACAAAATCTGCATGCGATTTCTTTATAATTTCGGCCTTTGCATGCTTGTAATTTTCAATATCACTGTGAGCGAAAAGATACTCGTACACCTATTTGCATCTAAAAGATGTATTGGTTTTCTTTCACCAAACTTGGCAGAGCTGCCTTCGAAAAATATGACTTAAAAGCAAAATATCGTTGTAAATGTTCTGGGGTTGGAAAATGGTGGATCTGCAATTTATGAAATAAAAATAAGGATTACTGAAGGAATATTACAATGAAAGAATTAAGGCGGGTACTTGCAGGTAAAATTTTATGGCTGTACCAAAAGTAGTAAGTACATATTAAAAAATACGCATTAGTTAATGATATATTTTTGAAAGGTTAATAATTTTTGTGTACCTGATTTTGTCGTATTTACTAGGAAATTTCCTGCTCCTTTAGATTAAAAGGCGTGCTATCACTTCCGCGAGGATTATTTCTTCTTTGTACACAACTTTCAACTTCGGGTCACAAGAACTACAAGCTAAAAATTAAGGGTATGCTACCTAATTTAAAAGCACCTTTCAATTACCTTAAGGGAACTATTAAAAACTTTCATTTTTGCATCGGTGAAAATAGTTGTAAATGTCCCTTTAGATTGTTCTGCACCACTGTGTGCCATACATATTGACCCCTTTTCTAATTCAAGTAGTTTCCCAGTGCGACCAAAGTCAAAACCGCTCCACAATTGCCTGGCAGTATCACCGGAAGGTTTTTCCACTCAAGAATTCACAGCATCCTTAAAGTATACCAATCAAGAAACTACAGGACACCTTCGGTAAAAGTGTACCAGATTTAGCGAAATCGGCTACTCCATAGTTCCCCAATATATCCTGGTAAGGAAAATATCTATGTTCCAATATTCAATTTCAGCAATGATTTCGTCATCACTTTATCTAAAACCCCGCAGATTTTTTGTAGTTTCGGCCGCTGTGGAGTGCGGGACATTCATACGTATAATAGCCTGAGCTAGAAGAATGATAAAATACACACCATCCTCTTCAATATTCTCCCTTCATCAATACTTCTACCTTTCATCATTACTTCGCGAGTTGGTTAGCGGTCAATGCTCTCTTTTAGGATTTTTCAGAATAAAGGTTCAGATGCATTCTTAGCGCGCTTGATTCTCCTAAGCTCAACCATCATGTGGATGATGAAAGCCACTGCTACGTCTCACTTCACTGTCGGTTGCAG